>LQNS02278102.1:2923710-2942549 GCA_001587735.2 Parhyale hawaiensis | reverse complement strand
ATGTAGGGAGAGGAGCTGGGCATGTAGGGAGAGGAGCTGGGCATGTAGGGAGAGGAGCTGGGCATGTAGGGAGAGGAGCTGGGCATGTAGGGAGAGGAGCTGGGCATGTAGGGAGAGGAGCTGAGCATGTAGGGAGAGGAGCTGGGCATGTAGGGAGAGGAGCTGGGCATGTGGGGCGAGGGGCCATAACGCTCCCGCTCTACAGCCAATATTAGGCAAATTTTTGGGAAACCTTTGCAAAGTTTGGGCGGCGCTTTTAAAAATTGGCAGGTAAGACAATTTTTCCCTCACAAACTTCAGACGTGGCAAGCAAGCACAAACCTTGGCTTGTATTTCTGTAATAGCGACATCGTGCTGCTCAGAAAGTTTCGTTTCATCCTGCCTGACACAAAAGTTACTTTAGCAAACTAAGGTTACCCTCACCGCAGACCGTAAAGGAACTTTTCGGGTAAAACCACGAAATAAACTACTTAGTTCAAATTCTCATTGAACACCTTAAGGTGTAAAAGTCCAATTTGGGCTCTTCCACTGGCGCCATTTTTATAGAAAACTTTCGCTGGTGAACTCCAAACGGCTAACTTAATATTTCGACTTCGAATTTCATTACATATAACACTGTAATTGACGGATAAATTAAGAAGATAATGTTGAATTATCTTTAAAACAACTTCGTGAATTACGTGAATCCAGTAGGTAATGACTAAATCACAATGTGAAACTAAATAGTAGGCATTATTGGTTTGCTTTCCCGTTGTTTAAATCCTGACTAAAACATTTTTGAAAACTAGCGGGGCCCGTGGAAATTCCACAGTTGAATAAAGTCTATACCTTCCAGAATGAACGAGACCACGTTACGCTATTGCAATTTGTCCGAGTTAAACCTAATGCAGCTCTTCTAACGTAACACACCCCGTCTAAGATAACGCCCGTCATTTAAACCTGACGAACTCTTTTTAATTCAATAATATCTGTCTACCCAAACATAATTATATTGTATATGCTAACCTGACCCGTGGGTAACCCGTGAGAATTCCACGACAAGTTAACGTTCTCGCTTTGTAAAATGCAGCAATCCTAAGCTACGCTATCATAACTCATTTTAGCTTGACCTAACGCAGCTCTTCTTACTTAACCTACCCCGAAGCTAAATAACGCCAGAGGGCCCCGCGGTCAAAAATGACGGCAGTAATTTTGTGATTAATCATTTTATTATTCTGGTTCCTAGTACAGACTTTGCTGTAAAATAGGTCTCATCCCTGCAGGAGTTATCTTCCATTAATAAAACGTAAATTGTACAGCCATGAGTTTTGCGACAGCAAAATATTCCCCTTGCAAGATTAGCCCCGAATGTCAGCTTAAATTGCGCAAACGTTGAGCAGCACTAAGAAAATACAGTTCAGCCAAAAGAATTAATCGGAAATACTCAATGTTTTCTGTATACTGGATATAAACCGATAGCTGAATCTCAAGCGTTGAAATTTGGCTGCAATGTAAATTCAATATAAAAAGGCGTCAGCTCAGCGTGAAGTTCCAGCTGCATCTAAGAGATTCAGCTAAAGAAAGCATTAGTGAAATGGATTGGAAATGGATAAGGTACGCTCGAAAAAAAAAACGAAAACTCCAATCAAGACAGTCTCTCGAACTGCAAGATAAGAAGAAATTAATCTAAAAAATATGCGACACAGCTCATGTCCGACAGGGTTATTATTATATAGGTACTTCGTTTAACCTCCGTAGCCGCAACTCAGGCGCTTCAACAAAGAAACTACTTGTGCAGTATTCAAATAGGTACCGCATATTGGGTAGGCGTGGCTAACGTGCGCTACCATATACGGGCAGGAAACAAACAAGGCGCAAAATAAAGTAGGAGACACTCGAGTAGTCTGCCTCTTTTACGGCCTTCCACACGAGAGAGATGAGAGAAGTTCCGCGGACTAAGTACCTACGCTATCTCGATCGACAGCCCACCTCGCGGAACAAAAAAAGAAATACAGGACCAACCTAACTTGACAAAACTAACCTCGTCAGCAGGAGCTGCGGCAAGATGGAACATATGCGGAAAATGTACACGGGTTTGCCCCTGGGGTTGTAAGGCCCATATATGCATATTATGACAGGAATAAGGCACGTCACAATATACCCGTGGGGGCTGCCCGACAGGATCAAAAACTCTATCAGAGATATTGCCTTAGACGAATCCCGTCTAACGAAACATGGGAACCATTCTCCGTACCCATCCAATGACGCTGCTGTGGATGTACCTGAAACCTGTTCAAATTCCACTGAACAGAAGCAAAGTTCTTCAGTGATATCTCAGACGCGTTTCATCCTAATTGCCCCTATCTAATACTGAAGGAATCTGTGCAATTTCAACAGAAAAGAAGACTTTTCAATTATGATGCCTTCGGAACCGTATTATGCATATAAAGGTTGAAAAATCCCCGAAGTCAGGCAGTGAATCTTCTACCTAAGACCTGCCTAGAAGTAGCAGGTAAAATTTTAACTTGACTCCTCCTATTCTAGTGTAGCGTATTCTAACTACGTATCTGGCTGGCCCATTTAACTAAAAACATCGAGCACCATTAGCAAATCGAACATAATTTTGCTGTGCAAGAAATGAAAAGCAAGATACCTACCAGTGAAATGGTCTTATTGTCTTTGCTTTGAAAGTGACTGATTTTTTTTCAAGAAGAGTAAAAAAGACAGCTATGGTTGAACTTTGTTCCACCGAAAATCATAGCTTTTCACTAGTTGAATTCCCACATCTTCTATTGGAAAGCGTAACGTGCAGACGCACGGACGGGCAGATGGACGGACGTACGGACGGATGGAGCCTCAAGTAGAAGTATTATTAGGATACTAAACATACAGTATGTTTGGTCACAATACAACTAAATAGATTTAAAGTAGCACAAATCTCAGTTATCAGGCATAACTGAACGCAAAATGTATCTCGTTAATTTTTTATTTTCATGGAAAATAGGCTACGAGCATTCCAGTGTAAAAAGTAGACCTTTTACCGGGCAAGTAACCAAATATGGTCTTTTTCATTGTGTCATTCATACGAAAACGTTTTGCAGCCGCCCGGTAAATGGTTAAGGGACTGATATCGTTCAACTGTATGCTGTCGCACACTGGAAAACTGAAGAATTTATTCTATGGTCTCTTTCATGGTGTCATTCCTACGAAAAAATTTTGCAGCCGCCCGGTAAGGGGTTAAGGGACTGATATCGTTCAGCTGTATGCTGTCGCACACTGGGAAAACTGAAGAATTACAGTGCGAGTTCAGTTGAGTATTTGGAATGCATCTGTACGTTACAGTGTTAGAAAATTCCTCAAATAAGATATTACACGGAAAAATGGCAGCGAAAACGCAAAAAGAGTCTGGTTAAATTAACGACTGTTCCGCACATTTTTGAAGAGAACTTTGCAATTGTTGTCAACAAAAAAATGGTCTCCGATTTTTTACGGTAACTGTTGATGTTATCAATACAATGGTAACCGTAAGTGCTATCAAAGAAAATGGTCAGTAATATAACGGTGTCACTGAAACAATGCGGAAATTTTATATGGAACAAGAGACGACAGCAGAACTTCAAAAAGAAATCCCTGCAAGCTCAAAGACTCTCTTTACAGTATATATAAGCATTTACAGAGAAAATGTAGTTACCTACAGTATTATTTACATAGGATTAGCTCCCTGCCTGCTTAAAATTTAGTGACCACAGGTAAAAACATGTCGCACACAACAAAGTGAGGCATCTACCATACGAGAAGAGGATCACCGCACAAGGAAACGGCAAATTGACCAACGAAGATAATTATTATTATTGTATTCCTGATTTTACGGCTGCATCCACGTCATCCGACGTGATCAAAGCAGTTAGACTCTGTTTATTTCATCGCACTAGTGTATGCATGGTTTATCTCGGCACTCCTGCCGGAAAGCTTTCATCGGCCGAGTACGCTACTACTCTGGCAGGAAGAAAGTACAAAGGATCTCCAACGCTACACGGTTCGCTCAGCCATGTGGTACAGTGCAAGAAATGAAAAACGAAAAGAGAATGAGAAAGAAGAAAGCACATTCTTGACGGAAGATGGTTTCCATGGTTACCATACGGGGAAAAATAGAAGTCCCATGGGATGAATTGCTTAAACCACCATTTTGTGGCCCACCTCGTGGAACAAAGAGGGAAGTACAGAGAATTTAGTTAGCCTAACAAACTTTTTGAGCAAGAATTGCGGCCAGTTGCAACATCTGCGAAGGCACTCGGGACAGCCCTTGGCTTCGTGAAGCTTATAGCCTATACAGTCTATTATGAGAGGGACTTGGCCCGCCAGAAAATACCCTTGAGGGCTCAAAGAAGAGAAAACAAGCTAAGGAGAGACACCGTGCAAGACTCAGTCTGGAATATACGATCATGGAAAATGCACGAACTACAGTACAGTATTGCCTCCACGGTAGCAGCATGCTTACATTCGCAGCTCAGATTCCTTGTATCGCTGGTTCGAAGCTAACCCAGGCAGGCATACATTTTTCTGATCTAGGCTTGTAGACTCAGCAGTTGTGTGCCTGCAATGCACCGTGGTGGAACTTGCCTTCCTCAGAGATGAGGAGAGTGAGGGGGGGATCGTGGGTCATTTGAATCTTATGTCAGATTGGCGCCGTAGTTCTTGTTGACCCGCGATCGACTGCAGTCGCACTTTCTCCTCTGGGGCCAGTGGCATGTGGGTTTCCCCAGTTGAGGGTGCGGTCAAAGTCGACTATACCTTTAACTAGAGTCCTTACAGAAACACACAACTCACAGCATAGCACAGCGTAAGACGACTACGCTCTAACGCACGTGCGCTCGGCCCAAACGGGAACAGACACGCGACACATCGTCGCCACGACAGTACCGCTTTCGCTTCACCGCAGCCGAGTAGAAATAACAATGCAGTTAATGACTGGTTCGCGATACAATTTTAATTAATAATATCACTACCATCAATATATTATTAGTTTTTGAAGCATTTGTTGAACTTTACTGAACAGCTCGTAAACGTTCTTGTTTTCGTGAAATTAGCGTTAGATAACCAGCACAGATAGTACAGCAACTCAAGTTTCCAATTGATATGGCTTCATGTTGATAAAATACAGACGACATTCTCTCAGACAAGACGTTTTCATTAGAGGTACCTATTACATGTTCCTTATGAACCTAATGAGTGTGGGAGTCAAACGATGAAAAAATGGGACTCAAGCCCCAGCTTTTACTGTAAATACATTTGTTAGGATATAGTAGTCAATCTGGCTAATGGCGATGACACACGTAAGCCAAATGCTGAGGAAACTCTCGCAAACGTGCAAAATCTTTTGTGCAAAAAAAAAAGCCCCTTCCTGTTCACACGTGAGAATGGTTCGTTGGACAAAAAACTTCGAGCTCCATTCATCCAAAAAGCGTTTTCATGGCTACGGGCTAAAAATACTTCTGAGAAGCAGAATAGTAAAATAGATACTATCCAATGCTTTCGAAAGTAATGCTAAATAGTAAATACAATTATATGATAGAATATCTTGAAAATAATTAACCATTGCGGCTCTGAAAGCGAACTGAACATCGTACCCTCCAATAAATGACTCTGGTGGCCAGGAAGCAAAGAGTGTAATCTAAATGCAATACGATGTAAATATGTCACACTGAATAGCAGATGGAAAATATGCGCTGAAAATGTTAACCGCTATCTCTGGGGCAGTAGCTCTTTGCTTCCTGCTGGCGGCGGTTTGTTTACAGAATTTCGCGCGTTTGACCAGTGCATCGAGCGCAAAAGTGCTGCATGCTCCATCCTAGAATTTTGTGCAGAAGCGGGAGTGCGTAGGTGTTTAGACGTCAGTTTCTCGCGCAAAACTCGGATACTCGTTCTTTTGGATGGCGTGTGGCATCGGAATAATAATAATAATAATAATAATAAATAATTATAGTAATAACTCGAGTTTCTGCGTTGTCAGAAATGACAACGAGGAATTTGTGATGCCCTTCTCCACTGATCATACTTTCGTAACTAATATGCTTCGGAAAGATACGTTACAATGGCCAACTCAAACCATCGTAAGAGGCGACGGCTCTCTGTTTCAATTCATCTGAGCAGTACACTCCTTCCTTACCTTAGATGACATGTGAAAAAAGTCAAATTATAGTAGCAAGCAGTGAAGTATCACTGATTTTATTCAAAATTTTCAACGTGTATCCTGCCTTTACTACGATACAACTTCAGTAAAACAGAATTTGTGTGCTGAAGTGAAAATGCTTCGTCAAAGGAAGAAAGCAAGCTGGAAAAATATCTATTGTGACTACTGCACTACTAAAAGTCGCCTCTCGTGCGTTTCGTTGATCAATCTACTCAATTTGTAAGTCGTGAACAGAGAGAAGTGAAGAAAGTTATAGTTCCAGGTTTAAGCCTTCGTTTCTACACGAAGGCGACGTCACAGAAAAAAGAACAAGGGAGATGTAGTATGCCAATATAAACAGGAAACCAATGCACGAAGGTTTTCCCACGTTAGGATCAACGCCCATGGGAACCGCAAGTCCGGAAAGAAGAGGAACAACAGTAGAAAGCAAGATTAGTAGGACTATTAAGTCAGAAGGGAACAAAGTGGGCACGAAAGACAAACATTCCGTAGGGCTAGTTAATGGCTAAGGTAATCTACAAAGCTAACTCCCTGGGGTGCTGCTCCCCATTTCATAGGATGCAGAAAGTAATATGCATAGATCTGACTCCATGGCAGCGCTTAGAGAAGCTGTAGATATCTTCATTGTTTGAATTTCAACATTGGCAGAATAAAAAAAAACATTCAAATATATTAATAACGTTGGCCTTCATCTCCAGCCGGGTCTTAGTTTCTACCTACCAGATTTCAATGGAGCGTGATTGGATGACACCAGGCTCCAACCTAGCATAATTTCCCCTTTATTATATTGTAGATGATTATGTGGCCAGTCCAATGAATGCAAGGAGTGAGGGACCATAGTGCACAATCCATGGGAATTTGAACTCATCAATAGGTTGAAAACGTTTGCCTGTAAGTATACGGTACGTCGAAGACCACGAGCGACAATTTTTCTTCTCAAGTTAATTTATCCAACTACTGCATCAGAACACAACTTCCTACTATGAACACGCCGGTCACAGGCTAGAAGCCCGTCAAACACTCACAAAATGTTTCTCTCACTTTCCAAATTTCTCGCAACGAGGGCGGGCTTTGTCTCGATGGATGGCCACCACTGCTCCCCGTAATAATAAGAAGAAGAACAATAACAACGATCACAAAAAAATCAGCGGTTTGAAAAGTTCCCTGACACGCACAACAATACGGGCGAGTCTTCCAGCGCCGCCGGCGGGAAATCCTTGCCACGAGATTGAGTTTAGATTACATGGCCTCTGGCATGTGCTGTACGCGGAGGGAGGGAGAGACAGTGAGAGCCCCCTGCTAGCGCTCAAGGCACCCGGAGCGGTTGGCGGGTCGGTCGGTCGGTTGGTTTAATGGTTGGTTGATTAGTTTGTCGTTTGAGTGGTTGCTTGTTTGGTTGATTTGTTGATTGAATGACTGACAGGTTGATTGACTGATTGGTCGTACAATTGATTGGTTGGGTGTTTGATTGGTTGAATGATTGATTGGTTGTGTGATTTGATTGGTTGGTGGTTTCATTGTTTGGTTGGTGGTTTCATTGTTTGGTTGGTGGTTTCATTGTTTGGTTGGTGGTTTCATTGCTTGGTAGGTAGTTAGCTTCGTTGTTTGTTTGGTTGGCTGATGGGTTGGTTGGTAGTCTGGTTGATTGGCTTATTAGTTTCCGGTGTTTGTCGTGGCGAGGAGTACCGCAGTATTGTGGTGCTCTAGAAAGTACTCACCGAGGTCCCTCTACGTAGAGGTGGGATTTCCACATGGGAAAATTGGACGCAAACAGCTGATGTTCAGCGATCAAAAGCATCGGATGACATCACTCTTCGTCTTGAATTTCCCTAATTAAATTGTGATTACCAACAACCCTACGAAAAAAGTCAAAACATAGGGCAGCAGACAACCGTTTTTCTCATTTCCTCCTCTTGTAGCTCGGCTGCAAGTGGTCTCACGTGTTTCGGCCGCAAGTGGTCTCACGTGGCTGGGCCGCAATTGGTCACGGGTGGCCGCAAGCGCCAATTTCAGCTTCTCCATAAACTGCACCGTACGTTTGCCAACGAGACGCTTCCCGCGCCTTGCTTTCTTTACTGAAATTCTTCCTTAATCGAACAACATTCAGGAACAAATAAAATTCGAACAACAAGGTGCCACTGCAACTGTAGCTTGACTAGAGCCTCCTATAGCCGCTACTGCGTGGATACTTTTGGAAAGAAAAATACGTTTAGCTGATCATCGTTTGGGCACCCGTCGCTCCGGCTCGGTGTCTGACGACTGCGGACTTTCCATGTACTGTATTACTGTCAGA
Organism: Parhyale hawaiensis; assembly: GCA_001587735.2. Classification (NCBI taxonomy): domain Eukaryota; kingdom Metazoa; phylum Arthropoda; class Malacostraca; order Amphipoda; family Hyalidae; genus Parhyale; species Parhyale hawaiensis. Next base: position 2,934,087 of record LQNS02278102.1, on the reverse strand, counting down.
ACAAGGAAGTGTGCTTTCACACTCTGAAGCAGGATAGAAAAATTAGCTAATTCGCTGGCAAATGTGGTTTGTAATGGCCTTGGCTACAAACTGTCCAGTATGTATGGCCGATGGCAGCGCATACTATTACGAAACAGAGCACAAATAGTGCCTCGCAATGACCGATAGCTTCAACCGCTTTCTGCATCTAATTTAAATCTAGCGATAAGCTGCACGTGTCTCAAACATTGTACAATCCCTTGAGCGTACTTAATAAAGTTTATTGAGAGTGATGTCAACATAGCTCAGTCATAGCGCCCAGAAGCCTGGGCTTTGACTCACTTGTGGGAATGGGCATTTTGATCCAGCTGCTGCACTGCATATAATCTTATAATGAAGGAAAGTAGACAAAGTATAGTATAGAAGGCAGAGCTCAAAGCACATGTAGCCAGGTCGATCATCGTGCTTGGAAACAGCAAGATGCAGAAGACGCGCGGGGAACACGCCAAGGACGTAAGCGATGTGACTGCAACTTCAGGCAGGTCACAATTGGACTACTAAGAGAAGAAGTTAGTTATATATCAGTTTTACCACCGTAGCCGCAACTCAGGCGATTCAACAGTGAATTTCATTTTTATTATTCTATTATCAATAGGAATATTTTATCTCGGCATTCTTGCCGGAAGAACTCAATTTGGCTCAGTGCGCTACTACTGGCGGGAAAAAGGCGCAAAGAATGGTAAAAAACACTCGAGTGGACGGCTCCTTTTGTGGCCTTCCACACGAGAGATTAGAGGTGTCCCGCGTACTAGGTTGGCTATTTCGATCGACAGCTCACCTCACGAAACGGAAAGGGAAAAGTAGAGAACCTACCTAACTTTACAATACTAACCTTCTCAGCAGCAACTGCGGCAAGCTGCAACATCTCCTGCTGAAAAGGCACTCGGGACCTTTGGGTGCGTGATGCCCAAATATATTGTGGCAGGGAGAGGGCCCGCCAGAATATACCCCTGAGGGCTGCTAAGAGAACAAGTATTATAACATCAACAACAACAACAAAATCACTGCATTTTATAGTAAAACTTATCCGGTCACCGCAGCTATTAAATTAACATTCAAGCTGTGATTATGCAGGGTCATTTCCACGCGTGGCTTCATATGAACCAACGAAACTATCAGCACCAAACGACTAGACTACTATAGAGCATACAGGGTACGTCGTAGCATCGGCTACGCAGCAATAGTAGGTAGCTACTGCTCATCATCCAAGACGTACGTCTAGTTAGATAACTTGAGAAATCGCTACATTGGAGCTCAAGTCAAAGACGCATCGGCAGCCCATGAAATTCACAGTATTCCGAGCATGCAGCTTCGCTTCGTCCCCAGCGCAGAATGCCTTTGATTAGGGAGGAACACTGACGATGGATTCGGTATTCTCGTACTTTGGCCTTCACTTTAGTGGATGGTGCAATTCCGTAGCATGAAAGCTTCACCTTTATTTTTCTGTATTATTATGCTCCTAATTCAAGCATCTCTGGCACCAAGAATTTGCACGGCGATTCAAGGTAACAGGCGATCTTTTGGCTCCCTCTAACAAAATTTAGAACCGCCCCAGAATTTAGAACCCCGTAGATCAGTGTGTGGGCGGCCAAAAATGAGTCCGGGGATTGTGAAATCCTGTCACATCATCAGCCGTATATATATGCCCGTGATAGTTGATGTTTCAAGACAAACTACCTCAGTGGAGATATTAACCTGTTAACCCTATCTCTGATGAACTGATCTGCTACTCTCGTAGGAATAGCACTATTTGAACTGTTCTACATATAGACCTCGCGATGAGAGAAAGAGTTAACGAAATATTTTTATCTGAGTCGCTTCATTTTGGAAGATACAACCTCCAAACACTAGAGAGCTATTGGACGGATATCCTAGGTTGAGTTCATTAAAAGTTATACTCATTAACCTTAGTAGGACAATGAAGCCTAAACTCTAAACTCTCCCATAGCGAAGGCTTACAGAAATTCAACATTCATATTTCGGCATCTAAATTAGGCCAAGGATAACTCGATGCGCAAAGTCCGAGTAGGGCAGGCTTATAATGTGGAGAAATTATCTAAATTTCGGAGCAACGCCCACTTAACTAAGCCGGGTAGCGTGCAATTTAGTGCACGAACCAAGTTCATGGCTCCAAAAGTTTGCGACCTATTCATAGGGATACTGACAGTGAGGACGCCCTGTTAAGACCAATACCCGTGATGTTGAAGCTACATAGATATCATATTGAAGTAAAAGTATACCATTCATGACAGGTGTACACCCCTTTACTTGGTAGAACTCTACCTTAGCTACACTTGCTGGAATGTTTCCGCAATGTATGGAACCTCACGGCTGTGTCATTACCCCTGCATACGATAAACTTCAGATGTATAGCTAACTCCGAGTAGGCCATGCAATACCCAAGTTCAATGCTCCTTGCTTAAATATGATAGCAGGCGGAGAGGGCATTGTCGGAAAGTTTCAACTGCTCGCAAGTTTCCAAATTTAGTGAATCTGAGCGTTGCTACCAGGATCAGTTCTTGGCTGGCGTAGTCCGCAATATTGTACTAAGTGTTACGATCATGTGAATTCAAAATGATTATTTTACCTCAACAGGTTAGATTAAAACGGAAAGTTTGTATTAGACTGCCCAAGAGGCGCATTTTCAGAGAGGAGCCGAAGCTCAGACTCCGGCTCGCTCCAAAATATGATAATTATTATTATTAAAATTTCACGGCCGGGCCGCCACGGACAGGTAGTACAACCCAAATGAAGCAGTTTGCAACACCGGGAAGCCCGACACGCTGCTAAAGAAAATCCAACAAAAAAAACATTAACTGCTGACTTAAACGCCTGCAGGCCAACACGACTGCCGTTATATCAGTACCGTGGTGCCAAGATAGAAATAGTTCAAGCCGAAGCACATGCAGGCAGGTAAAAAGCGAAGTGCTGTGTCGAAAACCCATTTCAGGGTGAAATCCATAACTATTCTCGGCCTCACAATGATTATCGGTGTATATATTTAGACAATATTACGTCGAATATATCACTGCTGAACTGCATCGATACGATGATGGAGATGGAACGCAATCTGATACTTGTGATTTCTCGCTGCATATGAGCAAAACATTTACTTAGAAAAACAAAAACCACTGATACGGAAGACGCAAAGCTGTTCGGTGCGTGCCAGCTAGCTACCAGGCGCTATAGAACATTCGCCTGATGATACAACGGCGGTCTTTGAAGCACTTTGAGAAGCAAGATGGTGCGTGCACATTATCGTCATACATATAGACAGAAACTCTGAGCGATGGTCACACGGGGGGTCTTAGCATTAACATAATTATGTAGGTATTGCGCAACATCTGAGAGATAGAACACCAGGCCTTAGGGACTTTTGGATACTCAGAATCCATTCTCGGGTGCATCATTTATCGGCATGCGTGATGCATCTGTGCGGGTAATTCAACAACGGGCTTTGGCTCCTTCTGGAAATACGGAAGCCATCCCGATAAACAATTTATGGGCAAGAGCAGAACATTTGAGTGATACATCAATGGGCTTTGGCTCACTTTGGAAATATGAAAACTGTTCTGCTGCACATAATTCATAGCCATAGGCAGAACATCCGAGTGATACAACAACGTCCTTGGACGCACTTTGAGGAGATAGAAGGCTGTCCGGTGCCTATAATTGGCCGCAGCGCGCAGAAGTTAATTGCTTGGTACGGGCCGGGGCCAAGATGAGGCTCCTTTATTACGAGATATGACCAGAGGGAGGCCTACCAGTCGAGGGTAATTACTTTTTCCCCTTTGAAGAGTGCCTTGCAGATTGTGTTGGATTAGTGGAAACAGCGCCCCTGGTGCGAGGGTGTGGGGTGGTGGGGAGTGCCAGCGATGGGTACATGAGGGGAGTAGCTAAGGCAGGTACACGGGTGCATGGAGTGGCAGCGCTTGGAATATGGGAAGTGGCAATTGAGGGATGGTAAGAGAGTAGCACCCGTGGGAACATTAGGAGTGGCACCGGTGGGAACAATAGGAGTGGCACCGGTGGGAACCATAGGAGTGGCACCGGTGGGAACACAAGGAGTGGCACCAGTGGGAACACAAGGAGTGGCACCGGTGGGAAATTGGGGAAGTGCCACCGGTGGGAACTTGGGGAAGTGGCACCGGTGGGAACTTGGGGAAGTGGCACCGGTGGGAACTTGGGGAAGTGGCACCGGTGGGAACTTGGGGAAGTGGCACCAGTGGGAACTTGGGGAAGTGGCACCGGTGGGAACTTGGGGAAGTGGCACCGGTGGGAACTTGGGGAAGTGGCACCGGTGGGAACTTGGGGAAGTGGCACCGGTGGGAACTTGGGGTAGTGGCACCGGTTGGAACATTAGGAATGGCACCGGTGGGAACATTAGGAGTGGCACCAGTGGGAATATTAGGAGTGGCATCGGTGGGAACATTAGGAGTGGCATCGGTGGGAACATTAGGAGTGGCACCGGTGGGAAAGTTAGGAGGGACACCGTTGGAACATCAGTAGTGGAAACAGTGGAAAAATGCGGGAGGAATGGGAAAGTGCTACAGTGGGAAAGGTGAAAAGATGGGAGATTCGGAAAGAGCAGAATGGCGGGGAGTGGAATGGTCAGGATGAGGGGGACAGGGAAAGTTAAGAGGACAGGAAGTGGGAAAAGTGAGATAACGGAAGCGGGAAGGGTTTACTCGTGAGGATTAGGACTGGCGGGAACGCGGCGAAGAACAACATAAGGAAGAGACAGATTGGAGTGGAGGAGGGGGGGGGGGGGCATAACCGCCGCAAGACAGCAGCGGCCGGTGATCGAAGGGAACACGTGAATTTTTGCAGTAAAGTTTTTGCCAATTCCGCCCTCGTTATGAGACACGATAGGCACATTGTGCATATAAGATCATGGGTACGGTGGCACGTGCGTACAGGGCACATGCATGAATGACGCGTGAGTATGTATATGGGCACATGGGTATTCGGCACGTGAGTACTGGGCACATGGGTGGTATACTGGTGCTTGGTACTACATGGGCGTTGGGTACATGGATACTTGGTACACGCATACCTCTTAATGCATGGCATAGGGGTACTGCGAGGGTACTCGGTTCAGGGTAGGCTACTTGTACAAGGATACTTTGTACACGGGTACTGGGTAAAAGGGTGCTTGGTACACAAGTTCTTGGTCCACGAGTACTTAACCGACGGGTATTTGGTACATGACGATTTACTACAGGAGCACTTGGTACACAGATACATGCGCATAAGGAGATATATGTTACTAATCCTGTAATATAAACCGTATGATTTTGTAGCCAAAGGTATATCCCGGAAGAATTTTTCCTATAGTTCTGAAGAGCGTTTTTCTTTCAAACTCATATGCTTATAAATTGATGCAGGAAAAAGTTCAAGGAATGTAAATATTCCTATTAGATACCGCTTCTTTCGTAGATTTAATTTGCATAGTATATTGCGAATTCTCACTCGTAACATGAAGTTCTTATATTTATAATAATCGAAATCACACAAAAAGCTATCATATGTTTTGAAACACACAATGGCTATTGCGATTACTTTTGGGTCAACTGCAGAAATAACTAGTAATAACTAGTAAAATTAACTGTGGTAAATACAGTAGGTTAGCATTCATTATGCTTCAAGGTGTCTTTCAACTTTGGATTTTCATCGGTTTCACTTTAAAGTCTCAATTTTGAAGATCGGGTTTTCACAATCAGGTCCCATGCTTTAGTAATTACTGGTTGTTACTTGTACTAGATCGGTGTTAGTGCTGCAGAACGACACTGAGTGTGACATGGTAACTTTTACGCATATGTGAAAAGAAAACTATGTCTTCACCAAGTGTCACTTAACAGATCTTAACTAAAATAAGTATCTCGTAGTGAGAATGCAGTTCTTAAACCGGGTTCACGCTAGAAACTTTCAGTCCGCTCAAGCACCGTCGTTAGTTGACTGAAAATGACGATGGACTAGATGGGATTCACATGAAACCGCGAGTGTGAACGTTACTACCAGCTGCGGAGAACCCCAGCATAATACAGAATAACCATAGATTCGGACCGTGAAATAGTTGCAATTATGAGTGTTCTAGTAGCATTAATATCCAACAGTAACATCGCTGATGCCGCGCTTTAATCAAACAAGGTAAAGGTGCAGCAACCTCGGGTTGATAGGAAGTGTAAACGCAGTACGTGACAATCTGTAAAGCTGAGTTCACATGTGCGATACTCGTTGCCGTCACAGCCCGTTCACCAACAGACGATGACGCTACTCTGGCGACTGACAGAGCTAGAGCAAGCGACGGCAAAATGCAGCAGGTGGTATTTTCGACGCCGTCGGCGTGACTAGAACTTCGGGTGAGCTTCGTTTCATGATGTGCCCGAATCAATTGCTGTTGAAATCTAATTTGGGCCTAAAATAAGAAGAGCTGTTTGCATATACAAACACAACGCTTGTTTTGAGCGAGCAACTAAAAAGCGGCGAAAATGTTCCAAATATTTCCTCGCAGTTTCACAGTGAAACATCTGTCACGCCACAGCTCTTAACTTACGTAAATATTTCACAGACAGTGGACAAATACGAGTTTCTAACATTCCATAATGTAAAATGTAATGGAATATTGAGACTAATTGACCAAACATTTTACAAAAAAAAAACGCTTAAATATGCACATTCTCATCAATTCTATCCAAGTCTTGTTACAAAACTGCTTAGTTCAGACGTTTTGTAGCGCGAAACTAATCTATTTTATTTTCGTTTTGTCAACGAAAGCAGCTAGACATCTGACGGCACTTTGCTGGCCATGGGAGATTTATCAATGATATAAATCTAATGATTTTGTTTCCGTTATTATATTGGAGGGCTGCACATAATAGAGCGAACTTTTCTTATCATCGTAACGAATCATGGCACATTGCTCTTACGCCGCCTGTCGATGAAAGGTTGTATACAAACATTTTTCGTCAAGAAACTCGACGTTGACAATATTGTAATTAAAAAGTAGGTAATTAATCCAAGTACACTCGTAACTGCAATTCATTCACGGTGGGAATCTGCGGTTATGCTATAAGTATGCTGTGGAGAACATTCTGCGCAGTAGCAGCACGCCCCTTCACACGCGCATTCAAGTGGGAAAATTTGTTAACATTTTCAATAAACGACTAAAAATCGCTAATACGATCTCACCTTTATGGCAATGCGAACATTTCAGATAGCTTTTCTCCTTTCGTCGAACAGCAGAGAAATGCCGGCTAAGTTCTTTCCAGGGAGTCCGTTTTATGCAACGCTAGAACTTGGTGATTTTAAAGTATAATTTAGACAAAAATAAAAAGAATTCGCATTTTCAAGCTCTTAATTTTTTGTGTTAAAAAATTTGTATTTCAGCAAATTTATTGTAATATTCCATTATTGTATACATTATGGCACCTAACCATCTGACTTACTTGCGCGTTATTTCTTGTGAAATGTTAGCTTAAGCTGAGAAGTCACGACTGTGATGTGAGATATATGTACCTAGTTTACTGTGGCCGGTACATTAAGTGAAACTTTATTCGCTGCTCTTTCAGTCTCCGAAACAAACAAACTGTGCACATACACAAATTATCATTTTTTTATATTTTTATCCAATTTCAGGGTTTTATGAAACGAATCTCAACCGACATCGTGGCCGATGCTATCAAAACTACAAAATGCTGCATGTCGCCGTCGCGCGGCCTACCTCTGTCAATCGTCAGAGTATAGCGGCGTCATTTGTTGACTGACGGGCTGTCACGGCAACTTTCGTAATGTGAACCCAGCTTTAAATTCGTAGAAAAAGGAAAAAAAATATTTTGTGCGTTTGCTTCTCTATTACTAAACTGCTACCAATATCCTAGTTATTTAAATTGATAGCTTAAGCTTCCCTATCCTCTGCAACTACGCTCCACAAAATGAAAAGGGAATGTAGTACGAACAGACGTACGTGGCTACCGACAAAGAAGAATTGATGTGCCTCCAAGCAGGCGTTAGAGACATCAAAAGAGCTCAAAAAGATGCTCTGTCTGCTATGCGACTGGCGGGGTGACAAACTGCCAGGATCTGCGGAGTTGTTTACTGATCGGACTAAATCGATCTTGGATGAAGGAGACAAACACAAACGTGGACCCGACAAGCGGTTCCGAACATTATGGGGAAGAAGACAAATATTATCTTGAAGATGAAGCGTATTTCTGGAGCAAGCATCGAGAAGAAAAATAGATGCAAAGAGGAAATAAATCCCATTTTGGGAACAAACAGGAAAAGATAAATACAAGAGCAAACAAAATATACCCGATACTAGAGCAAGAAGAGAAAAGACAAATACAGGTGAGGGGAAAATAAACCCGATTTTTGTAGCGAGCGAGACAGACAATAAACGCACCAGCAGAAAAAATAAATTTAATTTCTGTAGTAATACGAGAGTAGACAAATACGAGTGGAGAGGAAATAAATCCTTTTCATCAGTGTGGGGCGTGTCTACTAACCAGCGTCTGCTCGATCAGCACATAATGCTATAACTGTCAGGTTCTTGTCGTGAGAGGTTCTTCCACGCAGCGGATTGTGGGTTTCCGCGAGGATGCGGTTATTCCTCTCTATTAATTGCTTCTAAAAATAAAAGATTCATACTAGTTCGGCAGATGAAAGTTACCTAGCAGTAATAGTGGCAGCAAACCATTTCTTGGCTAGTAACCAGTTGGGTTCCTTTAGAATGATGCCACACGACAGGATCGCATCATAGATTTCGTAATAAAATCATGAAAGTGAGAAAATAAGGGCAACAGATGGATGATATTGGCTACATATTCTATACTTTGTATGAAATAGATAAATAAAAACATATGCACATTAATGCGGGGATATGTATAAGAAAGTAGTCAGATTGCAACACGCTACGCGTCACAGGCGTGATGCTTCCTTTGGAATTTGCGTGTGTCTGCGTGATCAACAGACTTCTTTTTTAGAGAATTACTGCTAAGTGAGACACATTTTGATATCGCTATTGTTTCTAAAATTATGTAAGGCGCAAGTGAAATCAGATCTCTTTTTCGTTATCAATATGTAATTAAGTTTTATTCAAGAGCTGACGTTACATACTGTATACTAATGAGTAATCATTTCAGACCAGGTTTTTTATAAGAATAAAAGGTTTACGCGATATTGATGAACATTCTAGCGTATCTATTACCTAAGAACTACCATAAAATTTCGCATGTTAGCACCTCTTTAATTAAGTAAAGCTTACACAGCAGCTCTAATTACAAGTGGGAACCATTGTAGATTTCTTTGCCGGAGCCCTATATTCTTCCAACCAGTTCGCTACCGCTGAATGTCTTGAAACATAACGGCGAGTCTTCATCACACGAGGACCCCAGTGAACATGTCTCTGTCGAATCCCTCATAATCTTGCAACCAGTCCGTTACCGACGAATATGTTTAAACATAGCGCCCAGTTTTAATCACAAGTGGGACAAAGTCAACTTTTTATTTCTCTATAGGCCAGGACGTCGCTGAGGACGAACTACCAGTGTCAGCACAGGGCCGACTTGAGCCGCGGCCCCCGCAGGGGAAATCTCCGCCTGCCCTCAAACAAAGGAAGACAAACACAGACCGCATCCGAGGGAAATCAGAAACTGAGGGTCGATGGTTCATGCAAGCTAGCCAGAGAGCCTTAATTACTCGTTCTTCGTTTGATTAATGAAACTCAAATTGTGACGAGAGAAGAAACCAGATGAGCTTTTAGCAAAACGAACGAACGAACGCACGATGCGCTCAATTGCTTTCAATCGGAACTATGCTCGGAGAAGAATGAACGGGATGGGCTTTGATAGATTTGTGTTTGTTCAGTAGAACAATAGGGCAAATTGAATTACATCAGGTTCGCTTTTGTACGTTGTTTGACTGGCTTGATTTTTATTTGGGGAGCGGCAGAAGCAAAGCTACTGCAAATTATATTTGCCATTGTTATTAATTGGCTAAGACTTGACTATCGGCTAAATATAGCAGAATGGTTACATTGAAACTGCGAGCGTTATGATTACAAGATAAGTAAACCCTTGCTCGTGTTATTTGTATCAACAATCGAAATTAGTTACAGATATTAAAGATGAAGAAAAGGGTGTGGACCTTGTGTATCTAGACTTCCAAAAGGCTTTTGATAAAGTCCCCCACCACCGGCTAATGAAAAAATTGGAAGCCCACGGCATCCAGGGTGACTATTTACGATGGATCAAGGCATGGCTTACGGGTCGGCAGCAGCGAGTGAAGCTTGAAGGAGAATCAAGCGACTGGACACAGGTTTCATCAGGGGTTCCACAA
>LQNS02278102.1:2848148-2917875 GCA_001587735.2 Parhyale hawaiensis | reverse complement strand
GCACAAATGATCAGATTTTGGAGTTTATGCAAAGAAAATTATGGTTTCAGAGCCAATTTGAATTTTTGCTACCGTTGGCTCACTTGGCGGAGGTATGCGCTCTCAGAGTGCTCTAGTTTACCATTACTATGCTGCTTGTTAAGTTTGAGCCTCCTACAGATGCGCAGCATGACCAGTGAAACAAAGAATGAGGGGAAGCAAGCAGCCCCCACATGGAAAAGATTAAATAGGGCAAGGAGAGACAGAGTATCAATGAAAGACCATCAGTAAAACTAAGAATACCTACGGACGGAAAAAGTAGGCAGGAAGAGAAAGACATCCCGAAGACCTATTTCTGATGACCGATATATTCAATACGTAAGCAATAAAGAGGTGACGGACAAGCACCACCCAGTCTCCCAATACCTGCATCACCAGCATGCGCAGGCGGTAAATAATGTCGGGACGTACAACAGATGGTTCTTTAACAGTGGCAATCTAACCCACCCGCTGCTCGTTACAATGTCATTTATATGAACACTCTCGGCTTTATTACGGCACCAGTGAAGGTCATGGCCAGGGTAAATATGAGGGTAATACAGTGCTAATGGTAATTTATGGAACATACATTCTGCTTAACCCTACAGCTTATTGGACACAATTTATTGCAATTTTATAGTGCCTGCCTAAGAAGAATGTATGTGTTCATTAAGGACATTACAGCTAAAGTATAGTGGGTGTAACGTGGGTTTCTAACGGTTCCAATATAATCATACCTTATGGAGCCATACACCTCACGAGTATTGTTATTTCGACATTTCTGCCGGAAAGTCTCGGGTTAGTAGCGAATTCACGTGAATTTTATTAGTATTAGTGTGAACCTTGGCCAATGCGCTACCACTGGCAGGGCAACAAGATATGCAACTTGTTAAACGCTATATACTGCAGCAACGTTATAGCGTTTGCATGGCTAAGAGGAATGGGTGTGTTAATTATGAACGCCGTGGCTAAGTGAAAGCTTCACTGCTTCGATTATCTTAGCAATGAATGACAGGTTTCCGTAGTGAATCGAGTTAAATTCGAATTGGTAGTTAATAAGAAAACGAAAAGCTTCAGCATCGTCGAGAAGAAGACCACTTTCGGGGGTAGCAGTGCAAAATCAAGTGTTTCAACTTCTCAAAGCTTTCATCTACAGTTCATTTTGAGCGCAGGTCCGTCACCAAAATTTGAGCGCAGGTCCGTCACCAAAATTTGAGCGCAGGTCCGTCACCAAAAATTATATGGTTAAAACTTTGAAACCTACTTTCGGCATTAGTAGGCCCGAGGGTAAGTGCAACAAAATTCAAATCAAGAAACATTTGAATATTCTTTCTTATTATTCAACAATGAGCTTCTACATTATAACTTTAAAGGATCCACCTTACGAACTCTTCTGCTTTTATTAACAAGAAACTTTTTCAGTAAAATGCAGAAGTCTTGGTGTCAGTCAGCACACAGTGTTTCTTTGGGGATTATCTAAGAAAATTAAAAGTTTCTTCCCACTCTCCAGATCATAGGTTCCCGGCAGATATCTTTAGGAGTCAACATCGGACAAGATCAGCTGTTTGCCTACGATATTCCGATCACGCTTAATTGGCCTTCAAATTCTTACTGCAGATATTACTAGATTCCTCCATAACAGAGTCCGAGATCTTTTTTTAGCTGACAGTGCAAAGACTCAGATATGCTCAAATATACTTCCGCGCAAGCCACACGATCTTTCCTGAACACCTTAAAACTGAATACAATGGCATTGGTTGCATTTGTCACGTAAGCCTCGTCAGCTACGATTTACCTGTTTTTAGTATTTATTCAAGTGGTAAGTAGCTACTTGTCACTTGACTAACTACTTACCAAAACCCGTTCACACTATATTGTATTTGAAGTGTGTACAGTGCATTAGTGGCTACTCCCTAATTGAGGGGCAACTCCCTGCTGAATTGCCTGAAAAATAGAATAGAATGAATTGACAATTTAGTCCAGTAGATTAGTAACTGACTAAACAACTTGACTAAAATCTTACTGTTCGGCACTTGACTACTTACCACTTGACTAAATAGCTACTATCCCAAGTGCGAAGAAGGCTTAAACGAGATGTAGGCAAGAGAAAAGTCAGATCTGCCTAGCGAGCTATTATATAGGTTGCCGATCTCCAGCATTTATAACATACCGCATTTAAAGTTTGAGTCAATTTCACACGTGACAAAAGTTATTAGTCCCTTTAAATCCCGAACTTGGGCTTGGCTAAGCTCGCAGGATAACATTTTTTACAACTTTTTCCCGATTTTCGATATTGGAATACATTCAAATGCTTTTTTACTCACTAAAATCGATCTATATCCAGGAAAAATAGGTTTCTAATCTTTAAATTCAGTTTTCGTAGAAAATAAAATATATTTAAATACCGTACTTACATAATTCTTTTCAAATACAAATCATATCTTTAAAATAATACTTTTTGTGAAATGCGAAAAAATAACACCACACTAGGGACCAATGAGAGTTCAGTTTTACACGTTTTTGCTGACTATTCGTTCCTCTTTCAAGAGAGTAAAAGCAAAATATGCGCAATAATGAAAGTGAACCAGTTCTCAATATCAATTTATATATACCCTCTGCAAAGTGAGTAAAATCCTAATCAAGGCACACATCCAAAATACTTGCAGTTACTCACCGAGTGATTGTGAATGAGTGAATAACTTTGCTTAAGCTCCCTCAGAAACTACGGCGTCTCAAGAGAAAAAAAGGAAAGGACGTGTAGCATTCCGACAGAGATGTGGAACCCATGCCCAAGGGTGTTCCCATGTGGGATCAACGTGCATGGGAACAGTAAGTCGGGATAGAAGAGGAACAAGAGAAGAAAGCGTCACCTGTAGAAGCATGAAAATTAAATGGAAAGCAGGGAGGTGGGAGCGAGAGACGGGCGTTCCATGGCCAGGTTAAGATAAGGTAACCTAAGGGGACTCAATGGTGACGCTATTAGTTCCTCACGAATAACAGTGAAAAAAAAGACAAGATCTCAATATCTATATTTTAATTGCACACTTCTCACAGTTAAAATTAAATACTACACCGCACGATACTCCTACAAACTTCGATTGTAGGCAGCGTCCATTAGAAAACATAAACTAGTCCTGAAAATATGGAATTGCTTCCTCCGTGAATAGAACCAGCATCAAAATAAAACCAGCTTCCTTGCAATACGCACTCGTATTATCCAGTTACATATGTTTCCATTTGTACCCATCTAAAATGCATGACTGCACATCACAACAAAGTAAGTTTTTAATATTGCAGACATTTCTCGCGAATATACGGGGCAATTACAGAAAACTATAAATAAACTTTCAAAAAGCACATCTCTTTCTTCCGTAAGTTGTTTGCTTACCACAGCAAAACAAACTCTCAATGTTCAAACCAATTTCCTGAGCAAAATACAGGACAACCAATGCAAAATATATTCCAAAGAATTCTATCATCTCCATCAGCATCTTGCACAACATCAAAGCAAAACAGCTTTCCAATTATCACAATTGCCTAGGAAAGTACCAGAATATCCGCGCAATATGATTCCTATTCAGGGACACATTCCTTTCCTCGAAACTGTGCAATTTTGAAAGCAAAATAAGTTCTTAATATTAAAAACCATTTCTAAAAAACGGGAATACAAGGACATAATATTACAAAATGTACATCTCTTCTATTATTAAGGGGCGCGGTTACCGGAGAAAAACACGGTACGAATATTCTCCACCATTTTCCAAGGTAAATACAGGAAAATCAGTGCAAAATATATTCAAAGTAAACATACCCCTTTGCTCAATAAAGTGCTCGACTATCAAAGCAAAACAAGTTCCCAATATTCACATCCATTCCTTAAAATAACACTCGTCCCTTCAGCCACCACCACCACATCTTCCTTCACATCCTCCTTCAAAATCAAGCGATCGCATTCAAATTTCCCTGTTGTAGACAGACACTTCAGTGGCGTCTTTATATATATAAAGAGCGAGTGAGGGTCGACCCTCAGCTTTAGATCAGCTCGCTTTCTATATTCCCTCAATATTTTGAATAGAACTGCCTCTAAAAGCTCGCCCAAATTCGTTCTTTGACTCGACTCAAAAGAACTAGCGAGGCGTCTCACTCTATAATATCGGCAGCCATCACTTCCCAGAATGGGCACTATAATGTAAGCATTGGTGAGGCCCCATTGAGGAATTCCCATTTCATTTTAGAAGTCTTTCGCTGGTCTCTCAGGAATGCCTCACTTGACTCCCACATTACAGCTTCGCTCTAACCTGACTTCAATATACCGCCTAACTTGGTAATTTCATTAGCTGCAGTTATGATCTTCTTACTACATAGCATTTTTTTTTAGAAATGCTGCACTTGACTCTCACAAAAAGGATACTAGCCTGACTTTAATATATAACTTGGTGATTTAATTGATTACGGTTACCGTACGTTCCTTTTATTCCACTCTTTTTCAGGAATGTCTCTCACAAATTTCGCTTAAATCCTCACTTCACTCATACATTACTTGACCCTTTAGCGAATACTGTTCACTTGCTTCGACCGTAATGATAATGCTATTCAGGCGAGAAATAAAGGCACTTTTCACGGCGGCAGTAACGTGCTTTCTTGCTCTAAGCACCAGCGCATCAAAAATGTCTCTTTCAATCAGAAAATTATAGACGGCTATCTGACACAGCCACCGGATATTTCCCGACAACTTTTCCCCAGGACTTGGCTCCCACGTTACATATTATCTGGAGCATTTCGTGGCTACAGTCCTTCCAGAACTACAGTACATGCATGCCGTGTCATTTAATTCAAGAAACAAGTTTGCCTTAACCTTTTCCCCGACAAAAATGAGTATACAAGTTTTCACCCAGTATTCCATTTTCAGGCGTCGACGATCGAGTAAGGTCCAACATAACTTACGTTAGCATAGACAAAAATATGTCTGAATGTCTATATAATTGTTGGGGAAGAGGTTAATTCATTTTTTCTATGAAAGCAATATGGCCTACAAAATCTCGTGGATATCCATTTGAAGAAAAGAGAGACGAGGTATCCTTAAAGTATAAGCAAAAAGGTTCATTGAATTGAGTACAAGAGAGAAAAGGTACCTGTATAGCTGGAGCAACTAGGTGCATTCATTTGGGTATAAGAGAGAAGCGGTATCGGCAGAGCTCTGCAGCAACAAGGTGCATTCATTTATTAGGAGACTCCATAAAAGCGAGTGAACTGCGATGCACTGCAGCGTCCGTCCGACTTGCGATGACCCCAGTCTAATACAAAGCCGCATGCAGTCTTTCCCAGACGTATATGAGGTGAAAGTGCTCAGTTTCAGTCAAAGCAGATAAGCAAATTGGGAAATTTTAGAGGGGGTTTTTAGTGCCTTGAGAAACGCCAAAGCTCGTACGTGTCAGTGAACGAACTCGTTAGCCATCATTTTTGCGGACCTCGTGCGTGTGATGTGCTGATGTCCGTGCAGCTAAACGTAAAAAACTAAGAGTTCGGTTTTGCGTAAGAAAAGAAAATGCAAATATTCAGCACGAGAGTGACATTTAATGGACTAACTCTTATCAAAATTTTAATATTACGCGTCAAGGAGAATCCAAATTATGCTGAATTAATAACGTGTAATAAGTTTAAAACTATATACAGTATGCATCTCAACCCTTTCTTGCGAATTACCTATATACCGTACACATTTGTGAACGTGATATAGTGCAATTCCTACCGAGTGAGCCTCGAAAGGATGAAACTAAAGAAAACTAAAGAAGCACACCGAGAAAGCAGACCCCCGCCAAGCGATATAGAACTTGAAAATGCTCCAGAATTCATGATTTCATCCGGACCATCACTAAAATATAACAAGCTGCTGCTCGTGACAAGCCTAACATTTTCCGTAAATTTCATGAAAATCCGGCTACAACTTTTCGAGTTATGCCGCTGCGGTGAAAAACAAACACAGATAATCGAAAGGACGGATCATCATCGAAATTTTTTATCTATTCCTTGCGACTCTCCTCGTAGTTCCTGTAAATCTTTCATTGAGGTCCATCCATACATTTTTGAGTAACGTTTCTAACAGATACTAATCGAATGACAACCCCCATGACAAAAAAAAAATAAAATAAAATAGAAAAAAAATAACGTCAACTTTGAAACAGAAAATATCTTGAGTTTGTCGATCAACTACCACGGGCGGCTGTACAAAGCTCTCGTAGGAAGCATTATGGAAGTAACCACAAATAGGCACATACATGGTGAAGGGTTAAGAAGCCAAATAGTGACATGAGACATGCAGTGCTGATGCATTTTTACATCTCGCAGTAGCTGAACAAAAGTGAGGCTGTGGAGGCACCAGTACTGAGCATTTCAGCCGCGTCTGTTCGGGGCTCGGGCAAGGTTGTGTTCTGAGAGCCTTGGCTCAGTGTTTGTCATACTCTTGCCGCGTAAGGTAGTGATGTGCTGGGGGCTTAGGCAAGAACTCTATACGTAATGTTTGCCAGTGGCAGCTAATATAGGAAACGGCAGGAGAGGGTTTACCCATATCGCAGTATGCACGCTCTGCTCTAACCTATACCGCAGAAGTTGCACGAGTACATAAGATGAAACTACAAACTTAGCAGCATTTCTTTTTCTTAATAAAACTGATAATTACTTTATATTCAGTACTAAAGGGATTTTGAATAAAATAACGCAGCATGATAGAACACAGTACACAATTTACCTAAGTACAATAACAATGAAAGACACTTTTTATTGAAAATAATGCGAATATGATGCATTGCACAACGTAACCATCAATTATTCCATGGGTTAAACAACGTTAGTCGATAACAAAACATCGCGGGAATTATACAGCATAAACACAACGCACGCCTGTAACACTGCCTACAAAAAAAAAATACTACCTAAGCGTAGCTAAAAACTGGTCGTAGGTACACTGCCTCTGTGTTCCTCATAGCTCACACAATATGCCATTGTAACTACACTAAAGGAATATTCCATTTTCTGCTACATCGACTCAAAAATGAAAGTCAAGCTATATTTCACTTTAACTGTCACACACTCATAAAGGTCACCTACGTTGCAGTTTTATTTCCTTGCAGTCGCAAGAGAGCTACCATCAATATAAATTGCCGATAAACATCAAAGTGCAGTGAACACGTCGATCGATGCGGGCCAGCGCAACCTTCTCCAAACAAGAACACATTTCGTGTATTTGAGACAAAGCTCTGCACAGTGCGTTCCCTTCCCGGCCAAGTCAAATCTGATTTCCCTTCGCGATCTATTCTCACTTAACCTTATTTGAAGCCGCAGTGATCTGCTCTTGGAACGCGTTTCCCACAGAGGCACGCGACCTCTGAACTCGCGGCGGCCAGACAGACGGGCATAAACTTGTTCGTTCTCTCCCAGGTGTCCAAAGATGCCAGCCCTGCCGCAGGGTGCTTTGTTGGACCGTTCTGTATGCGAGAGTTGTTGCGTCTGCAGACCTGAGTATTTCTTGCACTTTCTTTATCCCTATTTATTCTAAGATGTGGTTTATCACTGCAAGGATTCTGCCTTGCAATACAATAACAATAAGAATTCTTAATTGTATCCAAGTGGTAATGTTAGAGTTAAAACGAGAAATACCTTGGGCTTCTTATGACTTTAAGGAGACAATAACCAAAGACTTTTCTGGAGATACTACGTATATACTGTAAAAGGCAAGTGTTTCTTGTCGATGATGTTTTCCTAACGCTACTACAGGCGCTTGAAGATGAGTAGTTAGGAATTAGTGAGAAGACACTTTATTCGAGAGCCTGCTACTTCTTGGAGGAGCTTACGTAATCTGTTACTTTTTCAGGCAATGACCTCCTCGAAACACTATTTGCGAAAGTTTGCTTGTCCTTGGAACTACAGTATGCAGTGTGCTTCACACAACAAGGCAGTGTGGAGACACATGACCAGCTGTTTCGGAGCTATTGCTATCCCTTGTTGGTCACATTTCAAGCTAAAGTCTATTGGACGCCTGCGTGTAGTCTAGTAGTCTATAATGACACTAGTGGCCCGTGCCGTCATTATAAATGACGGCAAAAAATTAACACATCACCAAAACCCCCGCCGTCTTTTGGGCTTCCTCATTTTTCCCCTATCTAATACTGAAGAAAAAGATTCCAAGGTACCCAACTTTTTTTTTCGCCTTTTGAAATCTGAATTTTCTCCTATNTTTTTTACATTTTGAAATCTGAATTTTCTCCTATCTTATTCCCATAGAGCGTGACAGGAAAGATATAAATATATAAATAAATAAATAAAAACACGACGTGAATTATTATATAGTACTGATGTTTCGGCGGCTGGTAAGTGTGCCGAGGTCAACCAGTGCAAGTGTGATATTTGCTCAAAAGTACACTGATTGCCTCAATGTCAGGAAAAGAAAATGCGCTTTCAGTCTCCAGCTCAGAATAGAAATACCTGATAAAGCCTTATTTGAGGTGATCGGTGAAGGTCCTGGCCACAAGCTAACATGTACAGCCGACGACAGCATATACCGTTATCAAACAAGGGCCAAACAATGGGCCGCAATGCAATGTAGTTAGTAATGATAGTATTACCTGTTCTCTGTATCTGTAATCTAGTTTCAAGTCGTGCCCTGTGCACGTGTACCATGTCTCGAGAGTCTACCTAATAAAATGTATGTATTTATATTGTAGGATAACTCTGTGGGCATTAAATTTGTAGCCCTTGGACTACACGCATCATGGCTTTTGTATTAAAGCAAATAGTCGGAAATTAAATCTCCTTGGCGTTGCTGGGCAGGCGATCTTAAAATAGATGATCTGCGATGCAGAGTTCGGCGTGCCGCGGTCGCGCATCAGCGAATAAAATAGGAAGGATCTGCTCTTTTGAAACAGACAGCAAGGAGAATTTTCTCCCCATGGAATATGCTTCCCCAATATAGCATTTTGGAGATTAGCAACGTTTCTTTAGAAACACTTTACGAGCGAGATTTTCTGAAGCTGTTTTAGCGAAGCGAAAGTTAGGATATCTAGGCAACATCGAGAGATTACAGTGAGTCCGCCCCCAAAGGGCAGGGTCTGTTCGTGCTCAGTGCTTGTGAGACCCGTGCCGAGGGTGAATATGGTATGCTGTAGGCGGGGGGTTGCCACGAAGACTAGAGCGTATATTACCACTTAAGTTAACTTCAAGTTTTCAAACCCTATTACTTCATGTCATAAAGGCATTAAGCAAATGGTCCTGTGTAGGGATGGAACTTCGTTCAGTTAAAGCAATTCGGCACTTTTTCTGTACAGCGAGCATATTTTCGGGCTTAGAGTTCTAAGCAGCTTCCAAATGCGTTGCTGGTGTTAATAAATTGAATTTCAGAAGAATATTAAATTTGCATGGCAGGTAGCTGCAGAGAATCTCTTTCTTGAGGAACTCTTCTGACAGTGCAAATCCAGTGAGCTGCGTACTGGGAGTTCCGAAACTTTGCAAGTCTTGCTTGGATATAAAATTGGTTTCTTTTTAACCTCAACTGATGCATGCGAAACCAATTCACATATTTGCTTCCCGTTTGAATACTGCTAAAATGTATGAATTAGTTGACGCCTCCCTTCACATGGGAATTTCTTGGTGCTAAAGATTGAAATGAAAAATGTATTGTATACCGTACTAATGCAACTCAAGGATTCCATAAGCAAGAGATTCCTAATGATTAACACTCAAATTGACATTTTTGCATCGTGTCGATGAAGTATTGCTGTAGTCCAAGCGTCGGTTGAAGCCTCCCTATACCTCGAGATTTTCTCTGTGGTGGAAAAGACGGAACAGAGCAGGGACGGCCCGATCGAGGCAGTAATTAGTTAGGGGGCCGCACCGTTCCATAAAAGGATTTATTTACTCTTGATGGAACTAGAGGATTACCGCTGACATATATTAGCCTTATTGATTAGACGATACTTACAATTCTCATATACAGATGAAGGAAACAGACTCGCTGTATTGAATAGTATCGATAATGCGTAGTGCAAGTAGTGCAATAGAAGGTGCAGCAGTTCTGCAGTGCCTATAAGCATTAGACATGTTGGCTAAGTCGAAACACCAGTCATTTCAGGGAATCCATGCACGGAAGATCACCTATCATAGGAACGGTGAATCATAAAAGAAAATGAAGGACGGTGGAAAAAAAATGACACATTATAGTACGAGCACAAAGAACAAACGAAGCGAAGCGGGCACGAAAAAAAAAGGCGTCCCAATGGTAAAATCAAGGTAAAAAAAAATTACTGCTAGATTTTGAGTCGTCCTCAATCGGACGTAAACTTATCGTAACCCCCCATAACACAGGATGAATGAATTCAATGGAGTTAGTGATTAGTGTAAGCCTTATGATACCGGAGCTGCACAGTACAATTGCAACCTCAACTTATGCGCGACATTCAGAGTGAACGTCTTTCAAGTTAAGCACTTTCCTGGGGTATCCTGGATACCGACGTTTTCTGCGCAATGGAGACGATCTACTAGCTCGATGTCTGCTCATAAGTTGAGAGCGTGTTTGTATACAACGTAGCTCCGGTATTAGACGTACAGCTGCCGTATGAAGGAAGAACATGAGACACGTACACCAAGAGAAACGTGGAACCACTCCATGACGATGATCCCACACAGGATCAACGCGCAACTACAAGAATCTCGAGGGTATTCGAACGAAGTCCAGGTAATGTTCTGCACATCACTTCACCTTTGTGGCGTCAAATGCTGGGTTTCTGCTGTTGGGTCGCAGTTAGCGAACAAAGGGACGGAGAGCCAGCAGCGAATTATCTCCACAGAGCACGTAACCGTTGACCGCTGGTTTATCTGATATTCTTTTTAAATGAGAATCCAGAACAATGTTTAATTCAATAACTTACTTATTAGTGGCATTTGAATAAGCCGCGGCGTTTTCTATCAATCGTGCTCTCCGTACAGTAAAATTATTTGAATATTTTGTCATCACAACTTTGTCAACCTCTTTGCTTACAATGCATACATTACACTATTAGTATATAGTGATGGGTCGGAAGTCATTTTTTGGACATCCGCGAATGCAATTGCGGATGTTGCCATCTTGACATTCGCGGATGCAGATGCGGATGTCAAAATGGTGAGGATGTTCCTCAGTTGCGGATGCGAATATTCGCCCCACCAAAAACCCATACACACCCTCTCACGACGGCAGTTAATACAACACTTGAAAAAAAAAAGAACTTACATGGTGCTTTGTTGACAGGGACAGCGCTTGCACACATTTCAATCCAAATGAGAATTTGCAGTTTTTAGCAATATGGATGAGTTTAGTGTACAGTGATAAACCTGCCCATCCGCGCCTCCTTTGCTGCGGATTTTACAGTTCTGACATTGCTGATGCGATTGCGGATGTTACCATCTTAGCATCTGCGGATGCAGATGTCATAAGAGGTGCGGATGCTTCGGGGTTGCAGATGCGAATATTCGCCCCTTCACTAATAGCATATGTTGCGGATTCCGAGAGCATCGAATTTTTACCGTAGTGGACATCATTTTAGCTTTCACAGAAGAAATATTTGATGCATTAGCGAATAAAAACTTAGGTACCGTTCTCTTATATCTTCTGGTTGGCTTGCACTTCTTGTCTCATTTCTCCTCATCATGGGGTTGTGCTAGTTAACGTTCGCTGGCTTCCAGTTTTCACTCACACTTAGTCTGTCGCTACAATACGTGCTATATCTATTTACCTTTGACTAATCTAGATCTTTTCTTCACTAAGCTTTTGCGGAATATATGGTGCCGATATTAAGAGCACTTCCTCCTATACCTGGGGGGAGGCGCTGCACGCACTTGTTCAATAAATATTTTTCAAAGATTTCGCTCACGATTTTAACTCTATTCGACTCATTTAGAAGGGTATCCAATTTCACTCACTGCAGGTTAACGTTCAGGTCGGGAAAGAAGAGGAGGAAGAAAACAAAGAATCACCAGTCGGAGCATGAAAACCGATGGAAGCCATATGGGCAAGAAAGACCGATGTCCCGAAGGCCTAGCTAATGGCTAAGGTAGCCTACCGAGACCCCCTGGGGCGTTACTCCCATTTACAAAGAATGGGCGAATCTGACTAACGTAACCCCATGGTCCATCCAACCCAATCGGAATTCTATAGGCATTCATCGGCTGCCTATGAGACAATAGTGAAAGGTATCCGACAACATCGGATAAATGTCTATAAATTTTCGATTGGGAATAAGAGCTAGCCCTTTAATCTTACAATCACCAATATTGGTAATCTAAAAGTTTCTAGTTAAAATAGATTATTACTTTTAACAAAAGCCTACTTTCTGTATCTGGATCTTAACGCAACTTAACTTAAGTTCAGTGCTTTACAGCCGCATGGTAACGCACACATCACCAAAACACAATTACACTCTGCGCAACGACCAGCATCAATCACTAGGGCACCAAGGCACTCCTATATTAGGATGTTTACGGCTTCCTTCACCCCGAGATGTTTGTTAAAAATATCGCTCGGCTGGCGCTCGGCGATGCGCACTTGTTTGCATCTGATTCAGTCATGCGACGCTCGTTTAGCGCAGGCGCTGACGGCCGCGCAGGGCAACGACGCGCGGTTCTTCAATCTTAGGATATCCCAACAGCTTCCATTAGGTCTGTTTATTCTTGGCTGGTGTGTCAGAAGATTGGAGTTTTCTGCCTTGCCGACCAACTACAGTGCAGACTTAACATTAAACCAAGAGTGAAAAACGTTAAAAGTTTCAAACGTGCATTTGCCCAATATTTTTTCCACTAGCGGAAGCGCATTAATATGGAACAATATTTTTTATATACTCAAAAATTTAGTATTTTATAAAGAGTGTCTTAGTGCAGCGGAACATACCAAATATTTATATAGTGCTTAATTTGCTCCTGGAACTAGTTATAATGTGTTGTAGTACTTGCGATCACATGCAGATTAATAAGAGCAGTAACATTGAAGGGATCACTCGAATTCCTCATCTGACGCGTGTGAAGTTACCGCACTTATCAAATAAGAGTTTAAAACTAATACGACAAACGCTTCATAAATATTTACCGAATAATACTTATCTATCCACTCCAGACAAAAGCGGGGTTGCTGCCTTCAATAAAAAACCATTTTAAAGTCGCATCTGCTAAAAACAAATAATTTAACCCAAGATAACAAAAAAAATAAATGTTAATTTAGGGACACACAAACCAGTGAGAATAAAAAACCAAACGTCAATGAAAACAAGCTAAAGTAAAAGGAAACCTACAGCTAATTATACATATTTTATTGATTACAATCAAGACTTAGCAAACCTCCATAAGACCAACCTCAAAAGACCTTTCTCTGACTCTGTCCACGTTGCGCAAAGACGGGACCGAGCGTGTAACTTATCTAGCAACAGATACGTCGTTTATTTTTATCTCACTAATTATCTAATGTCAACGTAGCGAGGCTGGAAAGTCTTTTTGTGGCGCGTCATCCGCACTACGGCAGAGAAGAACTCTTCTTTTTGCGGCGTGATTGTCAGCTCTAATTTGCATCGTAATCAGAGCCTGGCAAAAACAGAAGGACTTCTTCCTGTGATTTTCACTGATAGATAAACTGGCGTGTAATGTATACGCGAGTGGTCATTTAAAGGCAATGAATAATTGCAGATTTAGCGTGTACTCCATGAATAACATATCGGCTGAACTCGAATTAAAGTATGCAATGCGAAGGGAAATTGAGCATTCAAATTAAGCCGAGCAGCCACAGCAGTGAAGCAGTCTTATGACAAAAAGGAATAGGTAGAATTAAGTGGTCGTGGCTATAATACTGATATTTATTATTCAATGCGGTTTCGGCGAAGCGGGTAGGCCCTATGCTTGTCCCTAGTGTGCGTTTGTATGTCCTGGTGCAGTGACTTTTTAACGAGGCACGGTATATTGGTCCTTACTACTCGAACTCTACCCTTATTTGCACAGCAATTTAGCCAAGATTGTTGTCTACACAATCTGCACAAATACAAACCGACATTTGCACAAAACTTTCCGCTCGAATTGAGTTGAAGCCGTTTACAGCAATATTCATACCATGCTTCACAAAATTTTCGCTGGAGACAGGCTGAAATTTTCGGTGGAGAAAATCTAAAATCATTGTCGACATCTTAACGAAACTTTCACCACAGAGATTAGCCGGACTCGCTGTCAGCAGGATCTACGTAAGGCAAGTTTCTTGAACACAAACAAGACGTCCTTAACCCAATCTCAATTTTATACGCATTTATCCGATGTTATCGGATGCCTTTCAAGATTTCCCCATCGGCAGCCTATATAGTTCCGATTGGGTTAACAACCGCTAGGGTCGATCGTTGGTTGCAAAGGAGGCCCATTCCTTCGTGCCATTGCTTGATGTCCATATATACCGAGTTTCAAACACACGAAAGAAAAATCTTGCGTATTACCTACGCAAACTTAACGATCATCTCATTATTGAGGAGCTAAAAACTTTTCCTGTACAAAACAAAAGCACAAATGAAAAACTGGGATATCTGTTAATGCAAGCTATACGGCTATATCATGTACCGCTTGTAGTAGCTGATGTGCATGAAAAATATATACATAAATATACATGATGACCCCGGATTGTTACCAGTCGCAAACTGCACAAGTCATGCCATTCAATTTGCATACAGAATTTCCCGCACAGAAGATGAGCCTGAAACTCTCCTATATTGCACAAAATCATATCAATACACTGCGCCCTCCAGAAGGAAGCAATGCAGGCCGTAGCTCCCCCGCTCACGAACCGTTCATGGGTGAAATCGATTCGCTGCGCATCAGGATTTAGATCTTGCAACGAGCGCCCACATTGCTTAAGTAAACTGCTCCAATAGCCTTGATTGAACTCCAAGTTAAAATGAAAATTTATACGGCGCCCATAAAGGGGGGACTATACTTTAATAGTGTTCTCGGGAGTGTAACCCTCGTCTGGATTTTGCAAGGCAAATATTGGCGATGTAAACGTAAACGGGGAGGGGTTGATGAACCACTCGAAGAGGCTGGAGGCGGAGTACAGAAATACAGAACCTTTAGCCTTCGTGACCTCAGCACTGAAACTAACACATCGACTTGTGTTTTTGGCTGAACCACACAGTACCTGTCACTTGTTATTAAAGGTAGGGATAAGGTCAACACGTATGCACACGAACGTCACTACTATAGGAAATCTACAGGCATTCGTTCGTGAACAGAATTGCACCCAAGGCTCAAAATAGTGAAACGTTGCCTAGATTATATTAACAGAGCTCATGGTGTCCAAGACGGAGGACTCGTACACGTACGATCTCCGACGGTCCCCATTACTGGCTTGGTCATTGCCCTTGCAGTGGACTTTGTATGTCAGAAACGCTGAAAGTAAACCGCAAGGTGCACTTTTCAGGCAATGAAAAGAATCTGAAACTTTGAGAAAAAAGAAAAAAGCCAATCGTTCTATCCACTGCACAACAACGAGCAGGACTGCGGTTGTCTTAGTATTGTGAAAAGTGAGAGTTTTACTGCTATTTCCTAACAAGCACAGTTTGAGTCAGAAGAGAAAGATCAACATGCAGGACAATTGCGAAAATTTTAATCCGTGTTTATTCGTTCCCAAACCACTGATTTGGCTGCATTCAACGAGCAGGAAGTGTAAGGGATCGCGATACCTATGCACAGTAGCGAACGAGAAACCCATGTAGGGAATACGAACAAGAATAACCGAGTGAAAGAGTAACGATAAGCTGGAGTTCTAAACAGAAACTCAGCCTGCAGCATAGCACAAACGCCACTACAAGAATATGAGAGGTGATCAATCCCGCACAGACACTGTTCACAGGACGCGAACACACGAGTACAGCCCATACTGTTACCGATAGAACATCCGCTTGCGTATCATCCCAGCGACCGGTAAATCAAAGGAACGAGTTAATACGTTGTGTAAGCTTCCCTATACAGAATTAGGTGTTTCAAGAAAGGAATAACAAGGGACATGTAGTAAGTTGACAGAAACACTGAACCAATGCACAAGGGTATGTCGCACGTGATCAACGGGCGTGGGAATAGCAAGTGGGGAAAGAAGATGAACAGAACGGAGCATAATCATCAGGAGGATTAAAATGGAAGAAAAAGTGGGCGCGAAAGACAAACACCCCGAAGGCTTAGCTAAGGCTAAAGTAACCTATATGTTTGCCAGAGGTGCTGCTCACAAAAGGCATTTGACAAATGCCCATATCACGATTAATGCAAAATTGCAAGCCTATGGCATTCAGAGAGACTATTTACGCTGAATCCGAGCATGGCTCACTGGTCGGCAGCAGCGAGTGAAGCTAAAAGAGGAGACGAGTAACTTGAAGCCAGTCTCATCTGGGCTCCAAAATATAGCGTGCTCGGCCCACTTCTGGAGCTCAGCTCCAACAAGACCTTGACCACCTCATGGAATGGAGAACAACGTGGCAGATCAGCTTTTATGTCGACAAAACTTTAGCAATACACGTAGGGTGGAAAACCCTTCAATCCTCTTGAAAATGAACCGAGATAGAATCGGCGGCTGTCACCCAACAACGTGACTTGGGAATAACTATTACAAACAAACTACAACACAGGAAGCAAGTTGACAAGAGTGTGAAAGGGGCCAAACCAGGCATTTTGAGTACTAGCCCAAGGACACAATCATTCCTAAGTACAAAGCACTAATGCGCCCACGTTTAGAATTTAGCGTTCCAATGGCCACCACATCAGTGCAGAGATATCGATAGCATGGAAAGAATAACGTAGAGCAACAGAACTGATACCTCAGCTGCCAAGCAAACCATACGGGTGTCGTCTACTGGAAGTTGGCATGATCTCTTTCGAGCAAAGACGACTCAGGGAGCAACTGATAGAAATATTCAAGTACCTGAATGGCCTCAACGACGTACCTATAACGGGAATTTTTAAGAGAAAAGTTAATGATCGCCTGAGAAAGAATAGTCAAACAAAGCTTGAAGAACCACCCAAAGCCAGCAGTTCCTTCTGTATTTATAGTGAAAATTTGCAATAGACTCACCTTAGAAGTTGTCGGCGCAGAGACAGACAACGCGTTTACAAATCGTCTCGACAAACATTGGGAGAGTCACTCTGCACAGCTAAGAACACCTCCTCCAGATGTCACAAACTTTTAACGGCCAAAGCTTCGGGGCCACCTTAGTCCATAATCTTTGCTCTTCCGCCGAAGTGACTTAAGGTCTCCAGGCTCCGCAGATGTGCAGCTAAAAATTTGCATGAAAGATCGTCTTTTTGGCTGAGTGTTTTTTTTTTTTCTTTCTTCAGTCATCTAAATGATACTGACATAATGGCAATAGCTCATAAAGGGTCGTGGCATCAGCCTCAGCTGCTCTGTGGGAATGGACCTGTTCGTCCATCTACTGCATACAATCTAATCTACTTCCCATAACATAGGATGGTCGAACCTGAATAACCTGACGGTATGGCATGTTCTGTGCCCGCTGAGGGGCCGGTAAATTAACGTCATTAATAAATGGGAGATGGAGATAAGCTTAAGCAAGCAGTGTGAGCGCGAAAACTTAATAGTTCCTAGGGCCGAACCCAGCTTAGGGGGCTAACTCTGTGGACACCCTGTAGGTGCATTACTATCGATATAATTAAATCCGATTATCATTGAACTGTCCGGAATTTTAATCCCGAGCGTTAGATTTACCCATCTGGATCGAGTTTCAGGCGTTAAAAGCAAACCGATTACCGTATATCTACTTGAGACGGTGAAAAACCTCCTTCCTTCTTTGGCATTTTCAAGCGTAAATCAGCTTGCAATAACACCGAAAACTCTATTCACAACATCATGTCACACAACTTACAGACAAGATAAAGCTAATATGATTAGATTAAATGTCGAGCTCTGAGGGCAAATCGGTTATGCATAACGAGATACAACTCGCATTAAAATGGGGAAAACAAATTTAACTAAGTCAACATGAAGATCATTAAATTCTTGTCAATTTAGTATTGAATAATGAAGTTTACACAAGTTAGTTTTATGCCGCGCCTCGGTATGCAACGGACTTGGGGAAGCAAATCTTCCCTCGCGTTCCAGGTAGCTACGCGCTCACAATACGATATAAAGTTTGAACCGTAACGGCCGTATAAGCTTCACATGGTCACCACCGTACGGCGGCCGGCACGTGGGCAGGTTCTTCCAAGTGCTCGTGTGAATGCACTCG
Source organism: Parhyale hawaiensis (assembly GCA_001587735.2). NCBI lineage: Eukaryota > Metazoa > Arthropoda > Malacostraca > Amphipoda > Hyalidae > Parhyale > Parhyale hawaiensis. The sequence goes on along the minus strand of LQNS02278102.1, from coordinate 2,899,585 downwards.
CGCACGTACACGCACCGACCAGTTCATTTAAGCTGCATTCAGCTTCATTTGAATGTATCTAATAAACCATGAGAGATCCTCTTAAGGTCATCAAGCTATCGTAGGTCTTCAATCGACAGGCATTGAGTCGCTGTCGCTTTCCCGGGTCATTCAGAACCGAATTAGGAGATGAGGCCTTTGGCGTCAGCGGCCGATATACATTAGTTGTGGTGTGATGAGCCGAGTCCACTAGTATATGGTGCGATAACATCGTCCATCAGCGGCAGTGATGCAACCGTGATTGCGGTGATGCAGCGTCATCATCCATCAGGAGTAGTGATGCGCAGTATAGGTGATAAACCCGCGATGGTACCGATACAGTATCGTGCGATCGTCTAGAAAAAAGTGATGCATAAATATGATAGAAGTGCCACTGCGATGACTCACGGCGGTCTAGCAGCACCAGTGATACATAAATGCTATGCAACCTTGATGGTGGTTAGGGAGTAGCATCAATCAGCAATAACGATGCGATCGAAAGTTCCAAAGAAACGGCGATCATATACATATGGTCATAGATATTGCCCCATTATTGAAGGCCTTTTCATGTGAGTTCCACGCTCTATGTTTATGAAGCATACTAATTTTTCCTTTGTTTTCGGATGAGGATACTTACGGAAAAGCAGCTAATGTGCCTTCACTTGCGCTCTTTTTTTATATACAGACAATTCACGAAGTAATGTCGACGTTTGATGCGTATAGTAAGCCATTTAAGCAGAGACTTGTCTAGAGCGGTTACGCAGCGTACAGGGTGAAGGCGCAAGTCTCTCTGCCCATAGCAGTGCTTATTTACGTCGCTAGTTCTCGGAAAAGCATTTTTCGTGTGCGTCTTCCTTTCCATGAAATTATTATAGGAGTTAGCTAGACCAAGTCCCTCAAGTCACTGCAATGATGCCTCAAGAGAGGAACAGGCTAGAACAAACTTCAAGCTGCTCAGAGTGACTAAGTGAATAAGTTGTTTAAGAATCCCTAGAGAGGAAAAAGAAGGGACGTGCAGTATGTCGACGGCATTATGGAACCCATAAACGAGGGTGTTCCTATACAGGATTAACGCGCATGGGAACAGCAAGTCAGGCAAGACGAAGAAAAACCGAACGAAGCATCGTCAGTAAACGAGTATTTTGGAAAATTGGAAGGCAGGAAAGTGGGCACGAAAGACGGGCGTCGCAAAAGGAGTAGCTCAAGCTAAGGTAACCTATACATTTCCCTGTCGGCGCTACTCCCCATAACATGGAATGGGTGAACCTAACTAACTTAACTCTATGGCCCTCCTAAAGAGAAGTTCGCTGCCTCCGATGCAGCCTATCCCTGTGAGGTTATGCTCTCGTTCCCTGAATGCAGTTAACTGTCAATATAATTATTAGCTACATTTCTTCATTGTATTCCGACTCAACGAACTAATTTAATTATGAAAAGATTATTATATATTTTGTTTAACCTCCGTAGCCGCAACTCAGGCGTTTCAACAAAGAAACTACTTGCGCAGTATTTAAATACCGCATATTGGGTAGGCGTGGTGGTCACGTGCGCTACTACGGGCAGGGAAACAAGGCGCAAAGTATAGACTATAGTAGGAGACACTCAAGTGGTCGGCCCCTTTTGTGTTCTTCCACACGAGAGACTAGTGATGTCCCGCGTACCAGGTCGGCTATCTCGATCGACAGCCCACCTCACGGGGCAGAAAGAGGAAAGAAAGTAGAGAACCTACCTAACTTTACAAAACTAACCTTGTCCGCAGCAATTGCGGAAAGCTGCAATATCTTTTGCGGATAAGGCACTCGGGAACCTTGCGTGCGTGATGCCCAAAAATACAGTACGTTACCTTAGATTACGCAAATACAACTTTTTACTTATTTTTCAAGATAAGTGTCAAACATTTAAAATGTTAATAGAAAGTTAGTGCACAGGTATGGTTTATGCAAAAAACTTGTCGCGGGCCTTCATGCGAGTTTCAAATCAACACGTACGGAACCTGTTTCGGTATTAAGTTTAAAGAATCGTAATGCAGAATAGAGGGTGGGAACTCAGGTGCAGCTGCGCTTCAAGGAGCGAAAATCTACGAGTGTGTGCATTATTACCTATGTTAAGGAGGTTATTTTTTTGGTAGGGTTTGTCTCTCGGTTTGTCTGCCACCAAGATAAAATTAAAAAGGTACGGGCGAATTTTTATGGAATTTGTAAGAATTGTTATAGTGCAACTAGCGTAAGCACGCAGCAGTGCCAAATCTAATCTAAAAACTAATGCAATTTGAGTTTTCGAATTTAAATATAATTTTTTCGATTGAGACAAGTTATACCACGCGCTAAAATGAGATTTGCCGAAGTTGCTTAGCGCTCTTAGACACGCCCATCGGACTACTTACGCAGGTTTGACTATAGATAGGAATGGTAAGAGGAACAGATGATTAACTTTTGATGAAGATTCGTTCAATCATTTGTTTATTTGTCTATCGGTACCTGTTTCTTACTAATAATATAACTCCAGAAAGTTCTGAACGGATCTTCATGAAATTTGCAAGAATGTTACAAAGAGCAAATGACCAAATTTTTCTACTGATTTGCTTGCCTCTACGTTTTTTTTTTGTTTGTCAGTTACATAACCCCGAATGTTATGAGCGGATCTTCATGAAATTTGCAGAAATAGATATAGCAAAAGGCATAATGAATAAACTTTGGTGATTTGTTTGCCCGTTCATGTGTCTGACTACATGTTTATCTTGTTTGTCAGTTCATAACATGAAAAGTTATGGACGAACCTCTTAAGAAAATGGCAGGAACTGTTAGGAATATCATGAGGTACAAAAGATTAAATTTTGCTGACGAAGAAAAAGAACACCCTGGTTTCAGGACCAGTTTAAATTTTCAGTTGACACTGCGTTGCTTGGCGGGGGTATGGGCACTCAAGAGTGCTTCTCTATAAGTAATATCATAGCTATGCAACTCTACGCCAGGACTTCCAGAGACGGGTAATCAAAATTTCCAAATGGAGCAGTAAGCAACCCAAAAACGGCCCAAGCTCTGCCAAGAATCCCTCTGGGAATCATTCACGACTGAGTAGAACGCTTGCAGACCCACACGGGAAGACACAGAGTTCAGCAAAAAATTTCATACCAGCGCTGCAAAAAAAAAAAGTCCATCTATACACCTAGTAAGAGCTCTTAAAACACGATTTGAGTCAGTACTGAGCTCTGTTTTGACAATAAATTTAACGAGTCGTAACGCGGGATACTGGTAGCAGACACGTGTTTTTTGCGCACATAGGAAAAACGGAAACAATCATTTGCTAGGCTAATACGGATCCTTAACCTATTAAACATATAAAGTAGACTCCTATTTCTCATGAGAATAGAACTTTTAATGCCATCCAGCAAAACGAACAGGGTGAGAACCAATGTGTTGACGCGCGTTTTAAATCAACGCGGAGTTTTTGTTTTGACGATACATAGCTACCCAGCTAATATAAGAGCCCTCTGATGATGCTCTCGTTTTGAATCAGCACGGAGCTCTGTTTTGACAATAAGTTTAACGAGTCGTAATGCAGGATACGGGGCGGGGGCTGGGGGTCTCGTACGTATACAGCTGAGCGTATTAGCCTCGTTGCCGCGCTCGACCTAGCAATGACTTACCCACCACTGAGTGCAGCCGGCGATGGGGGGCAGTTGGTATGCATGAGCGACTCCACCGGGCATACCAATGAGATCATCCCAAAGTTCCTAGGATTTGGGAAGCTGAACAAAGGGACAGTCAGTCGCTTTTAGAATTGGAAGTTTGGGCGGTTCACTTGCCCCCGTCACTGTATAGGAAAGGTCAAAGGAAAGCGAGCAATAAAGCTATACTCTGTAATAACTATAGATGCTGAGAATTCAAATAACGATTAAGTAACATTTAGTAGGTGAGTGATGCAGTGACGCGGAGAGTGCAATACATCAAAGAAGACGAAATCCAAAAACGATTCCGAGTGATGCAGTGACGCGGACAGTGAAATGCATCCAAGACAAAATCCAAAAACGATTCCGGGTGATACACTGACCACGGTAGAAGAGCAAAAAAATAAAATATACAGTGCATGTCGTGAGACGAGCTGAAGGAACACATCACGTCAGCAAATAGAGCAGAATGTGCCAGTGAGAATGCCATCCACGGCGCCAACAAACAATACGTAGTCGATGATTCTTCACAAGTTTTCCAAGTGGTTTCGGAGAAGCCATACAACCAGCGTAGCATCACGAGAATCACTACCGCAGGAGAAAAAGAATGAACAGGAGGAAGGCAGAGTGCCAGAGCAACTATATATAAGTGCATTTTTAGGGCGTCACATATGTGATAGAAAGTAACGGTGAGTTAGCTATCAATACTTTTATGTTAATCAACGCGTGAATTATGCAATGAAGGTTCAGTAACGGTTTTAAATATTTAAAAATGGCAAATGCATATTATGTACGTTTTTAAAAAGTACGCCTTAAGGAGATGTCATAAAAGCATAAATTAACGTCTGGTACCATATAACTAAGACGATGGAAACAGTTATAGCAGTACTTAATTAAATTGTAGTTATAGTTATAATGTCAATTCATCATAGTGCATATAGAGAGGCTAAATGGAAAAAATGTGCTCAACAAATGCAATCATTTACAAAAAAAAAAAAAAAAATCAGCAGGAAATGTGAAGAGAAACTGCAAATAGCTTTGGGACGAGCGCTCTGCCAGGACAAATATTATCATTGCATAAGCGAATCAACAAAAAATTGAAACAAAGAGATGTAGAAGATGATATCAGTCCGTCTCCTTTACTAAAACAAAATGCCAAACTAATAAAACATCGATTAAGAAAATCAGGCAGACAAAACGCAAATAACAGGGAATTAGAAGTTTACCATTGTAGATAGAAGGAATTGACATGCCTCGGGGATAGAATTCAACGGAACGGCTTATCCGACTTCACGCAATAACTTCGATCAAACAGTGGCTCTTTCACATTATGAAATCAAAATAAGGTTCAAATTTCGCGGTTAGTTTGGATATAACGGGCTTTCAAAATGATGAGAAACTACCCGTTTTATTATTTATACTTTTCTTCGTATTCGAACAACCCAGAAATTTAAAACTGGTACATTATGTGTTTGTAAAAACTCACCCAACTTGAATCTTTAAACCCCGTCACTTCTGTCGCAGAAGCACAACGACAGAAGAATATTCGTTAAGCTTTGCATACACTAAACTATACTTGAGGGCCCATTCCCACCTATAGTAGGTTCTACGTCGAATTGATGAAGCTTCGATAGTTTATTTTTTCTACTCAACATAGCAACCTCAAACTAAAATAAACTGTACAAGGTGATGCAAGAAACGCACATTCCTGAGCACTGGCCATGGATGAAAGGCAAAATAATATAGATCAAGTTTAGGTCACAGTGGAGTCCTATAATTAAAAGCTATATATGACTGCACGGTGCCCACCGCTAACCTTTACTTGCGAATCTTCTTTCTCGTTTATATGCAAAGACCCTCCTTACATCACCACCATGGAACAGTTTGATTTTTGATTGATATCTCTACGTCAATTAGGCGACAATTTACAGGCGTTTGATCTATCAACCGTTGGACAAACTCAGCATTTTAGCGAGCAAAGCCTTTGGATTTACTGGACAATGAAGACTTGGTCGACAGGATACGAAGCACACATGGCGTACAGTCCACCGTGCCAGGGCTGTACAATTGACTGCCATTTAACTTAACACTGCAAAGCCTCAAAGCTGCCGCGGTTTCTTCTAGCTTTAGAAATTCAAAGCGACGTATTAGCGTCAGATGCTGGGGGAAAAGGTCGGCGTGACGGCGCCTCAAAACGTGTTCCATGGTAATTGCACAATTAAAGACAAGCCGACACAACCTCGAGGTTGCACAGCATCAACAACCTCACTTGCAATTGTAATGGACATCGATCATTCACGTGGGAACAGCTGGGAGAGTAGCGCATTAAAAACTATCTCGACTCAATTGATGATAATACTGAGATAACATTGCACGGAGATGTCAAACGTGAATAATTTATTCAATCATAAATAGAAACGGAAATCGTTAACTAAGGTCACCAACAGAGACAATATTATCCGTTCATGATTCATACAAACGTAGAATAATTATAATTAATGGAATAAAACTCAAGCAGACATTTAGCTCAAGATGTATGCTGAAGAGCAGTGAGTAGCATTATTGCTAGGAGTCGGTGCCAGTCAAGGTTATGACTCACGGCTATAGGCTAGTTTCGTTGATAAATGTAGCAATGAAACCATTTTGCTCTTCGTAAGAACTGTTGCTCAGCGCTAGTTGCATTATCATTCTAAACTTCTGGGCTGGTACTTAGAGCAACTTCAGGACCCTTCAACAGATTATTGGTTAGATGAAAAAAAAAGGCTTCGCTGCGCATCATTTATTCTACAAAATATCGGTGACTATACAATGCTCAGTAAATCCTATCTCGCTTATGGGTGATTCGCCTCTCTAGACAATCATCCCGTTATGTATAGAAATTATCTTAACTTAGAGTCGCTCTTTTTTCATTCGACGATGATTGCGTCTTTTTCGCTGTTCATACCTTCTGAGTCACCACTAATGGTAGCGTAACACAAGTTAACTTCCAGGGGTGATCGTCTCGCCTGAATCACTGACGTACCAAGATACTGACTAAAGTCCAATTCAGATAGTGATTGTAGCGTACTGATGATTGACGACCATCCCGCCAAAGTCACGGACGATCCAAATGTGCATCAGTTCCAGGTTCTACCTCGCACGACTATGGCCTCCGTTTCTCGCAAGAATCTATCTATTCGATATAACCTGATCCGAACAGATCAGTCCCACCTCACTCGACCGACGACGATCTCCGTCTCTTTCGATAATCATTTTGTTAAGACCACCGATGATCAGAACAACATAGGTAAATGGCCCATCAGACTCGACAATGGCCTGGAGGTCGTCGAGGATCATCCGCCGAGCACAACGCGAGTCGCGTACGCGCGGTAGGTTTTGCCGCCAGCGAGCGTCGGTTGTTTACGACACCGTAGGCACATTCGAGTTTTTGGCTCTTGCCAAGAGAGGCGTAGACCACCGACGGGTAATGAGCACCGAGGGTCTAATCATTCTTGCTGACCTCTACTAAATTAATGGCCGCCATAGAGACGTGAGTCCTGCATTTGTATGCATGATGTATGGGAGGCTGAGGATGCATGTTGCAGTTTCTGAAAGAGTTGTTCTGTAGGAACTTAGGCTGGAAAAATCACAGGATAATCAAAACACATTGTCGGGAGTATTACCAAGCTACAAATTTGTAAACTGTTAATTGGTAAATTTTGCAGTCTTTAAATTAGTTATAATTATGTATCGGTATTTATTAGTGTTGATTAATAGATGTTAATTTTCTTCTATATAAATGAATATAAGTCCTGCATATAGCTTGCCTGAAGGCAGGAGAAGTACGGTATGTACATAAATAATGGTCGGTGCCTCAGATAGAGATTTATACAAAACTCATGACAAATTTTCGAAAATATGTCGCTCTAATGCACTATCATTGCAGTCACATCAAAAGACTTTAATAATGTTCTGAGTTTGAGCTGTAGTAACTGTGTCCGATCCAGTCCTATCCAGTATACGTAGCTATAGCCTAATCGACGAAGATGATCCAACCCAATGGCGTAAAATTTAGAAATGTTTTGATCTTTGGTCTGGTCTGTTCAGATCACAATCATAAGAGATCTTGTTTCGTGAGGTTACGTGGATCTCAGCCTCGATTAGTTGAATGAACCTGCCCCTTAAATATAACAAAATACTCTTAACACCAACCGGACGGCTTTGCTCCACCACCAGCAGCAGCAGAAGCAAAAATTTCCATCTAACTAAACTCGACCTTACAAAAAAATAATTAGCTATATTTAGCAGTATTAACTAAAGTAATTTAGATAATGTGTTACTTTAAGCTTACTACTGTAATGCAGTTCGAAGTTAATAAATTTCAAATAATTGTATTCATATCGTAATTAGCAGGGTGTCATCTAGCTAACTTCATTTCACACCTGCATTACTTAAAATAACTTTTATTAGGTTTAACAATATCTTGAGATTGACATGACTATGATGCACAGCTGCTATTGAGCTTTTACCTACCTACAATAAATAGTGGCGGTGACCTCTCAGCGGCGATGCTCAGCCTATATATAGTTCTCGAAAACTACAAGATAATCTGAATTCTTTCGGTTACAGACAATATCAAGGTTTCTTTGCCAGTCTCGTGCCGTGCAGCAACAGTAGTTCGTATCATAATTTTAGGCAAGGTAATCCAGTTTATATTCCTCACGTATAGTAAATTTCACGAAGATGCTTTAGGTCGGGGAAACACCAACGGTACAACTGCCTGCTGCACAAGAAAGTGCTGTTAAAATAAACTGTATAGTGAGTTGGACATATTTTTAACTGCACACCTCAGAAGGGTTTTTTATCAGTTTCCAATTAAACATACTAATCCCGAGCCAAGACTGAAACTTATCTTGGGACACTCCAGGCAGGGATTAATTTGCAGCAAACGTTGCACTGCGCCGAAGCGCCGACAGCAAAAGAAGTTTGTAGCGGTGAGGTCAAAAGCTGTCCTGGGAAAATGCAAGCAACAACAAAAGTTGCATCGACGCATTTATTGCTGGTCCATAATAATGGACTCTCAGTAACTATGCCTACAATGGTGGCTGTGATACAGTCGCTACGCACTCAAGCATGGAACACAAATTTCTGCTTGGCTAACACTACGCGGGACATTCACAACAGCTTGTTTCGACATGCTTTAAAGCATCGGAACAATACTAACGAGAATTATTTGCAATTGTATGAAGTTTTTAATCGTTTCTTAAGTCGTAAAAACTGTCTGATGGTCCAAGCTGAACATTAACAGAAAATTCACTAGTCCAGGATAAGCCTAGGGCTGCGAGGCGGCCAGCAGCCTGTTTGGAATCATCATAGGGGTATAAGTCCAGCCCCTACAGCCAGTAGCGACAACAGCATCGACTATATATATGAGGGAAGTAACAACGCTGTTCAGTTTGATGCGCTATATACATGTAAAGAATACACATTAGTAAGACTAGCAGCTTTACAGATTTGCTATACTATTGCCTTGAACAGATTTAAAACAAATAAAATCAATTTGTGAACACACGCTTACAGTACACTCTGTTACTTGGTATGAACCGAACCGCACGTATATTTATTTAATACTGTAGACAAATTATATTTTCTCATTGGGCTCTAAAAATAACCTATACTCTTTCCATTTTATCAAGGCAATTTGGGCGGGGAAAAATTCCTCAATAACTTTGTCATTTCTATCAGTATTTCTGAGATTTGTCTATATGCAGGTAGTAGGCGGGCTAAGACAGGAGCCGAACAAAATCTCAGAAATGCCAGTAAGGGGTAATGACGCCAAATATTACTTTTTGAGGGTACGTTTCGGCTCCACCTACTTCCGGTTTCCCAGGACCCGCCCATTTCTGGTTCCGCCCCCCCCCAACCCCCGCTACACCGAAAGTGCATTGGCCGTCCTAAACCGGAAGCTCACGCGCGAGGGTAGGGTACCCTCAAAAAGTAGTATTTGGCATCATTACCCACTACTATAATGCCCATACATAAAACTGACAACGCTGTAGAGGAATTTGATCACACCCGAACTGCCTTGATAAGATTGTCCGAGCATAGAAAAACACGGAAAAAGTACATTGCAAGGGAGCCCCTGCAATAGATGACACTTTACCATATCCCATTACAGAATAAAATGAAACTCGTAGCACGTCACAATACGGCAAGCCCATAACTAGGAACACTACGTTTGGTAGCATATGCTGCAGTTTTAGCAATGTAACGCATTATAAAAATTCTAAATGCAGCAGCTAAAAAACATACCTATGTTTATGTGGCGTAACGACACTTAGAATTAGACCTAGCTAATTTACAGAAATAGAGCATTCGTAAAACATACCAAAGATAAAATGATTAATTTAACAAGGGCATCCTTTATCCTGAGAACAGAGACCTTGTCTAGTCTACACAACATCTGTAAAAGACAAAACTGTGAATCTATAGTACTACAAGTAAATTTTAAAGCCAGTGCCGTTGCAATTCTTTTCACAATGACAGCCAAGCTAAACCTACGTATGAAGGAAATTTCTAGGTGACTAAACACGCACACAAGCTATAGGCTATTTGTGCGGCGGCAAACCTCTTCCATCATCGAATGAATGATGTCTCAAGGGAAGAAAATATAAGTGATGCACAGCAAGTTAATTACATTGGGAACCAGAAAGAAATAGAGGACGGGCAGAGAGTCAAGATAAAAGTACGCAGGCAGAATCCAAGTACGAGGGCACTGTCGCACTGGATATGCGCCTGGGAACGATAATCAGGATAGAGGAAGAACAGAATAAAGACTATTAGTAGAAGTAAAAGAGGAAGGAGGGGCACTAGACACAACTACGAACTCTCGAAGGCCAAGGTACATAACTTGTAGGGCATTGAAAGCGAGTTGGGAAAGTAGAAAAAAAAGACGGAACGAAGAACGTCTGCAGGTGCAATTGATAAACAAGGCAACACAGTGGGCACCTAGGGTAAAAGACGATCCGAAGGCCTAAGGGCTGAAACATACCAAAAGCGAGAAGCTGGCCGGCAGTTTTTGAGAAGCACGGAAGCGCGCACACCGGAGAGTGGCAGTTGAGCAGGCCGCTGCCGCTGTTCGGTGTGCGCACTCCACTGCATTCCGTGCTTCTCAAAAACTGCCAGCCTGCCTGCCAGCACTGAAGCTGCGTCTCTATTTTTATACTCGTAATGTAGTCTTTGAGTAAATATATTTGTACGTTAAATAATTCTAAACCGAAATTAAATTCTATTGTTAAAGTTAACTGTTGCGAACTGGATTTGTTAAATTATTTATGTAACTCTTACTGCAAGCTCAGTTTTTACTGAAAAAGTTCTACTTTAAAGTCCTGATACGCACTTCAAAATCAAGTTAACCGAACAAAACTCAATGGCCTGAACTCTACAGAAAGGCCAACAGAACGGCCTGTCCGCCACACGAAGGTTACGTGACATGTCCATGTGTGTGGCGTTAATGCACGAAATGCTGCAAATTATGCATGAGGATTTATTCCCGATTTAATTTCACGAAAAATACGTTAAAAATGATAACCCATTATTCGCGTAGAAGATGGCGCAGGTCTCTCGTGTGTTTAGCTTGATTTGTTACCCTCTTTATTGTTCACTTGATTTGGTAAATCACTCATAGTTATAACTGTCATTGCAAGCCTAGTTTTTGTTAGCTCAAAGAATTTACCTTAATGTGAAATATAAACAATGTATCCAAAGCTTCCATAAAGTAGACCATGGAATACTGCTACTGAAACTCTTCGACATGGACATCCGTGGAAAACGTCTAAGATGGATCGAAGCTTGCTTGACAAACCGAACCCAACGTGTAATTATAAATCATGAAAGTGTCCAAACGACAGCAGGTCCTCAGTGGATCGAGTCCCACAAGGCACCGTGCTTGGTCCAATACTTGTTACGATACGATTAGGATATGTATGGTAAAATCGAACATAATCAATTAAAAATAAATATCAATGTAGGCGAAAATGTTAGGATATGATAAAATTAAAGTAATTAAGGAGACTAATTATTAATATACGGGATTATTAAGAGTTTTTCGGGAAACATTATTTATTGAATGGGGGGTTTTGAAGAAAAAGTTTAAGCGTAGATATCGATTCAGTATATGCATAGATACTGTCTTATACAGGCATACACTGCCAATGCTTGGCTGAGCCATAGAGAGGGTACAGCGGACCGATGCTGCGGTCAGAAGAACCTGACTACAGTGATATTTCAGCAGACCAAAGTAATGGACCATAGGGTAGGCAGTTCCGCACTTCTCCAAAATGTATTGCTTCTAACGGAGTGTAGAATGTATAACTTGAGGCTATCCAGCGATCGTTTACTGCCAAAATCCGGAGCATGCAAGATTTAAACTATCACGAAAGACTTGCTTAACTTCACATGTACTCCATTCAAAGGAGATTCGAGCGCTTCGCAATCATATATGTTTAGAAAATTCTAGAAGAAATTACTAGGAATTGTATATCAGCATTTAATTTACAGTTCAGTTTAGAAACTTTCTCCACGTTCCTGAAGTTATTCAGAGACTCACTCGTCAATTTTCTTAAAATGATACGAGAATAAGACTTTGTTATGGCAAGGATCACTATATTAAAAATGGGCACAACGTTTCGGCCTAAAACACTGGCCATCATCAGGTTTAAGATTCAGAAAATAGTCATCTGCAAAAATAGAAAGGAATATTAGGTATATCGCACATAAATGGCTAGGTTTCTGAAATTTCATAGTATTGCACAAATTACAGGTATTTTCTAAGTTTCCTAAATTCTAAGATTTCAAATTGTAACACTATTGCACAGTCAGTAATAATATTGCACGAGAAAAAGTTAATTTGCAAGTGTTCTAGATTCAAAGGTTCATAGTTGTAATACTATTTCACTAAATACACGTTTATGTACAGACAAGCGCATTGCATAGATTTGTACTGGACAGAGTGGAGGTAATTGCATCCTAACAGGACGAGCACTATGATCGAAATGGCGGTCGCCCGCGCGTGCGAGCCCTTATATACAGACTCGCTCTACTGGGGGCGCTCCTAATACAACTTCAGAATGTTAAAGCCCTGATCATATTTGACATTTATTAATGGATTTTCCTGCTTGATGACGATTGCCTCTGCTATTTTCAGATCAGTGGTGCTATAATGACTGTACACGATGGAAAAGTTTGAGATTAAGGTTTCTGCTTGAGGTACATTCATGTGGTGGTCATTGGAAAAATGTGATTTTATGCTACTAGGATTGTATCTATGCTGCTTACACCGTTTGATGAGGGCGAATCCAGGCCAGACACTCAGACCGTATTGGTCACACTTGTGAAGTGCAAATTCCGATCAAAACTGGTAGTGGTGCAATAGCGAGTAAGTATTCTAATAGTTTCGAGGTCCGGGGGCTAGATTATTCAACAAACGCCCCGTCACATTCGAAATGTCACCGGTACAGAGACTGCGAAATTTAAAATCTTACTGGACGCATACTTACTGAAAGTGTAAGACAAACCTGCTGTAAGCGGCTACGTGAACTGGGGTTGTTAGCCAGCGCGCTTGTCACGGACTGCAGCATCACCTCTGCACAAGAAGGGTAGCGTACATGACGCCACCTGGACCTAGTCCGAAGTATCATGAATGTAAAACAAGGAAATCCTCTTCACTCTGAGGTCTGGTACACACATAGATACGTAACACGATAATTTCGCAGAATCTTAAAGTATTTTGTCGCAGCTTTCCGCTTCAATTTTCGGCAACACGTGAAGAAAGATGGTAACGAACTGACAAAGTGGAGGCGGTCGCTGATGTCAATTGCTCCGACGGCGGCCGTCGGCTGAAGCTTTCGGTTTGGCTCTCCTACTCTCAGTGTCAACCTAATACAGTAAAACTTTTCCAACTGAGACGCACCAAGCAGAGAAAACCTCTTAAATAGAGATTTCCGAAACCGGAAATTCCCGAAAAACTCAAATTTGTGTTCAACACCGTTTGTCATGAGTTGTCGCAACAGCTGAGGCCTTAATGAGTAACAAAATACTGACGCAAAACATAATAGGTACCGTATTCAAAGGCAACAACTAAACGATTTCCTGCTAAAGAATATACCTCACGAATGTAGAGAAAACAGGCTTGCTGTAGAGCTTTTATCTCGAACTGAAACTCCTCCCGAAAGTGAGACCGTATGGTTGTCTACGGTTTAGGAGTTCCATTGCCGTGAAGACTGTACTCTCACGTGACCGAAAGAAGTCGTGACGCGGAACATCCCATGCAGTCATACGCTCAGGCTACACTAAGCGGTCATACTGACGACCCAATGCAAGGATAAGAGACTCGGACGCCGTTTATGCTACCGTATCAATGCTACCGGTTTTAAATCTGCACCGAAACGATACGCGAGCTGCCCATCCTAGCAACAAGTCGGGCGTGCGAATGCATATGTGGAATCGGAATAACAAGCTCAGGCAAGTTCTCTCTATACACAAGAAAGTTGACGCTTCGATCGTATTGGCTGGTGCATGACGTCACTTGTAGCTTTGTCGTGGTCACGTAGAAAGCGCATTGCAGGGCCGTGATATAAAGATAATAAAATGACCACAAAAGGCCACGCCCAACCCTGTTCCAATGAGACTCAGCGGTTCATTTTGAGATGAACAACGATGATACGGGCGCCAGTGTACGGGAATATACCAGTACAGTAGGTACGCTTTATACGGTCGAAAACTGAACGGAACTTCCAATATTATTTTAAACGAGAAGCAGTAGAGCAGCGATGGCAGGCCATCTCACGGTCGTTACACCACCCAATGTCGACCTAAAAGCGCCGGCAATTCCATTGCATTGGAGACCATAATCCGCAAAACGCGGAGGTCGAGCAACGTGCAAAAATTCTTCCAATCATATCAATGCAGAAAAATATTAAACATTGAATATCCGCTCCTTCATTGACTCTTACCGTGTAGACGTGTAGTGTGCGCTCGATTGGAGTTCCTCTATATATAATCTAAGTCGCCTAGCCTTGACTTGTCCGAAAATGCGATCGTGAGCATCCCATTAGCCACACGAGTTTCGAGGAAAAATCCCGATCTACAGTTGGGAATTTAAACATTCACGAATAAAGTTTGATATAATTCAGTGTTTATTAGGTGTGAGCGGACCAGCCAAACACGCCGCAGTAAACCGATGGCACAGTCCTTCAGGAATGAATACCTAAGGGGGCTGCTCCCTTAATTTGCTGTGCACTGCAGCCAGATGAGAAAATAAACGCTATATCATCACTACGGTGTCATAAGAATTGAGGGTGCAATGACTGCATTACGAGTACCAAAATTTCCATAGTATAAGGTGATGAGGTGTGGATGAAGAGGCAAAGAAAGACATGAGCGTATTTACTTATATGTGGACAATGCAAAAGCAGCAGCGTTCGTGAACTATGGATTTTCCTGGGAGAAACACTGATAGAACTAGAAAGCCTCGTGGCGTAAGACCATCACCCGCGATGGAAGGGGGGGGGGGGCTGAATGAGCTGCGTGAGCAGTTTTGGTATTTTCACATCTAGGTCAACCCACCTGGCTGCCTGCATGAGATTGTGATGATAGCTCAAGTTTATGGGAGTTTTTGGGTGGAAAGACATACGAACATAATAGCAGTATATAGACGCATACAAAACGAAAACGTCATCACGTCTCTCACTTCGTTTGCGAGAGATAATGATGACCAAAATGTTAACCCTGTATTTCCCAAAAGACTATTCGGTTTGGCCTCATTTTAAATGCCCATTTTCTTTAGAGAAAACTGCACACTTAATCTGTACAGCACTAAGGATTAAATCTAGGTTCAAGGTTAGTGAGAAAGTTTGCTAGCGCTGCCGTCCTAAGCCACATCGCGCCGAAGGTCAAATATTTTGTTTCAGTTTTTCCGCTTGAAGGTTGAGTAGGAACGGCGAACTCACATAAGTGAGTTCTGTGTCTCAAGCTTATAAAGTACGTGCATCTCCAACACTGCACGGTTCGGCTGAACGAATTCGCTCAGCCGGACGGCACCAGGCAAGAGACGAAAAACGAAAGGAGAAAAAGACAGGATCGCCTGTGCCGCTGGCCCCATCCGTGGCACGCCGCACGAGCGAAGGTAGGCGTCCCGCGGGAAAAGGTCGGCCACCTCGATCGGCAGCCCACCTCACGGAAAAGACGGGGAAATATAGAAAACCTACTTAACCTAACAAACTAACCTTCTCAGCAGGAATTTTGGCAAGCTGCAACATCCCCTGCGTAGAAGGCACTCTGGACCCTTGGGTGTGTGAGTCCCAAATATGTTGTGGCAGGGAATGAGGATTAAAATTAATGCATTAGTAAATATAAGTGAATCTGGTACTAGATGATAAATCAACTGTAAGCAGTTACGCGCAAAGTGGGGACCACTTGTTAATTACCCTCCCCCTGGTCAAGGTAGGCAGCTTCACCTCTGCAAAAGATGGGCGGTGCGTAGAACGTCACCTGGACCTCGTCCGAAAAATCTTTAAATTATTTAAGGCAAAGTATACATCATGTCGGTAACACAGTCAGCAGCAGGTGCGCAGGAAGTCCAAAAAATGGAAAAAATCCATGCAGAATAGGTACAAATCAAACGGGCCTAATAGGTACATTTGAGCTAGTCTATATAGTTTTCATGTAATAACACAGCCCGTTGTATGCGTAGGAAGACCATAGTCAAGAAAAGATTCAAAAGATTCCATGCAGAATAGGTAGCTGGATAATACAGCGAACCTTTCATCACACCATGTCAGGAACGCAGTCAGTAGGATGCGTAGGGAGGCCTGCAAAGTCATGCAAAGAATCCATGCAGAAAAGAATCTCTCCATCTGGGGTATTTTGAGGCAGTCCAGGGGCGACTGTTGCGCTTGGGGCAAGCCACAAAAACCGTCATTTGCAATTCATATTCGAACTCGAAGAGGTCCGAGGAAAATGTTTGAGATTTTTCATTGTATAGCCGCAAAATATTACAGCGGCACGTCGTTAATCGAATTTAATTCGTTTCTGCATGTGGTTCTGCTTATGAAAAATATTCGGGTAACGAAGAATGAGCGGGTGCAGGCAATGCTCAATATGAATTACACGTGTATTACACGTGGGGTACCGATTCCTTTCATTTTTTACGTTGTCTAAGGAAATATTTTGAAAAACAGATTGTTCGAGTAATAGGTAACTCGGCCAATGGAATCTATGCTCTGCCCAATCGGAAAATTTCAAATAAGCAGCCGATATCAAAAAGCGAGAACGACCCTCAGATATAGCATCTCTCTCTTTACAATATCTAATTTGGTGTTAATCCAGATTTAACCGCTCTGAACCATTTTCTGCATGGGTTTTCCCACTCTATTATTTGGGAAAAGAACTTACAGAGAAATCACTGTCACATTAAGGTTATATTTATCTTCTAAATAGTAAATTTTATCAGACTCCCACTTAGATTTACCTTCTTAGAGCTAAATTAATATTAAAAACACCACTGTTGAAAATTTTGCTGATAGTAACGAGGTAAGACAGACTGGTTAATACAGTATAGGGATACCTATACCGTCTAGACCAAATAATATTTTCGAAGAACGGCACAAATGGAGCATGAAGCCGAATGGTCTTCATCCGCGCCTAACGGGCCACGCACGAGTGTAAGTCCGACAGTTACGATGAGTTAACCCTACACTGCATAGTTAATCGCTTTTAATGCGTATTTCATGAGTCTACGAGAAAAGCACGATTACCTCAAGAAGTGAAGGCTAAGCCAAACTAGAATTAGCTTGTACTATTGACAGTAATAAATGAAGTCGACACGATAAGAAAGATGTTGGGAAGGTTGAGCGCAGGCGAACAAAAGAAGTCCGTCTGAAAACATCCAGCCCCTGCGTCCTGCACTATATATCAGCTAGACATAACACAGGCTCCTCACGTTGCGGATCGCTCGAAACTATTGAACCCAGACATTTACGGACACACAGACTCGTGCAACAGCCGCAATATTCCCTGTACATGGCTTCGGCTTACGCCACATTGAGCTGCAACAACAGAATAAGGTCCACTAAGCTGCACACCTCACATTTAATGTTATAGTCAGAAAGTTTAAGCCTCCGTTTCCGAGCAGAACGATATCACAGAGGAAAGAACAAGGGACGTATAGTATGCCGAAAGAAATGGGGAAGCCCATACACGAAGGTGTTCCTACACAGGATCAACGCGCATGAGAACAGTAAGTCGGGAAAGAAGAGGAAGAACAGAATAAAGCATGAGCAAGTAGGAGTATGAAATCGGGAAGGAAGCAAAGTGGGCACGAAAGATAGACATCCTGAAGGCGTAGCTAATGGCTAAGGTAACCTACACGATCCCCCTGGGGTCGCCAAGCCCCATAACATAGGATGGAAGAACCTAGGTAACCTAACCCTATGGCCCATCCTATGCTCCCTGAGGGGACACATTACATGGGAAATCCACATGCACTGCTTCGTGCCGCAGACAGAATCTTGTTAGTGCTAGGAGTGTACGGTTGCAGTCTACTACGCATTACCAGAGCAATGGTGTCAGGGAGAGCAGGCTCTTCATACAACTGCGACCCCTCCAACCAACTCCATTTTTGGGTAGGGCTTGTGCCTTCGCAATTGCGTCTGAACGCCCGGATATGCTGACTGAGCAAGACAAGCTCCACAAGAATTCACTTGTCTGGTACACAGACGATTCCAGGTTCTAGCGAATATGCGATCGTAACACTGACATGCTGTCGCAGCGGGTACGAGTTTAGCACGAGAGTGTAACACTTTACAGGACGAGCTTGTCAAGCAAGAGTTTGCCAACAACGCTACTGCTCTTGGTAATAGGCTGTAGGCCTCTTAACTCTTAGTGGGTAAAATGACTGCTTAGCGAGAAATTTAAATAAAATCTCGAGGCAAATGTACGTGATAAAATGAACTTCTAACGCTCTACAATTGCACATGACGTCGTAAACAGAACAAAAACCTGCTGAATCGCGAAGTAGCGGCTGCGGTGGGAAAACAATAAATAAACAAACAGAACAAAAACTAAGTTTTAACACTCTACTATACTGTGCATTACGGTCCTCTATTCGATAATATGGCGTAAATGGTATAAATTATGAAGGCCAAACGCTCCATTCTGCAGTGTACATCTTTATTCTCAATAGGACGCAAAATAAAATAAGGACGAAGGTCTAACGTCTAATACTGCATGTTGTGATCCTACATGGAATAAGCCCCCAAGTCTAACGCTCTAAGATTATATATCACGATCCTAAACAGAAAAAATAACACATCTTTTGCTTTACCCCTCGAGCTAGAACACGAACACGAAGAAAAATAGCAGGGGAATGTAAAAGAAGAAAAAGAAAAGCACGGGCTGCTGTTCTATAAAGCTAAAGTTTCGTCCCTAATTTGGCGAGTGGCTCCAAAACTGCTGGGGAATTTTGGCGCTTTATGCCCGTGTATAAAATAAAAGGCGCTTAATAGAGACGAGCATCCAGGAGGCGTTTTTGGACCGCACAAAAATACGGCATTTTAGGGCAAGCCTGTAGCTTTTTACCCTAATTATCTGGCATCGTGACGATGCTGGAGCTAATGCACAAAAAGCTTTCGTGAGCACCGTAAGTGTCCCGGCCATTGGCTTAGAGTAGCTCCATGTTGGCATACTGGCGTATTAACGCTGAAATACTGCAGTTGACTCAAAGTTAATCTAAGAAACACTGCAGAAATTTCTCAGTGGTTTGCAATGCATGCAGGGAACGCAACCTAATGCTGCACTTGAGCGAGGCAATTTGCAGAAACGGGACCAAGTATAAGTGTCGGTAGGGGTTGTTGCTGTTGTAGCCCGAGGCACATATGCAGTTGGAGT
This sequence comes from Parhyale hawaiensis, assembly GCA_001587735.2. Lineage (NCBI taxonomy): Eukaryota > Metazoa > Arthropoda > Malacostraca > Amphipoda > Hyalidae > Parhyale > Parhyale hawaiensis. The sequence goes on along the minus strand of LQNS02278102.1, from coordinate 2,879,976 downwards.
TACTTTAGAAAAAGCTAACTGCAAAATACCGCACGTGAGTACCCAGATGGAATTTTTGCCTCCCCCCCCCAGATGCTGATTTTAATTTCTAGCTTGTGGGGCAGCCTAAAATTCTGCTAGGGTAATAATAATCGACGAAAGAAACCTTGAGAAATTTTTCAGCATTGGACGAGAAGGCGGCTGTAATTTAGAACAATTCCGGTAAAACGCTTCACGCCAGCTGGATAATTGGCACACACGGCCAGAATAAAAATTGCCTAAGTAAGCTGTTGTGTCAGCACCGAATTAATTGCCCAACCGTCAGTATGAAATCGTTGTGCCAAAGGCCGCTTCAGTTGCAATTCTTCCAAGAATAGAGCACGATAAAAAAAACAAATTCAAGTAGATCGCAAGCACACTCAAATAGAACTATCAAGAAATACCTACTGCACATTATTTACTACACAACACTAGACAATAAAGTTTCTCGGCAGCCAGTACTTTAGAGGTTAGCTAGAAAATTTGCTAGAGCAGCGATTCTAAGCAGCATATCGCGCCGATGGTCAAATAGTTTGTCTTAGCATTTCTGCCGCAAGGTCGTGAGTGACGGTGAACTCGCGTTAGTAGGTTCTGTGTCTCAAATTTATCAAGCACGCGTACCTCCAAACCTACACGGTTCGGCTGAACGAATTCACCCAGCCGTGCTGCAACGGACAAGAGACGAAAAACGAAAAGAGAAGAAGACAGAAGAAAGAAGCGCCCGTGCAGATGGTCCCTTCCTCGTGGCCCTCCGTACGGGCGAAAGTAGAAGTCACGCGGAATAGGTCGGCCACTTCAACCGGCCACTCACCTCGCGAAACAGAAATATAGAGAACCTACCTTACCTAAAACCTAACAAAGTAAGCTTCTCAGCAGGAACCACGGCCAAGTGTAACATCCTCCTGTCATTTTAACTTAGAGAGTGAAGATCAAATATTGCAATGGAATCGTACGTACCTATCGCAGAGTAGGCCGTATGGCTACAAGCAGAGTTTTACAATGTTTTCTGTCGGAAATATGCCGTCACTGAGAAGAGATCTTTAGAGAATAATAGTGTTGTTGAATTAAATATGATTTAAAAAGACCCCGTGGGTATATATTTGCAGCGAACAAGCAGTCTGTAATTTAGAAAACTGCCAATTAAATGCTGCACTTGAAGTGAACATTTTATAAGTTCGGGACAGATTAGGAAAGTATAAGATATTGATACATGACTACATTTATGAGTTTACAGTCAGCCTATTTGATATGCATTTAAAATGCTCCACTTGAGCTGTATTCTTTTTTTTAACGAGCAGAGCACCAACTACCGCAAACTATACAGGAAAGCATAGGACGCGGCTCTGTGGACATGCATAATATACTGTAGTAGAAAATAAGAGCAACGTATATTAAGTGGCACTACAGGAAACTCTCAGCAGCGGTCGAACAGATTACGATAAAATTAAAAGTGTGCTGTGCGGTGAAATACGGCGCTTAGTTTAGACAATTTGAATGAAAGGATGATAATAAAAGTGTCATCACAGTTACCGTAAAAAGGCTATTGAAACTAACAGTTACCCCAGTACACTCGGAAGAAAAGGAAAACACCAGTCATTCGTGGATTTTTATTATATTTTTATCAGTATTGTCACAAGCAAATTGGCTTATACTGTAGGCATTACTGCTTTATTATTACTGGCATTTTTACCTAAGCCTCCCTACCCTTAGAATACAGTGTGATCCAAGAAAAGAGGAAAGAAGGAACACTTAGTATGTCGATAAAAACTTAAAATCCAAGCACAGTGTTCCCACACAGAATCAATTATTCTCACGGGAACAGCCAGCGGAGAAAAAAAGAGGAAAAGCAAAACAAAGCATTATTAGTAGGAGTATTAGAACGGAAGGAAGCAAACTGAGCGAAGAAAGACATGTGTTCCGAAGTATTAGGTAAAGCTATGGTAATCTATAAGTATGGGTGGTTTCCCAGGTCAGTGCCAGGTGTCAAAGCAGTTATAAGTAAGTAGTTATAGCCAACTGGCGACGGAAAAGCCTGCACCTTCCCTGCTCTGGGGCCCATCAGCCGCACCGCAGAGTTCACGTGCAAGCGCGACTACAACTAATGACGTCACAGGCAAGTCAGAAAGGACAGACATAGCTGAAGTCCATCGTACAGAACTGCTGAATTTCATAAGCGAAATTTTCCCTTCCAGTTTGCTCCATAGGCTGCGTTAATTTCATGCTTCACTGCAACGCTGTTTTATGGGAGGAATATTAAGAGGCATGTAGTACGCCAAGTAAATTGGGAACTGATGTACGGTGGCCATATATATATATGGGAATATCAGGTTAGCAAATAAGAGGAAAACATAATAATAATACTCGTCAATACAGTTAAATATATCCGAAACCTGGCATAAGGACTAATGTAGCGTATGTGGGTTTCTCTAGGCGGCGTGACTCCCCATAACACAGAATGGGAAACCTGACTCGACTCAAACTATAGAACCTGTAGCTTATAGTTAAGGCGTAATCGATTGGCGGTGAAATCAGCCCAATAGTCTGTACTTATTCAAGACATAATAATAGACACATGTGCTGGTATCCATACAGGCGTGAAGACACAGCTTTAGTCGTTAACCTCCCTGATTGACGACCCTCAAGACTTTCGGAAACTCCATCTTGCACAGTAAAAGATAGTTTCCAGCCGCCTCGAACGTGCTACTAACACTGCTTCTAACACTTGCAACAAGATTCCAAGGGGCGACCGAAAGGCTCTTTATGAGAAGTCCCCGAGGAAGTATGTTGCAACAGCTAGCATACTTTTTTTCTAAATCTAGAATTTAAAAAAAATGACTTCTTGATGTTTTTCAAGTTTGTATCTGCGTTAGGAAATAATTTATTATATATTTGTTTTAACAGCTGACTTTTTTTACTTCTACGATAGACAGCTCCACAAGCAATACTCTCGCTTTTAGTAGGCTTGTTCTCTTTTTAATTTGTCTGTTTTTAGCTATTAGTGCAGAATTGTAACGAGAAAACAATAAAGGAGGTAAAGTTAAACCTTGTAAGCTGAGATGGACATTACTTTTGCAAGCCAATCGACTCTAGCTTTACAGCTCGCACCAAAACGAGCGTTGATTTCGTATAACATGTTTGTCGCGCACTATATAATAGTCTGTATGCCAACGAGCAAAGTTTAATATGCGTGAAATTCATACACCTATCGTCAACCGTGTCTTCAGCCGGTTCACACAGTAGCCAAATGAACGAGATTCAACGGCTTCGTGCCGCATGCGTTGCTGAGTTTGTTGAAACAACACGAAACCGCAAGGCTCTGCGAGTTCTCTTTCCTTCGCTATTTTTATTTTTTATTACCGAGATATCCAAATTTTTATTCGTGATACGTTCAGAAGAAACAGACTAGACTAAGTTTTGGACGCCTGTTCCCTAGGTACACATTTATATGTAAGAGGGTTTAACACAACTGTCACTATTGACTAAGGAAACTCGTTGATTTCACCGTAGCTTGAATCCGCCTTTATTACCTCCTCCAAGGAGGTTATATTTTTGTAGGGTTTGTCCGTCGGTTTGTTTGTTTGTCTGTCTGTCACCAAGATAACTCAAAAAGTTATGAACGGATTTTGACGAAATTTACAGGGATTGTTAGGTATGTTAGGAAGAACAGATGATTAACTTTCGGTGAAGATCCGTCAATTCGTCTGTTTGTTTGTCTCGTTTTTCTCAATGCCATAACACAAAAAGTTACGGACGGATTTTTATGAAATTTACATGAGCTGTTAAATAGCTATATCATAGAGAGTCAGCGACAAATTTTTGTGATGATCTGTTTGTTTGTTTGTATGTTTGTTGATGGTTTTTGATTTTATGTTGTTAGCGCTATAGCTCAAAAAGTTTCGAGTGAATCTTTATAAAACTTACATGAATTGTTAATAATGTTAAAAGGCAAAAATGATTAAATTTTGGTGCAAATCGGCTGATTCTTTTCTATGTTTGAGTAGCGTTTGTCATACTGTTTGTTACGCATTAACTCAAAAATTTTGAATGGCTCTCTTAGAAATATTTCTGAAAGTAGTTCTGTATGAGGTGTGTCCAATCCATCCTTGGAGCTGTATAAGGTTACCCATTTACAGGAAGGCAGAAAGTCCTCTTGTAAAAATATCATTATGAAAGCAATCATTGATGGTTATGCTTTGATATTTCAAGCAGTAGGAGACCATTTGGTAAGAAGTTGTCTGAGCCTCATAAGGAAAAATGAGGAAGGGAAATGGAGTATGTCAACAGGAACGTGGATCCCAAGGATCTAACGCAAGATCAACGTAAAGACAAACAGTAAGTTGGGAAGGAGGAGGAAGAATGGAACCAATCATTTTCAGTACGTGTTTGAAAATGAAAGGAAGCAAAGTGGGCACGAAAGACCGAACGACTGAACTTCCTGAAGCATAGCTATAAGGCAAATAACGAATCTCATGCGCACCTAAATACGTAAATGCCTCATCAACGCTGGCAAATTACACGAGTTTATGTAAAAATAAGGCGGAGAGCACAGATATGAGCATGATGGCTGGTGGTTGAGCAAGTGCCCATAATAATGAATACCAGAAAAATACGGATTTGCAATAAAAAACACCAATGAACACTTGCTAAACAGCAACATCGTAAGCTAGGAAATGCATCGAAATATTTCACGTTTCACTATGGCCTCTTATTCACAGATAAAGAAATATTTCTGCAACAATCGACTGATCGAGAGGGAGGAGTACACACCCTCAGAAAGAACGTGAATCTCGGAATTCGATATTTCAGCCACTGCTTGCGTGCACCTTCATATCCGAAAGAACATGCATCTAACCCTTTTCTTTACGAAATTCTGCTTTTCTCTGAGAAATAACCGTGACATGAAGTACTTAGGTCATTGAATGAGGAAAAGAGGTCACTGCTAGAAAATTGTGCTTAATTCATACACGAGAATGAAAGAGCACCGCACACACGGAAGTCCCAATCGCGTAAATGGCCTTGCGTCAACCATACATCCCCTGCAGAGCTGGCACAAGCACCACGCTAAGCCTTGAACTTGTTTCATGCAAGTTTACGCAGCCTTGTATTTTAGTGAATTTTATGTCACAACTGCGGTTGTAAACTTGAGGCCAAATTGCTGGCGCGTGCATAATTAAAAATCTAATTAGGCTTAGAGACTTGGGGGGGGGGAGGGGGTACCGCTTGGTGCAGGACTGATGCGTGAGAAAAGGGCGCCGCGCTGAAAGTGGGTAAGTTAAGGCCTTCCTGCAATTTTTCGACATGCAGGCGTAAAGTTTTTGGATGACGTTACGTACGGTTTGACCGGTTTAAGGCTTTACAGTTAACGTTAAACATCAGTGCTTTTGTTGGAATCAAGCGATTAAAAACGCATGTGGTCTTTTCCTTTCAACTTGGGCCTTTGGATCACATGATTCTCATATTAGCTGTTGCTCTAAGAGATTGACGTGATTCCCGGATGTTAAGGAATTGTTTACTTTCCACTTCTAGTTCTGACAGCGAGAGGCAAAGACATCAATACTAGTAACTGCCAGGATACGAATTACCAAGAAAATATTAAAGAAAAAGAGAGCAAAAACTGTAATGACCAACTCATTATCGTGTAATCTTAATCCTGTGTGAATAACGAGAGGCTACAACAAAATTTTCGAGAGCATAATATATTCCTTGTCTTTTAAACATCCAATGTGTCGTGAAACATGTTCAGGAGAAACAACTAGAGCATTTTGAAACTAGTACTAGTCCAGCTACAACATAGATGTTCGACGAATACGCCTCGTCAGTATTGCCGGCACAGAGAGTAATGACAACGACGACTATAACGACCCCGTTGTTATTGATCAAGACAGAAAAATTGTTGATTACTTACAGGGATCACGTTGACACTAGTAAAAAAAGATAACGGCAATTATTATTACTTATTGAAGGTAATGCGAACGACAATTAAACACAAGCAAAAGAGCCAAGACGCGAACGTACGCGATGAATGTAAAAATAATAACCGTTACGAGTCTTCCGTGACGGTATGTGTATATAAACTATATATATATATATAAATTATGAATAACGATGATATAAGTAAAGAATGACGCCATTATATTAACAATGAATAAAATGAAATAAATAATATTAATATATGACATATGCATATTATTTTATCTGGTATTTGGAGAATCAAATGATTGACTGACATGAAATTTTAAAGCATAAATCAGCATGAGAATGTACACTGTATGAATCTAAGCCTTATATACAATGCTATATTCTCATGGTAAAGACTTAACAGCTACTTGTGCGCTAAAATATTTCTTGACATGGAAGAAACGGCTTCATGGTTTGGTACCAGTTTGTTACCTGCAAGTGTTGGTTCGTTTGTACATTAATCCAAGGTGGGTGCCATCCTCAAGCTTGTTCGCTGCCGCTGCCCGGCTCTCATGCGCTTGAATGCGCGGCTCTGATTTTGTCGTTAAGCTATGTCATTTCATACATGTTACTTGGATCACCTATCGTTTTCAAGACTCTGTACGGCTATTAAAGTGCATACATACGTACGTGCCACGTTAATTATATTACAATCTTAACATAAGTAATCATGAAATATAGATTTTAAATTTGCTGCAATTTATATGATTTATTTATTTATTTTTTGCTCGTTTATATTTATTTTATATATATACTTGTGCCCGGATGACATTTGCTACAAAATATCATAACATAACAAAGACATACATAAACAGCAAAGCAGTGAAGACTAACGCGATGGTTAGTCTGACGACAACGAAGACTGACGACAACGACACACAAACAGTAACAATTAACAGCAAATACTATTACACGATAAGGCTAATAATATCGTGCAAGATAAACTGACAAGACTCACGCACGATCACGTTAATAAAAGTGACAACGACACACAAAAAGCTAAGACTAACACAAGACCACATTAAAGATAATTTTTTTTAAATACAAAGACACACAAGCAGCAAACCACAAGTAGAAAATACTACACAACACACGAAAACGCCAGTAATTAATAGCAGTATAAAGAAAGACACATCGACAACAACCAGGAGAAGGAGGAGGAAGAAGCAGCAGCTCCTAAGGACTGCACCGTATCACGGTTTAATTAACCCACCCAAACTTGAGTCACCCGGACGCTTTTTCAGGCAATTCTGATTTGCCAATGAAACGCAGCTTGTACAAAGTAAGCGTCATCAATCACGTGTGGCAGCTCATATTGTGAGGAGGGACAAGCGTGTGTGATAAGCAGGCGAGGCAGTGCTTTAAATACGCAATATTTCGCAGGAGGGCGAGACAGCCGCGATACTAGGCAAAACATCGTTAAGCATCGGCGGCCAGAAGCAGAGGAAAAGGGACGGCTTATAGTAGTGAGTGCTCAGCTTGCTTATTGATGGTGTTAGGAGACCTCCTTTGGCGCTTTGTAAACATGGATAAAATTCTCATTAGCTCGTTTACCCTCCAAATAAGACATGAAAAGACTCGTCAACTCGTTTCGTCTTTTAAATGACAACGTAAAAAATATTTGTTTACTCACTTGGCGTACATATAGTGGATGTAGAAATTTGATTACCTCATTTATAGGTCCACATAAGGCATAAAAATTTTAATAGATTATTCATGCAACGTCCAAATTTGGCCTAAAAATCTAACTCATTTCTCGCTCATATTAGGCATAAAATATTACAGTAATCGCTTAACGCAGAAATTAGAAAAAATTGTCTAGAAGGGACAACACTGCTAATAATGTAGCTTTGGCGACAGCAGGAGCTGATGTACATAATAGTAGTGCAGTTCGCATGAGACTACTTGTAATGTGCAAGATTTTAAACGCCCTAAAATACAGTGCATTTCATGCAGAAATAACACTGTTTGGTACGTGCCATCATTCCTTTATTGTTCTCGAATCTCATTAAAAATATACAAAGCACAACAGGGAGTAAATGTATAGTACATCAGGTTAGACTGGCAGAGAATTTGAGAACAAACCCATTAAAAGCTACATGAGCTTATAGGACACAAATCTACATTAATCAAGGTACATTCCTACAAAATAATTTCTAAAAGCAAGTTTAAAACGTTAGATGATATTGCTAGCACAAGGTCATTGAGGAGACTATTATTGGCTTGCTCTCACTGGAAAACTGTAAAAGTTTCTGAATGTCTAATCGAACAGCCAGTAAACTGAACCTATCGTTTTTGGTATTGTACGGGTTAACGGAAAGAAGCAAACTGAAGTGAGTCGCAAATACGTTTGACCCATCGGATATAGCTTTAGGCAGAAATTTGATAAAAAAAAATATTTGTGTACGTCAATGAATTTCAGGAGATTCAGAGTGCGGTACATGGTAGTGGTTGACACTGGTATGTTATTAAGGTCACGCTTCACTTGCAATATTGTTCTTAGAGTTTCGTTCATTATTGTTGAGATACGCTTTACAATGATATTGCTTGTTCCTCCCCATATAACAATACCATACGTCATTTGCGAATACAATCAAGCATAATACAAAGCTACTAAAGGTTTCTTAGGTCAGAACTTTGACACTGCGTATATGGCTCCTTTTGCTTTGCTCTATTTACTGCGCAGATAGGTAACATGACTAGAAAATATCAATTCATTGTCAATAACTACTCCTAAGTATTTAAAAGAGTTTACCTATTCAATGATTGCACCATTTAAAAAAACATTAGATAAAAGTAAATTCCCATAGGAACTAAAAAGCATAAACTTAGTTTTAGTTACATTGGGAGTTATTCATCCGTACGATTTTTACTCGATAAAATAGGTTAACGCCACCCAAAATTTAATGTGTGTTAATTAGTTACATAAGTTTTGTTACCTCCTTTTCTCTTTACTTTGGCAGCTAAAGAGAGGAAGAAACAAGATGCAATATGCTGAAAGATTACCAGTCTCCACAAAAAAGGCGATCTACCAGAAGTAGAAACAAGGGATTTACAATACGTCGACACACATGCGGAGCCCACGCACGAGGGTGATCCCACTCTACGTAGGTCAACGCTCATGGGCACCGGGGGAGGATATAGGAAGCACAAAGAAAGTGAGAAGTAGGAGTTCTGAAATGGAATGCAGCTAAGTAGAACTATCTATATATAGTGGGTAAGGTACCTAACTATATATATAGTGGGTTCTCCGATGCGGCGTGGGTTCCAACTCTCCTGCAGTATGGGCGAACTATAGTCTGACCAGCCCACAAAGGCGGCTTAGGCGGGGCATGAGAGATTGCGCATGTGTCATATTTCGCACTTAGATAAATTGATCTTCTTCTTTTTACTTTTCCAATAAATATAGAATTATCTTGGAGTGCTTTGGAAGCTACAATTGTAATTAGCATTGAATACATTTCTTGAAAATGATAAAATATAACAATATTTCGGAAACTTGGCATAGCAGCATTTGCTGCTATGCGTACAGAAGCCAGAAGCCAGATAAAATTTTAGATGTTCTATTGACAGGCGCACCTAGAGTTGTGTTAGGAAGGATGAAACAAAATATTGATGCTGTTAATTCAACAGTTTCGAATGTCAACAATTTTTTTATGTTTCCATCAACAATGCTCACTCGAAAATTTTTATGCTTTACTTTAAAGGAGTCAGAAATATTACAATTTTGGCAATACTTAAGTCGTTCAACTTGTTCTTAACAGCTAAATGTTACTAATCTGTGCAACTATCAATAAAAATTGCCGTTAAATTTTAAAGTGCAATAAATCGCAAGCCAGCATTGACGAAAAAATGATACTGGCATCTATAGAGACTCCGTCTGTAGCGAGACGGCTGGTTAAGTACTGATCAAATGATTGAATTACACTGCTGAAACATGAAAGACCGATAGGTCTATTTCTAGAGAGGGGCCGAGACTCACGCTCCGGCCAGCTTTGAGCTATTGCCACTGATTCAAAATACAAATATTTAGATGTCCAACGGAAAACCTCAGCCAAGGCGATATACTATGCAATTCTATTAGTTGCAGCAGACTCGCCAGAATTTGGAGACGTTAAGGTAAATGAGGAATGGAAGATAATGCAACAAAGTGAGCTCAAAAGAGTAGAAGGAACGAAGGCAGGAATGAAATATGGAACAAGGAAAGAGGTTCTGACAGCTCGACTTAGGTTACGTAGCTAAATCTATAGATATAACTGATGGGCTTAGGAAAAACATACAGTAAGAAAAGGCTGTATGTGCGGGGGGGGGAGAAAGGGCAAGGGGAGACGTGAATTTGAGATGTACTGATAATTACGTAAACGCTGGGTTCGAACACGCTGTTTCAGGGAACAGTCGTCTGATGTTCAGTTCCTAAAGTTGTAGTCAGACTGCAAGTCAAAGACTAGAAAACGTTAATAGCCTTCGGGATATTACTCCTTCTAATAGGAGGTAAGTCCCCCCCCCAACAGAAAATAGGGTCACCCCAGAAGCTCCTTTACGGTTTAGTAGTTGTCTTTGTGGCGGTTCAGAACTGCGTCAGGGTATACGCTTTCCCAATCTAATCTTATCGCCCATTAGAGGGGAGGGGCGGCCACTTTCATATGCAACCCTTTAACATCCACAGGGACAGTTCGGTCACGTCTATACGCAGCCGTGCTACGAAGTTGACGAGTGCTGGAAACAGTAAGCAGCCTGACAACCGTACAACTGTGCTGTAGTTATGGCAACAACCGTACAGCTTTGTCGCCGTTACTACGCGCATGGCCTCGCCCTGGCCACAGTCGCGGTATGGGCGGAAGCGCGTATCGCTAGCCGGTGCTCAGGTGTATTTTGTTCGACAACGTTGTATTTTGTTCGAAACGACGTCGTATATTGTTTGAAACAACGTCGTTGATGCCAGCCTTGAAACGCGCACGGCTACCGAGCAGCGCCGTAGCGCACTGAATACGCCGTTTTGTTTCTCGACTGCTTGCGGACCTTATGCCACCTACGCTGCTCCGAAAAATATGAATAGGGGTATATAATTCATGGATATACATACAAGTATATTTCGTGAAAATTTCATAAATGTACATGCAAAGAATTTCAAGCAATGAATATTTAAAAATTTGTTGTTGTTCCGTTACTGATATTTCCGGTCACTACTGTATAAAGGATAAGTCAACTAAGCCAGTGTTGTTTACATACAATGATCTGACGTCACTGAAGATAGAGCGAATAACCATCCTCTACTGTAAATACCATCGCATCATCACCGCCACAAAATTTCGACGCCGTCGATTAGCTGGCTGTAATGCAAGTGATGTCTAATAACTTGTGGTCAATATTTTGCGATATTTTGTGCTCAAAGGAATTTTCGAAGTGACTTGAAAAAGAGTAACTTACTTAAAACTTCTAATAACCTATCTGAACATATTTCGGCGTGCAATAGCAGGAAAACGATTCATCTACTTCGATCGTTTTGCAATCCGTGTTCACCGAGCTCCCATTCACAAAGCCATACTTCGTCGTTTGCAGATTGCACTGCAACGTAATTATACATGAATATACTTTCGTGAATACCTCTGAAAAGACCTCCCCCCCCTACGCTGCTGTAAGTGTAGCTGATAAACTATTTTATGGCTTGAGGCAAAGATACGAGATTTACAAATTTCGTTACTTACTTTTGTCTAATTTGTTGATGTTTACATTTTCGTAAAGGTCGTTTTCAGATTGGCTGCCCGGCTGGGCTGCACATGTGTTTGGTATTGTTACGTGGGTAACAGGTATAGGTAAGGTCAACTTGATCGCAACCTCCACTGGGAGAAGAACTGGCCAATATCGTTAGGTTCAACGAGCTGGTCCTCCTACGCTTCCATTTCTGGGCAAGGTAAGTGCTCCCACGGTAGCTGTGCATACCAAGCACGTTTGCTGACTCAGCGAACAGAGCATCACCAAGATCGCTTAGCCTACAAGGTTCTGCGCTCAATCCCGGCACCTTGAGCACACCAGTCTAGCACGCAAGGCCTGCCGTTACCGTAGGTTGGGTGTTGCATGGTTAAATAACGTGGTTATAGTTAATTCATGAGTTAATCTATACTGTGGGTTTCTAATACATGCCAGACCACCTGCGATTCTTTAGAATCACTTGGTTTTGACATTATTTTCATGCAGTTTAAAAAGTTGAGTTTCATTTTTCATATATGCCCAGAAGTAACACCGGTCCCACGAGCCCAACCCAGGATCCCTCCTCCCCCAACCCAATCTAATACTAACAGCGTAAAGTCTTGCGAGAGTGTGTAAGGCAGATTAGATTTCGTACATCGCTGTTGGTAGTGCACAAGTATTTGGAGACAAATCTCAAGTATATTATGTGAATAGGTTTCAACATAAAGTTCATCTTTAGGTGCTAGAGTGGTATGTTCTAATATTCACTACATAGAAACCTCATCTAAATTCCCTGAATTGTTTAGCTGGATATGATATCTGAAAAATGAATTCGTTTACCCTTTTACCGGTCTGGCGGATCTCGAGGTCCTCTGTACAACAGTGCTGTACTTGCGTATTTTTAGTTCATAATTATTTATTTCAGACGGTCAGAGGATAGAAATAACTGCAACGCGCCGTGCCCAATATCTACATTTCAATTTCAAGTAGGCATTGCCTTCTGTTAACTCTCCCTTCAAAAAAGCGTTCTCTTTTTATAAATCAAGCAATGGGAACCATATGCTTACTCTTGCTAAGTCAACAAGCGCATAAATTGGGGCAGTGAATGTGCACCAGCAAAGTGAAATATCAACAAGCTGAGGCAAAAGGCTTTTCTATAGTCCTCCAGATCGCAACTCCGGCGGACAAACAAGTCTTTGAGTGGAGCCTTTGCAGCTCTACCAAAAGTCAGAAAGATCGGTAAATTTTTCCCCCTCTTCTTTCGAGCAAATTCAGCCCGAGGACGTTCCTTCTTAACACGATGGATGTTTTTGAGACTGCCTACAGGGGCGTCAACAATGAGAGCTAATCCGATATCATAGTAGGAAGAAAGTTTGGTTTCTGAGTACATTATGGCATTCCACGCCTTTCTGCAAATGAAAGAATACCTAATAAGTACAGCAGAAAGGAGACAGACAGCGGATAGTACAATGATACTCGAGCTTAGAAGAAGTATCATTACCCAAAGCGTTCGTTGGGATCCAAACAGAAGAAGGAAGAAGGGATGTACAGTGTATCCAGCAAAAAGAGCGACCCAATAACGGGAACAAACTATAAAAGGAAGAACAGCAAAATAGAATATCTATATTATAATTCTACTTGAGGGTCCATCCATCCGTCCATCCCTGTTCTGCAAGTGACAATTTTTACTATTAGCTAGGGGGAAATTTAACTTGCAAGAAGCTCTGATTTACGCTGGAACGAAGTTCACTTTGTAAGAAGCTCAGATTTTCGTTGGAACGAAGTTCAACCATAGCTGTCTTCCTTAGCGCTTCTTGAAAAAGTTTCAGTCACTTTCAAAGCAAAGATATGAAGACCATTTCACTTGTACCGCTTATAATTTCTTTCACAACATACTATGTTCGCTTTGATTGTGGCGCTCAACGTTTTTATAACAGGGCCAGCCAGCTTTGGTTAAGTTACGCTGCAGGAGAATAGGAGAAGATGTTAAGTTCAAATTATAGCTGCTACTTCTAGGCAGGTCTTAGGTAGAAGATTCACTGCCTGACTTGGAACATTTTTCAACTTTTCTATACCTGATACGGTTTCGAAGGCATCATCAGTACTATACAATAATTCACGTCGTGTTTTTATTTATTTATATATTTATATCTTTCCTGTCACGCTCTATGGGAATAAGATAGGAGATTTAAAAATGTAAAAAAAGTGGGGTACCTTGCAATCTTTTTCTTCGGCGAAAAAAAGTTGGGTACCTTGCAATCTTTTTCTTCAGTATTAGATAGGGGAAAAATAAGGAGGCCCAAAAGACGGCGGGGGTTTTGGTGAAGTATTAATTTCTTGCCGTCATTTATAATGATGGCCCGGGCCATTAGTAATTGAATAGTCTTCTTTTCTGTTGAAATTGCACAGAGTCCATTATTAGAAAGGGGCAATTAGGATGATACAGGTCTGAAGAACATTGCTTCTGTTCTGCGGAATTTAAACAGGTTTCAGCTGCATCCATAGCAGCGTCGTCGGATGGGTACGGAGAAACGTTTCCATGTTTCGTTAGATGGGATTCGTCTGAGGCAATATCTCTGATAGAGTTTTTGATCCTTTCGGGCACAAGCTATGTCGCATAGTTTTTAGAGTAATTTCTTCTTAGCAATTCGAGAGACCCAGTCTTGATTGGAGCATTCGTTCCTTTCGTGCGTAATCTATTTCACTAATGCTTTCTTTAGCTGAATCTCTTAGATGCAGCTGGAACTTAACTCAGAGCTGACGCTTTTTATATTGAATTTACATTGCAGTCAAATTTCAACACTCGGGCTTCAACAATCAGTTGGTATTTAGTGTACGGTAAACCCTGAGCATATCCGGTGAATTCTTCTGACTGAACTATATTTTCTTAGTGCTGCTCAATGATTGCCAATTCCTAGCTAATATTCGCCCCTTATCTTGCAGGGGGGATATTTTGCTCTCGCAAAACTCATGGCTGCACAACTTGCGTTTCATTAATGGAAGATGACTCCTGCAGCGATGAGACCTATATTACAGCAAAACCTATACTAGGTACCGGAACAATAAAAAGCTTAATCACAAAATTACTGCCGTCATTTTTAACGGCGGGGCCCTCTGCAAGGCGTTATGTACGGGATAGGTTTAGTTAGGAGAGCTGCGCTAGGTCAAGCTAAAATGAGCTATAATAGCGTTATAGCTTAGGATTGCTACATTTTAAAAAGTGAGAACGTTAACTAATCGATCGTGGAATTCTGACGGGTCACCCACCTGTTGAGTTAGCGTAGACAATATAATTATTATGTTAGGGTAGACAGGCATTCTTGAGTTAGAAACAGTTCGTCAGGGCTTAGACGGGGTGCGTTACGCTAGAAGAGCTGCATTGGGTTAAACTCGGATAAATTGCAATAGTGCAACGTGCGTGTGGCGTGATCTCGTTCATTTTGGAAGGTATAGACTTTATTCAACCGTGGAGTTGCCACGGGTCCAGCAAGTCAATAGAAATATGAAGAACAAAAAGCAAAAGAAGTTACCAATGGGTTCCTCCTGGTGACACAACTCACCATAACGAAAGAAATGATCACGTGCAACAATCCTAATCATGTGACCCAACGTAAGTATCCAGATTTTTATCATGATAGACGCTTCCATGCCGTCACAAGTAGATGAAAAAATTTGCACGTCATTTTGCGCCATGCCCTGGTATGCTTTAGTAAGAAGTTCTACTAAATGCAATGAGCAGATGATACAACTAAATGTAATGAGCAGATTATACAACTAAAATTAATACTCACAGAACAGTCGACTAAGAGACGTGGAGTTTCCATCAGCAAACCATGAAACAATTCGAGTTACTCACCTGTAACAAAAGGAATGCAGATTAATGGAGAAATGTAACACTGCTAAAGATATTTCATCCTACTTGTGAAGATAAGCATGTTTTTAAAAATAATAGTATTAGGCTCTCTAGGCAAGGAGACTTAATAGAAAGAGAATACAGCCGGTTTAAATAAAAATAATTCAACAAGGCAGGAAAGGTTGAAAAACGGAATGGTTTTAACTTCTAACTCAAGAGTACCAAGTTAGGTTATAAAGCAATGTATGACTAACAGCGCAACCAAAATGGATGCCGCCCTCCCCACCAGTTGAGCCGAAGCAATCTCTGTCAACAAGACAACTTAATGAAAGTCTTCACTGCCATCACTATGGATGGTTGTCCTCAATACCGACTGAAAAACAAATATATAAAATGAAAAATCGCTGTCCACAAGACTGACTGAACTAAAGAGATCGTCCTCTTCAAGACCAACAGAACCACAGGGATCGCCGTCCTCACGACTAGCTGAACCAAAGGGACGCTTATCAAGACGGCTTTCGATATCAGAAAATTTTGGCAGACCAAGGACCAAATAAATTCGAAAATTGTGACCCACGCTGACCAGAGCCACTGAAAATGGGGACCACGCCCGAAAGTTTACGATGAGGGTTCCTAGACCGGCCGTAAAGCGCTGCCGGCACGGTAATCTTATAACGAAATTGCGAACGCTCGTTGAATGGCAATGATGAAGGTTCGAAAAAATTGCGCATCGCACCCTGGGTGTCGCTGCTGTGCAGCACAGGTGCGGTGGTGGAGCAGCCTGTGCGCCGAACCTGTGGGGACTGTCGGCCATATTGCAGACGCTGGATTAGACCGTATATATATTTCAAACATTGGATTTTGGTTCGAAATCGAG
Source organism: Parhyale hawaiensis (assembly GCA_001587735.2). Lineage (NCBI taxonomy): Eukaryota > Metazoa > Arthropoda > Malacostraca > Amphipoda > Hyalidae > Parhyale > Parhyale hawaiensis. Next base: position 2,863,582 of record LQNS02278102.1, on the reverse strand, counting down.
TCGCGATCAGAAGAACATCCAAAAGTTCTGTATAGTGTGTGAGCGTGTTTTACTCTCAACAATTGTTTATTTTGTGACGTCTCATTGAAGAAAATGATAGAATGGGTACGAGTGATGTCTGCAGTAGTTAACAAGAAGATTTAATTTTAAAATCGGTGCGTTGTTGATTTTCATAAATGATTCGACCGCTTCCAATAACTAGTATGAAAGCTGAATTGCCAGTTTTTGTTTGCTTTGTGAAGCTACAACACAAGCGAGTAACATTTACCCTTACAGATAAAAAATATTTTCACAGAACACTTGAAGAAACTCTTGCAGGAGCAGAGTTCCCGTATCGCAGAAGTGCGAGCGTATTAATTTAGACAGCCACTATTCGAAAGTAACTCTGCTTCGTCGTCAGCTTGCGATTAGTGTTGGCATATAAGATAGTTCAAGCCTCCCTAAATCAGTACAAAGCTGCTGTGAGAGAGGAAAAGGAAGAGATATACAGCACGGCAATATAAACGTGGAACCCATAGACGAGGTTGTTCCCACACGGGATCAACAAGTAGGGCACTGTAAGTCGGGAGAGAAGAGGAATAATGGAATTAAGTGTCGTCAGTAGGAGCAAGAAAGTGGAAGGGAAAAAGTGGCCACGAAAGACAAACGTCCTGAAAGCCTAGCTAGTGCCTCAGGGAACTTACACAATCCTCCTGGGCATGTTGCAATCAGGTCTTCGGTGTCACCTGGGCTACACCGGCCTTCAATGTGACACAGGTCAGGTGACACCGACAACAACCCTCCTAAATTGTAGGGTTACGAGCTGGGTAACACCGCCTTTATTTACAACATTGACTATGATGCTCAATAATTGAAATTGCAAAATGTATGGCAGCTTGAATTTTAGGATGTGAAGCACTTTTCTGTAGTTTTCTTACTTTTTAATCTTGAAATACAGCCAAAATAAGGCTCCGCCTGAAATGCATATGTTCAAGCTAGCCGAAAATTCCGCAACACTTTTGTTGTGGCGCTGAGATCGCAGGTTGCATTCACTAGCTGCTACCCGGGTAACACTGTGAGGGTAACATCTGCGTCTGATTGCAACACGCCCCAGGTGTCGCTGCTCCCCAAAGTTAGGATTGGTGAATATTTGTAACTAAGCTAACCTTATGGCCCATCTTATGTCCCCCCAAGGGACTTGCAATCAACACTTGAAACTCGATCCATAGGGGCCAATCGAAAGCTCAGGATTATAGCTGCGGACAAGTAAGCGCTAATCACCTTGCACAATATCGACTGAAGGGGCGAATCGCATCCCCTTTAACTCTTTATCGGCCGGCTTAAAAAGTTCTCTTAAGAAAGCTATTACGGAAGTTAGCATGTATTATAATTTGTTCGATAAAACAAATACACTTACCCGTAAAACTGGCTATAATGCTGCGAGTCTCGCTCAAACGACTACAGTGATTTTTCAACTTTTCACTGCATGCTTTAATGCTGCCTTTCCCATAATTAAGTACTACAATAGTACATTTAAGTTAGTATCATATTGATAAGTCTTTCAGTGAAGGATTAACATCTTTTCTCATAGTGCGTGGAACATATCTGCAGCATTCCAAATAGAGCTTTTCCTATGGAAAATAAAAATAAACAGCTCCACGATACACTCGGAGTAGCTCTTGCCCCGTCAGCCTCCGTCGCCATCCATCCTACGGCCATTAGAAATTCACCCATAGCTGTTGATACGAGTGTGTGTGTATAAACTAAAGTTTTGCCGAGACTTCTTCACTTCGGAAATTTAAGTTTCGATTACAGCAATGTTTATACAGGGAAAACTTTAGAGACTCTCTAGAATACTCGGCTCAACGTTTTTCTAGCGCAGAGAAAAGTTGGAGAGGAGCTAAATTGGACGGAAAGGTCAGTCGAGGCGGAAGGTAAAGAAGGGCGCTCGGCCAGGGATCAAAGCGACAGTCTAAATGGGCGCTTCTGTGTAGCCGGGCGCTATTAATTCATTCCATGTGATAGTGACACGGCCATGCTTGGCAGGTCTTGCTAAAATTATTTCTATATTGTTGCTAATATTACGTTCAGTAAGCATGAATAATAAAAAGCTTCCTTAAAAAATTATTGCCGTCATCTTCGACGGTTTTGTAGTAGGTACCGGTACTCTAGTGTTCGAATATTTGCAAGTCGAGAATATGGTCTTTATACAAACACTTGGAGGCAAGTTTGAGATCACATCAAGCTAATCGCCAAATTCATTTTGTAGCATGTCATCACGATATCAACGCTGCCTGATACAGTGCGTATTATCAAAAAAACCTAATGAATAATTAGCTACCAAATCAATGTGAGGCTACTTAGAGTGGCTACCACTTTTTCATCATATCCTTGATACATCAGTGAAGCCTCATAAGGCGTCACCTCGCCAATAAAGATGCTGCTTAAGTAGTATGACGTTACATACCTACATAGTAAGTAGCTATTGCTTTCGATGCATGCATGTCAACGTGGTGTCCACGAGGCCTGATACCATACGCCTTTCCAGGAAACCAATGAAATAAATTCGCTAGCAAATCTAGTGGGAAAACCTCGCAGCAAAGGGGTAAAAGGCAAACCCTTAGAGGCCATAAAGAAGATAGAGTCCGAGGGGCGCCAGCGCACCAGCAGCTTCTCTGTACGGATGGCAATGGAACGTAAAAATTCTACGTTAAAAGCGCGATGTAAAAAAATCAATGAGTATAGAAAAGAATCTGGACAACGAATGTATGAATATAAACTTATTATATACGATCTTCACTAGTTCTAATGATCAAAAGACTTTCAGCGAGCTCCCACTTTGCAAACGCAATAGGTTTCAAGAGACTCTTCGTCAGATGAATAATCGTTCATCCGTGGTGGTATATTGAATTTCAACCTAAGATTAGTATTTAAGGTCATTTAAATGTCATTAACACTAAACAAAAAGTACTATTCCTTACGACGTGCCAGAAAAAATCATATGACATGAAAAAACACATAAACGTGATTCTACAGCATAATTATTTTATAATTAAAGCTACACTCATGAAAGCATTGCTGCAAGTAAGAATAAGTGATGGGCGTTCATTAAAAATTCCCCTTGACATTAACAGTTCCGGTAAATTTTTTCACGAGTTCTCCATAACTTTTTGAGTTACGTAGTCGACGTGCAGGCAAATAACAGGCACTCAGACGAACAAAGTGAGGGATCGTTACCGATATTTAATATAATTATAATTTGTTTCTCAAGACATTTCTAAAAGACATTTCTAAAAGTTCCAGTAAATTGCGTAAAAAATCTCGCCCAGCTTTTTCAGTGTGTTGCTAACAGACAAAGAAATAAACACAAGAAAACTCCGGCAGAAACCTGACCTCCTCGGCGTAAGTAATGAAAACCTGACCTCCTCGGCGTAAGTACTAAGTAATGAAAAGAATTATGATAATACAGCATTTAGCGAACACTTATGGACATCAGTCATAGGTTAGTCCAAAGAAGGAATGTTTGAGAGTAGGGTTTTTTAATTGACGAGAGTAGAGGATTATCTGCACAACGAATATAAATATATTATGTATGATTCACACTTGAACTATTAAAATACGTATGAACTTATATTAACGCGTCATGATGTCTGAAAGAATCATGAAGGTAAAAGAATATAGGAACAACGATAGCATAATTAACAATGGCAAATACCTTGCGCGAAGTTCTACCTGTAGAAACATCGACTCATTTACATGTCACGATGAGCAAAAAACTAACGGAAGAAAACAGATATGTAACCGCATACAGGAAAATAATTTAATGATGCTCATTTCACATTGAAAATTTCGTCTATAAAAATTCAGACTTGCATTTGCGCTGAGAAGAACACGAATTGGAACCAAAATAAACGCACGCGCCGGAGGGGACATTACGCAGTCGCACACACAACTTGCTGCAAGGATCTGTAACTCACACGTTGTCCATGCTACCGTATCTATGCTAACGACTTTAACTATACAGTAAATCGGGACGACGAACGAGCTGTACATTCTCGAGTTGTGCGTACGATTGCATAGTGTGGCCCCGGTATAGCAAGCATAGACTAACCATTGGTTAAGAAATTACCAGACAATAAAACGCTTGAAAATTCGTACGGTGACGAACGCACGTTTATCTGCGCTGCAGTTAGCGCGTGAAAACTTTTGTGCGTATGAAGCGTATTTTTTGAAGAGGTTAAGGTCCATTCACACTACCGCAGAAGTGTGACCACACTAATGAGTTTTGGTCTATCGCAGCGAATTTCGCTCGCTCGTTATATCACAACTTTGTGCTTATCCGTAAGTTTTGAACTCGCTGAATATTATCGCGCCAGTCTATAGCAGTCTGTGTCAAAATTGTACATCAATGCTGTGTCAAAATTGTACATCAATGCGTTGTCAAAATTGTACATCAATGCTGTGTCAAAATTGTACATCAATGCTGTGTCAAAATTGTACATCAATGCTGTGTCAAAATTGTACATCAATGCGTTGTCAAAATTGTACATCAATGCTGTGTCAAAATTGTACATCAATGCTGTGTGAAAATTGTACATCAATGCTGTGTGAAAATTGTACATCAATGCGTTGTCAAAATTGTACATAAATTCTGTGTCCAAATTGTACAATAATGCGGAGCCAAAATTGCAAACAAATATTGTGTCAAATTGTAAATGCTGTGCCGAAATTTTAGATCGATGCGGTTTCAAAATTACCAATCCAGTCTGCATCCAAATTGTACATCAGTGTTTTGACAAAATTGTATATCAATGCTGAGTCAAAATTGTAAATCAATACTGCGCTAAAATTATTAATCAATTCTGCACCAAAATTGTAATTCAATGCGGTGCCAATATTTCAAATATACACTGTGCAGAAATGTTAAGTCAACAAGGTGCCAATATTGTAAATCAATGTTGTGCCAACATTATACGCGAATGCTGCACCAGCAAAGTAAAACAATGTGATGTACAGAAGGAGGGGGGGGGGGCGATTCGATTGGTAAACCTAACAAACTTCACTTTTTGGTTATTGGCCTCTCCTAACCCCCTGAGGAGTTCGTTCACCTTATAGCATCCAGTAACTATAACAAACAACAAACATTCCTTAATTCAAGTCGTTAATAAGATAATTGTTAGAAGGCTGGGTCCCGTCCAAATATTATCTTTCCTGCGTCAGGACAGCTCTTCTATTTTCAGGGTCCCAGAAGTCTTGCGGGGCTGATATAAATCATAATTCTTGGAATCCAAAGCAGTAACGCCCGGGAATAATTTCAATAGCAAAGGCCGGTAATCCTGGAAGCAGCGATTTGGATCCTAATAGACGGAGTATTGATTCGCGAGATGAGGAAAGAGAGGGGAATAAAATCTTCTTAGAAAGATTCTTCTGGCGCGCATCGCTCGGCATCTTCCGGTGGTTTCAGTAACCTTTTTTTTTTATGATTGCAGGCTGCCTGTCTAACAGCGTGTGGGGAACCCGACTTATTTTTACGAGAATAATTCTGACCAAACGCCAGCCATTCTTGAACTGAATTTGTAAACGGTTATTGGCAACTGAAGAAGAAACTTGACAATATGTGTCATATTGACCTAGTCCATACATTATTCCTTATTAAGCTGAAACAGGTAATCTATTACCTGGGTATATAATTTGTAAGAAAAGACGCCAAAAAACAAACAGTATACTGGTCAAAGACCGCCTTCAAATTAAACAGCATTGTTGACTGGCGAGGAAAAGCAGAAGCTGGAAAACTTTTCACTACGAATGGCGGAAAGTGAAGTACAACGATTGCAAGATAAAATGGGGAAAATAAAATAATTATAGTGATGAAATGCAATTAGTCTTACTTTGAGTGAGAACCCCAGAAAAGATTGTAGTCTTTATTTCATTTCATTATTCCGTTGCTGCCTACGTTGAGAAATCGGGAGAAGATGAAGGCTGGGACACGGGTGCTTCACAGCACTAAGACACCCACAGATTTACGGAGGTTCACCGTACTTGGGAACACGAACAACAAATCAGAAATGAAAAAGGATAAAGCATTAATTGTGATCAGAAGGAAATAGGAAAGAGTGGGCACAGAAAGAAGTTTCTCTCAATTAACTATGGCAAAGGTAACTTAGGGATTCTTCAAAGAAACCTCAACCGTTTAAGTGCAGCATATGAACTCAAGGAACCCATTGTTTATTCACGCACGGCCCCCTAACTGGTTCATTATATGAGAAGCTTCTATGATAATATTTTATAGCTTTTATCCTATAGGTAGGTAATGCTCATAACTAATTTTGACTCAAAAGAAGGAAAAATGTAGGTTGCAATACATTATCTTCGCCAAGGAGGTTATGTTTTTGTCGAGATTGTGACAAAGATAATTCAAAAAGTTATGGACAGATCTTTATGAAATTCACAGAGAATGTTATGCAAATTAGGAGGAACAGCTAGATGATTACCTTTTGGAGGGCATGCGTCCAACCGTTTGTTTGTCTTTCTTTTTTTCCAGCAAACAGTGCTCAAAAAGTTACAGACGGATCTTCATGAAATTTGCACGAATTGTTAGAAATGTTACTAGGGGTAAGCAACAAATTTTTTGTTTGTCCGTTCATCTCTGTTTATTTATATGTTTGTCAGCACCAAAACTCAGCAAGTAATGAACGGATCTTCATGAAATTTGCAGATGTTGTTAGAAATGTTAGCAGGCACAAATGACAAAATTTTTGTTATGACCGGTATGCCCGTTGGTGTGTTTGACCATATAGTTGTCATGAAGTTCGTCAGAACATGACTCTAAAAGTTATGCATAGATATTAAAAAAAAAAAACTTTAAGAGCTGTTTGCAATTTCTAGATGCAGAAATGACCAACTTTTACTGATGATCAAAAGACATTGCTTCTCTATTTATATAAAGTTTTACTGAAAATAAGGTTTAATTATTAGTCTACTATGTCTAGTCAGCACCTTATGTCACAGTTTTATCAAGGAAGGGCTAAACATCTTACCTATAATAACTGTGGAGCAGGATCACTACATTGCAATGCAGAATTCTTTAGGTGGAACGTCTAGGGTAGGTCACCAGCGCTGATATCACACAAGTAGGTAATTGTAGGTTTGGCGTACATTATCTGCTATACCTACTTCTGACTACACCCTTTTAACTAAAGGACGTTTCGCTTGACGCTATCAACATCCACAGAAATACTTTGTAGCAAATCAGCGTTCAAACTACGAAGTGGAGACCGTTTAAAGAGCAGCGGGTCCGTGTGTTCGAAATAGTTTTCGATATTGGTGCGCAGAAAAAAGAATCACTGCCTTAAAGCCAGACTTTTCTTGAAAAAATACTCCAACAGGCACGGAAGAGTTAAAAAGGTAAACATTTGCTGGCAACATAAACAAAGCATTACGTAAGAACACAGGTTGAACGTAGACTCCGAGATCGACCGGGTCAGTACAGGATTAAGAAACAAAATACGTACCAACCTTGTAAAGTGCCCTCTGGTCGATCTGAGGCATCATTCGAGTCCTTGAAAATATTATCCACATTACCACACAAATAAAAACTGGAATATTGCATGAAATGAAATATTATATTATACTGAAACATTCGATTGGAATACTGTATAAAAACCACGGCTGACGACATTAAGACATGCGAGACCTCATCCAACTTAGCCACAAGAATATCGTGCAGAAAGTAAGAATGGTAGCCCCGAGTCTCGGGGCAGCGACATCATCCGTACATCAGCATCTAAGCCTACCTACAAATTCGGTACTGAAAGAAAAATAAGAATGACGAGGTTGAAGTCCCGCCGAGTGACATCATCCGATGCATCAACATCTAGTTTTACCAATTAAATATTAAATGAAAAACCAGACAGACAAGGCCAAATTCCAGTGCTGTGACATCAGCCGACGCATCAACACTTAAGTACATCAATGAAAGCGCCACTATGACGTCACGCGCGACATCAGTAAAGTTCGCGAAGAGCCACAATCAGGTTGGGATCGGAGGCCACGCTGCAGCGCGTCGTGGGTGCTCTCGCGTGATGCCCTTAGCTATCTCCGTCTCCAAAGAAGGCATCGGCTTGTCGAGTGACAGCCCCAAACTATCACGATGCTCAGATGGTGTGTCATGATAGTCCTTCGAAAGCAACACCTTAACAATAATCGATGGCAGGTGGTTTTGATCGACGTGTTGATCCGGGTACCAGCTGGTGGAGCTGGAGAAGAGAACCTTGGTGGGTGAGATGAAAAGATGCAGTGCGCGCGGGTCGTCAAGCGTTTCAAGTCTTATATAGAAAGACTTACACACCTTCGATATGACCTTAAACTGCAGGCAACTCACGAAATAAATTTCGTTTGGAGATTGAAATTTGTAGATTTATGTTAGATCAAATGTGAAGTTCCAAACGTGGAAACTCAGACTTACACGAGCACGAAAGCGCGATGTGTCCTTATATGAGTTGAAAATCCTACACATTGAAACTTGGGGTTAGGCAGACGCTGTGAACTCAAAAGAACTGGAAGTTGGAGAACTGAAACAAAGAAAAGATGTTCTGTTAAACTGGCCGGTACTCTTACGTGCTCCCAACACTGTTGTAGAAACCAGGAAAATGAATTCACGAGGTCAAATGTATATTTTGTTTCACGAAAGTAGTGCTCAACTGAGGCATGAGAGGGATAGCCACTACTGCTCAAAAAATGTTCTTTCAATGTCCAAATTATTCCACGTGTAGCATAAAATTATTTGTACACACCTTTGGCATTTTACTTCCATGTTCTTTATCAATAGGTGCCTTTCAAATTGTAATCAAGAATGATTCATAGGAGCACACATCTAAAACTGATCCGCCTCAGGATTTTAATGCCGAGACCATACTTTTCAATCGTATGCTCAACTTGTCGAGCGGACAGTCAGCTCGCACTACATTCACACTAACGTATCGGTTCTGCTGACTTTTGCTGTGCATCGGGACAACGTGGGAGCCTCCCCGTCCGATCATCAAGTATAGCCTGCGATTGCGTAGGGTGGCTCCGGCAAGCGATGTCTGCGATGCTTTCCCCGCAACCCATTATTAACGCATAAAATAAACCATTACATCTCGATAAGAAAAGCACTATAATTATCGTCCAGAAAGTTGGACAGAATGCGTTAACTGGCAATATGGGTTCGTTCAAGTGGGATGTCAAAGTCCATCTAAGCCAAGCCCGCTCGATTGACTTTTTCGCGGGTACTGCAGACACGAAGTTTGGTTTCATCACTTTGAATCGTGTTACAGGTTGTAGAGGCAACCGGTCTATGCGGAGCCAACTGAAATCACCGTATTATGGAATAAAACCGAGCTCTTTGAAGTCTCACAGGTAATCGATTAATGGTCAACCACAAATTTGAATCAACGGGTCGAAACCAGCGCACCCGTCTGAAGTTTCGGGCAAGTCAAGCCTCCAAGGAGTAATTTCGCTGCCAATCGAACACGCATTAAGTGTGCCTGGAAAGGCAGATCTTCAACAGATGAACCCTGTGGTTCTAAAAAAAAAAGACGAGAATGATAATTGCGAGTCCCACGTCCACTTACGCGTTTATTTCTACGTAAATAGAATACGAGATCCAGAGACGTCCACGTCTGTTCTATTAAGGAAGCACAGTTTTATTTAGCTCAATCTGTAGAAGCCGTCGGAAGAAGAGGGCCTCCCAGAGTGTCCCACAAATGTCACAGGCTACACTGATGTACAATGCACGAGCGCAGACCTTTGGGTTGGTCTCGCAAGTGGTCCGTAATACAAAAGGTTACGCAGGTCTAGCCGAGACACTGTCAGAATGTATGCACTAGTCACGGTATTGGAAGGACACCGCTCTTTGATAATTCACGGTTTTCATGATATTTGTGAAATTTAAAATCGTATTTACCAATAATACGGTGGATTTTTTTAGCGTTATTATTAGTGTTATGGCGATTCTAAATGGTGTATAATTACGTTACCAGATAAGCTATTGGTAGACATGTTATTATTATTTGTCTAAACACGACTTGAGATTGACATTGCTGCGTGTACGGCTTCGGGGCAAAAAATCAGTGGATTTTAATTTTTTGGCGGCATGAGGGGGAGAAGAAATGGCCACAGAAAACACCAACTTTCATTCAGTATTAATACATATGTTCGCTGCCAACATCCATAATGAATTTGGATTTTCTTTAGCAGCGTTTCGGGCTTCCCGGTGATGAACAATGCTACATTTGGGTTGTACTACCTGTCCGTGGTGGCTCAAGTGTGAAATTTTAATTATAATAAAAATAATACATTACACTATCAGAGCATATTCATCATGTAGCACGGTTCTACCGAATTCAACATCCATCGTACGAAACTTTGTGAAATCAGAAGTTGCTTGGGTACGAGGGCGCAAAGTAACGGTTCCCGCTTACATTGTCGAATAGCACTTATTGGGCTATATCGGTGCCGAGTATTGGCAATGCTACCTGGGAACTGGCCTGAGATCAGTGGGCCCAAACATAACCGAAAAAAATAGTTGTGCCACTGTGTAGCCAAAACTTGGGTCTGAGACTCTTGCACTATAGAGGACAGAGATACTTAGTGGGGGCCAATTTGTCTTCAGCGTAATAAGCTCGAGAGCTCTAGCGGTTTACTCTGCAGCCGATCACTGTATTTGTTCTCACCAATTGACCCGAGCTACAGGAACTATCACCTCAACCTCGTTCCCATCAGACCAGCCGATCATATGCGCAGCCGAGATAACGTTTGCACGGAGAACAGCACACACGAACGAACGGAAAAACGATAAAGCCAACTTTGTCTCAACCGTCCAAAGCTGAAAAAATTCAGCAATTTCGTTCTAACGAAAGCGTACGATTATCTCCGCAAATTTTGGATTTCCATAGTATTATGGAAATCCACCTCAAAAAAGCTCGCACAGGTCATTCTTACCAGCGATTGTGTCATGCATTCGAAAAATGCAGGTTGAGTGGAGTATCCACTGAACTGCGGCTGAAAACGCACTTGCTAACAAACGGAGATCAGTTCTTTTTCTACCTTATTTCTTACCACAGTTGCTATTAATGCAAAAGTTTTTCTCTGATATCCGAGAGTCTTTTTAGTTATTGCATACCGTAAATTAGATGCGTGTTAGGAACATGTCAGGTTTTTTGATACTTAAAGCTGCATAACCGCAGGGATCTCCTCCAGTTCTGGAAGAAAAGAATTAAAATTTGGATGCAGAAGCACATGATTATATTTGTATCAATAAACAACGCTCATTTTTGCATAGGTCAGGTATTCTTAAGTTAAGCCGAATTAATGGTGACCCTGCCTCCACCCGTTTGCACCACCAGCAGTGACAGAACTTTTCCAGATCCATGCTCCTTAGTTCGCCTGTCCAAGTTTCCGGTGCCATAATACTAGTAGGTACAATTCCCTAGATAAGAACTACGGTCATTAACTTAGGCTTATCTACAACTTCAGTCATGAGTGTTGGTTCTGCTGCAATGGATTGAGTTTCAGGCGTTAATCCCAAACAGATTACCTCGGAACCGACCAAAAACAACTAATAGTGTAGAATATTTTGTGCGAAACCATAATTACGACTAATACTAGAGCTGTGGGTTCTGCTACTCGGCGTTCGATAGCGAACTGCAAAAAAAAATTGATGGTCAAATTTTTCTTAAATTTGAATTCATTCCGCGCTCGCGACCGCCTTTAGATGTATTGAAGGCATATAGCATCTTTTTCTCTGCAAAAAAGCGTATGGAACACAATATATATATATATATAATATACAGCACATATATATTTATTTACTTAAGTCGAATGTTTCGGTATATTCATTTTGGCCGTATGTAGCAACACGAACAGTTCCGTCGGGATGACTCTGAGCGTCGTTATACATGTTGGAGGGAGAGACAGTTCATTTTCCACAGGAAGAGGGTATAGGCGGGGTGGGCGGGAGAAGGGGGGGCATTGCGAGGCCCTAAAGGGAGAGAAGAAAGAGGGGATGAAAGGCAGGGCATGTCCAGCGGCTCACGCAAAGGGCTCAAACAAGCTAATGCGATATATATAGTTTCTTTATGAAACTCAAAGACCTTTCCAATAGGTTACAAGTCATGACCCGAGCGGTAAGTCTGATGATTTGCAGGACCTTGTCCGTTACTATGGGGCGGGACATATCGAAAGTTACTTGATACTAGGACGCCATAAGGGGGAAAATCTATACCTTTGTGCCACGGTGTGTCACGTTCCTCGCGTTGTGGCCATGATACTTGTCTGGATAACGAACGTATCAAGGTAAGACACGTATCCAAGATACGGGTTACGTTAGCTAACGAATTTATCCAACTGCGCGCACCGCAGACAACAAAAGAAGACAGAACCACAACTGATAACTTTTATAAGAGAACCTCAAGTCGACCATTCAAGACCGTTGTGACGTTTTCATTGTCTCCTGGCGTGGCTCAAGTTATAAAAATGCCACTGGTAACGAGGCTACAAATATACGCTTTAAAACAAGCGATCAATTATGACGCCTTCGCTAATTTTCTCGTAAAAAGTACTTAAGAAACGCCCGTCTGTGCTACTTCCGTGGTGCGCACTGCAGCAGTTGATCGTCGCGTATGGGAAGTGCAAGGAAAGAACTCACAAGACGCCGCAATGACACCCGCAGTCAAGACGTAAGAGCAACCGAAGGGATATTAGGAAAAGAAACTTGAAGGAAAACTGTCCACTACAGGAGCCTCGGGCTAAAAAGGTATTCAAGAAAAACAACCAGAGGAATGATAATGAAGAAAAGCTTGCGAAAACAAACAAGGTCGCTCGTGGTTAGTTGCTTCCATTAGAAAATATTTCGTGAGTATGTATATACTGGCACACTTTATATCGCAGAAATTGATAGTGCAAGTATGGCCTATCAGCTATGTAGCGCATCGAACGCTGAAAACTTGTACGTAAGAAACTGATGATAAATTTGCGTTGTTTGCGATAGTGACACCATAAAAGACGACACCATAACGACCACACCATAATGAGGATGAGGAACAGCATAACATGATGAATTCAAGGCACGCCGGGTTTCTCTCTAAACAGAAATTTGTTGATCAATATTGCATTTCACACAGAACATATAATCCACCGATGAGATAATTCTATCCAACGAAGACTGATCAAAAAGCAATTAGTATCAACACAAAAGTAACTAAAGGGCTTCCGCGACGTTCCAATAGTCGATCTCTCCCACAAAGTGGTGATCGGCCCCGAGGTATATATAGGAGCTAGAAACTCAAACAGCAAAATCAGATATCTAGCCAGGGTTGGCAGCTTTTCCCGTATTTCATCGAAGATATTTGGTTAGAGTCGACTCGTCAATCGTCAGAGCGTAGATACCTAGTCAACACGTACATATATTCAAACATCGCCTAGGGAAGTACAGGCACTGGGAGCAGCACCCTCCGCAGTTTTGGATCCCACCTCCACAGCTGATAAATCAACCTCCAACCCACATCATTATCTACAAAGTAATTCTTCCCATCTTCGTCTTCCTCATTTTCTCTTATTATGTGACGCAACGTGGCAGCTTTACAACTAATATGCTATAACTCAAGATATTTGCTCAATTACCCTATCAGCAGCGCCGTTTTCCGTTTGTCGCCCATAAACTGCTAAGTGTCAACGTAATCGCAATAGGGTTCGACTCTTCCTGGGAATGGACCCCATGGTGGTTTTATAGCATGTTTTAGAATTGAATCATAATCTTAATAAAAAGGTACTGCATAAATCCCTCAATAAATTAAAAATGGTGGAAAGCACCTTCGTTACCGGAGGTACGATAACACGAAATATCTCGTGCGAATCCCACAGTTATGAGGATACACACGGTGCGATGTCCCGGGCTAAGTACTTACGCGATGAGGCAGAAGAAGTAAGAAGCAACCGAAGGAGTAGCACAAGACAAGGAAGGAGCGTGAGGAGCCACGTCCGCCGAGGCTCTCAGAAGGATTATTTCCTGGCGATAAACACTGCACAAACGATCACTCACTCACCCTTGGTGCAGCCGCTCTGTTGACTGCTCACCAAGATCGGTAAACTGCCTTAAATGTGGCTAATGGTGCGTGCGTGAAGCAGGTTAGGTGCCCAAAGATAAGTAATGCGAACGTTTTGATGCGGACCACCATTCCAAGCCGATGCATTACTTAAACATTACTTTATTTTGGCCATTGGTAGACGCATAAGGATCGCTAGGTATGTATCACTGGGAACATATTGATGAGGGGTCAGCTCAACACCGATGAACTTCTTAACTGGGACTAAGGCTCCATTCGCACATGTATACCACACCATATAACGCAACGGCACACAAAACGCGTTAAAGAGTCGTTCGCACATGTGCCCCACCACACAACACGCTGGTGCTTTTTCCTAAAATCTAGCTTTATATCTGTACTAGTGGACCCATGCGTGAAAAAATTCACGCAATAATCGATATGTTTGCTCTCTTTTCTGACTTGCCGTTTCCACATTTTCCCGTTCACGCTTATTAACAGCTCTTATTCCCTTCTGTAATCTTTCTGTTTCAAGTTTTCTTGTTACTGTGTCGCATAGGCGCTTCATCTCTCTCCATTGGTAGCACGTCTTCGTTCTTGAGACTGTAGTAGTCTCGTTCTTATTTTACGTTCCCTATCCTCTTTATAATTAAGTGTACGTCTTCCAAAGTAAAATCTAGAGTAAAACACTGCAATAAACTTGAATGCAACCCTAGTCAGCTTATAAGCAATGTGAGTGCACCGCACGTATCCATGATACTGTCTTCCATACTTAACTACCTGCTTCATTGAAGTGCTGAAATTTTGGCCTATGAAGTGAAATCTGCTCTCTCAGAGAGACAGTAAGGTAGAAGAAATAATTGTCTACTGCCCGTCGTGAGTGCACCGTTGATCATCTGCCGAATTTATACGTTGTGACTTGAGAAAAAATAGTTACAGAATCGGACTCCAGAAGCTGCATACGCAGTATATTGTTCCCATTTCAAGGAGCGTTTCAAGCACGAAGTGCAATCAGATAAAGGGAAAAGGATTCCCACTTTCGTCATATTCTGCAACCTGGTCATCTATCTTTATGAAACCGTAATTTAATAACAAAATCTGCAACCTGACCTATTTTTCGCCTATTTGCTTAAAGGCGGACGCGAAATAATTAAATACACGAAGCGTTTTATTATATAAGGATTTCTTCTGTTCAAACGCTCCCACAATAATCCAGTGTCATTTGAATAAACTTAGATTTATCATATTACGTAAAAACAGCACTTTATTATTATTATTATTAAATCACACCAGACTGGCGACGCAGGAACGGAGAAACTCCATGAGGTTAACAAACCCCCACGCAACCAGCCCAGCGGGTGGAGAAAACAAAAG
>LQNS02278102.1:2806302-2844939 GCA_001587735.2 Parhyale hawaiensis | reverse complement strand
AGTGGCATTTCCTCCAACTCAGGGGCTACCCAGAGCCCCAAACCCAAAGCCAGCTCATACAAACAAAGCGGTGTCCGGTGGCCGGACAATGGGGGCGGCCTGATAACGCGCAGGCCACGCGTAGCACTGTTAATTACGTGTGCAGTACAGTCGAATAAAACAATTATTTCTGCACATCTTTATTTCTAAATAAAATCAGTTAGGTCGAGTCAGAAGTTGTCAGAGGCCCCTTAAAATTCGTTGTTAATATTATATATTAAATAACAACATCATAAATTGCTGTTCAGTTTTATTAATGCATAAGAAAACCTAACACTGAGCCAGATCTCTGTCTTGTGACACCGTGGTGAGCCTTGTTGCAGATAGTGTCTACAAGCAAACGTGTTGAAGGGTACTGCATTGTGTTGCGTGGTGTGGTGCGGGACATGTGCGAACGGGGACCGTCACACGCGGTAGGAATAGCACAGCTCGAGGCACGGATACAAACGCTCGTGCTTTGTTGCGTTGCTTGGTGTGGTAATTGTGCTAACGGAGTCAAACAGATGGTTAGGAGTCATTGCGAAGATATCGACAGGAACCAATTTTCGGTTCAACATTGGAACACGCAGAGAACTCATTCCCGTTAGCCATAAACGCGTGGCCTAATGTTATATTTCTCACAGAACTAACACCTTAGTACGTGTCATTACGATGCTGTCTTTAATGCAGGTTTAATCTAAGCAAAAATTTCATGCAGAAATATTATGAACTTTTCAGGAGGGAGAGAGGCTAACAACAAAAGATAGTTTCTCGGACCATATATTCTTAATCTGCACACGACTAAATATCTTAGCATTCGAGGTCAGTGAAATCCAAGCATTTGGTCAAGTGAAGTGCCAGTTGAGTTCTTCGTGTACAAGAAAACTGTCTTTTAAAAAGTGGACACTGATTCTACTCAAGCGCAATGCAATGAATGCTGCTAAAATTCAAGAAAGACAAACTTACCTACTTGAAGATATCATCATCGTTACCTATGTTCCTTGTTTGAGTCTCTTCAGTCTACGCAAAGAATACTTCATCCTCTAAAGGGGCAAGAGAGGAGTTGGTACGGCCCCGGAAGCCAGGAATCAATGAACTGAAGACAGAAAAAGCAAGTCGGAAAAGAAGAAGGAAATAAAATACAGTATATCATAAGAAGAAGAACCAAGAAACGTATAATAGTAGAATATGATAGCACAACGGCCTATAAACTTTCCAGTTGACCCTGGAACAGCAGGCAGCAGCCAGGGTTATCACTGCAAGCCAGGGCAGCGTGTAGTGCCGAGGCGCATCTTTACGATGCCCGGCACGGTAATAATGCTTAATCAGCGACCTAATTCGAGCGCCACGGTAAAGTTAATTATGGAGCAACCAGAGAAGCGAACGACACCTGAGGGTGCGGCACAGAAGCTTTGGCGTACGGTTACTTACCTGCATCGACAGCAAAATTGCCACTCATTAACACAGTCTTATTACTATTATTATTATCATCATCGAGGGGATTTCACGACCAAAATTGGATCGGTTGAGCGATGTTCAGCTCTACACTCTGGCGCCGGGTCACATCCCGCGACTTAAGGCTCGGGGCACTTCGCGAATGATGTGCGCTGTTCCAAGCAGAGGGTTCCTGGGCAGTCTTGAGATTCTTGGATATTGCCCCCAGAGCTTCGATGACCACTGAAACGACGTCCACCTTCATCTGCCACAGTCTCTGGAGTTCGATGGCAAGGTCACGGTACTTTCCCTTCTTCTCCGCTTCCTTATCCACAATTCTCGAGTCGAAGGGGATTGAAATGTCGATCAGTTTGGCGGACTTCTCCTGTTTGTCTTTGACGACGATGTCCGGTCGGTTGGCGTGAAACACTATAAGTTTCCATTATTATATTATTTCATTATCATCTGCTCACCGGTTGAAGCCACCCTATACTCACAGCATTCGTTGTAGTTTAAGGAAAGGTGAATGGAAGGGACAAGTAGTATGTCAAGGAAAACTATATCATACGCACGGGAAAAGCAAGCCGGAAGAGATGAAGAACAGCAAAAAAGATTTTTGGAAGTATTCAAAAAGCGAAAGCGGCAGACACAAGAGAAAAGATGTCCCTCGAAGGGGGATTGGTTAAGCAGGTTGCCTCGCTCTTTTGCACGAGGTCAGATGTTATTTTTCTAAGTCAGGGAGAAAGTTTTGATATTCGGTAACGCAGCGTCAGCGCTTCCACCATTCATAGTCAGTTGCGGGGGACATCGCCGAACTATAGAGTTGGAGATGGTCAGAACCCAAAGCTCCGACAACCGGTGATCGACTGCAGTTGCACAGTCCTTTGGGGCCAGCAAGTAATTATCAGCAGCGCGGACCAGTGACTGTGGGCTTCATAATTGAGGCGTGTGGCCAAGGCAACTTTACTTATGAGATCTCTCATGCGGCGCGCTTCCCTATCTATAAGGAATATAGCAAATCTTGAGGAAAAGCGAACCTATCTAACCGAAACGATGTTCTGTGACTGATCCTATGCCCTTACACGAAATTGCACATGCTGGTAAGTAAGCACATACACATCGTTAGTAAAAAAATCTGATTAAATTATTCCTTTCTATATAAACTTCATTTTCCATATGTTGGCCTGAGTGTACATGCGCGGTATTATAAGTTATAAACCTCAGTCAGATGTATGATTCTCGCACTAAAGCACTGATCACGGTTTAGTAAACAGCGGAAGACATTACCCAATACTTCTACCCAGTCAAGACAAGCGCGAAACCTTCACACAGTAAAAGATACAATGAGAGGCTAGCATATATACATAGAAAAGACAACAGTGCAATGGACACACACGCAAGACTTGTACGCAGCAAAGGACACGATGCGAGAATAATTATTGTACACAGTGAATAGCGTCGACTCGCAAAGTCAATGCATTGCAGTATTTCGCCTGACGTAAAACGAAAAAAATCCTAGCCACGTCGCCTGGCCAAAACCCGTGTCATGGTTTCCAGTGCGGTTGCATGGAAGAAATGCAGGGCTGGCTGTCTCAACTGAATGGCAACACTCCATCGGAAAGCGATAAAGCTTCCATTAAAAGAGGAGTTCGGCGGCAGTTTTCACGGTGTTTGCTTGTTTAAAAAGAACGCAAAGCGAACGTTTTTGGTGTGGAAATCGAGAGCCAAAGGAACGAGAGCTGAATAATACTGCTGCCGAAAGGAGCTCCACACACTCATCCCAACTTTTAGTGGGGCGAGAGGCTCTTTTTAGGAAATATCGGACATTTCGGTTCAACCGCTGAGTAAAACTGGTGCACCAGAGCCGGAGTTTTGCTCATTACACGGAGCGAATGGTCATCCACGGTCAGAAAAACTTGCTTTAGGAGCGTATTTGGCGGAGCTCCTAATGCATTTCCAGAGATGCTCGTCTAGTTGGATGCCTGGCACCATACAGCACGCGTCATGCAGAGGCTCGTAATGCACATAAAAGCGCATTTTCAATTCAGGACTAATGGCGGGAATGCTGTAACCCTTTATCGACTACATGACACATAAATTTTCGCAGCAATAGCAGGACTTAAAGTACCTAGGGCCTGAGGTTCATCTTGCTGGGCATAGGGTTAAATGACTCGCTTGTCCCGATAGTAGAACAAGCGTAGGTATCTCTGAATGATGTTTCAAGGATCGCTATTCCTATGATAAACCGATTGTTTTAATTATAACATATAAAGGGTTCACTTACTCTGTTTGATTCGCGTAATGATCACACATGTCTTAATTACAGACGCCTTGCGTGAAAAGCACTGAATGTAACGAAATATTACTAATTGCATAGCGAAATTTTCTCACTGCGGTTCAGCTCAACGCCATTCAAAAATAGGTCTCAGATTCGCAAGACGATATTTTAAACGTCTGCCATACATGCACTATAAATCGCGCATGAACTTTCTTGGTTACCTGATCGTTTCTAAGGTTGAGGAGCCTTACGTGAAAGCAACGCCGCCATTATACACTTGACTAGCCAATGCAATCAAGTGATTAGAGAGCATCATCTGTAAGTCTACGGACCTTGAAAACATGTTTTAAGTTCATATTAACACGCCACACTAAGAAACTAACTCGAGCGTATCCGAACAGATGTCTAACGCTCGGAAGTAGAAGTATTCTCCTAGCTTAAGCCTCCCTACCAACAGAGTATACTGTGATCCAAAGAGAGGAAGAAAGAAGGGACATGAAGCAAAATATCAGGAGAAACGTCACGAGAAATGTGGTACCCATGCACGAGTCAACGCGCATGCGGAACAGCAAGTCAGGCAAAGAAGATGAAGAACAGAAGAAAGTATGAAGTAGGAGTATGAAAATGGAAGCAAGCAATGTGGGCATGAAAGACAGACGTCCCAGAGACCTAGCTAAATAGCTAAGGTCCTATATCCCCCTGGGTGCGCTGCTCCTTACAACATAGGATGGGTGAACCTAGCTAACCTAATTCTATGGCCAATCCTATGCCCCTGAGATGAGTTCTCTGAGGTTATTCGCTCGAAATTGCAACTATACCTTATTAAAAATTTATGGCTTCAACAAGTTAATAATTCCTCTTCACTAAACCTAATTGCAGAATATTTTTACGTGCGCTTCAACGTACTGTTTTCGATTAACATTATGGAATGGAGTGCAACTGAAGCAACGTTCCAAAATTAGCAGATTATTTCAGTGACGAAAGAACAGTTCAGTTGAGCGCATTCTTTCGGAAATGGTACTCTTCAAGTTACAATATTAACATAGATAGGAGGTCGAGGCTAATGCAAGCGGCACAATGAGGCCTAAAATAACGTGCCAATAAGTGAAGTACATTTCATGTAAAGTACTAGTTCCCACAGTGAGTTTTATGCCCATATTACAGATAGTGTGGCAGCAGCTGATGCCTGTGCTTGCAACACGTATCTCCCCCAGATTCCACTAGTTTTAGCGTCGGCGGCCGCCCTATACCACGTGTATTTTGCATCACAGTAAACTCTGCTCGATTTGATACCAAAGACAGGTGCTATAGAGCAGCCGCCGACTCTAAAGTGGGTGGAATTTAGAAAAGTGACGTGTCGCAAGCACGGGCATCAGCAGCCGGCGCACTACATACACACATACAAAGTAATATTGGCATTGCGGCTGCCGTTGGCGACGGAGCGATCATACAAGGGGTAGTGAGGCAAAACGAAGAGAGCGATAAAGTGCGACGGGGCGGCATTAGGAGCAGTTGACCAGACCAGGGCGGGATGCTCAAACTGCTCGTAAAGTTACAAGCATTGTAACTGTACAGCTGCAGGCACGAGTGCAACCATGTAACTGCTGAAGTTTTAAATTTTTGCTTTTTGTTTCAACAAATGAGTCTCAGTTTATTATTTAGGTATACACTACTCGGAGATTCAAACCACTTGGATCATAGCTTCATGAAGATCAGCATTAGCAAGACACAAAATGTGAGCCGTTATATCGGTACTTCTTCAAAGACTGTACAATGCACCCTACCGTAACTTTACAAGGTCCCAGGAGAAGAGTACTTCATCAGCAAAATTTCAAACAGACCAACCAGTCATTGTAATGTTAATTAACTCTCTGTTACGTAGTATCATATCCCTACCATAAAATTATAGCGGTGGTATTGGATAATATCGCATAATAGTATTGAATTTTGTAACTGGGATGGGCAACGTTACAAACTGTGTCATTTCAACGAGAAACGCAAAATGAATTCATGGTATTAAAGTGAGTGAGCAGCTAACACGTTGTGTAAGCCCTTCTAAACACACCTGGGGCGTCACAAGAGAGGAAACAGAATAAACATGTAGTACGATACGTTGATAGAATTGCGCAACCCACGCACGAGGGGTTCCCACACACACTGCAGCACCAACGCGCAGGTAAACGGTTTAGTTGGGAAAGAAGAGGATCACAAAAAGGCCTCATCAGTAGGAGCATGAAAATCGAAAAAAAGTGAAATGGCACGATAGACAGACGTAACCTACAGGATCCTCCAGACGTCGTTCCTCCCCATAACCTAGGATGGGTGAACCTAACTAACCTAAATAACTCGACGGGCTATGCCCCCACTAATGTCCTGAGGAGATGGAATTGAAGGTAATAGAAAGAAGTAAATTATGGCAAGTATTCGTATGCCTGGGAGATGGAGCAGAGAGGACGAGGAAAGGTTATGCACCGTTCAAGTTTCGAGGATGCTTTTTTACGTCAAATAAAAGCCGTAAGTTAAATAACTTTACAAGGTTTCGACTCTCCTCGAGTCATATTCAAGTCAGTTACGAGTCTTAGAAAATGGAACGAAATTTTAAAGCGGTAAAAAACGAAAGGCTGGTATTACATTTATATGTTGTACAACCTGTGAAAACTAACTGGGAATACTCTTTTGCTAACAAGTATGAAACATCTCAAAGCTAGAACATAGCTCACTATGAACTGCACACTATTTATAGCAGCGTTATTCACGTATTCGCCAAAAGCTCATGCGAAAAATGAAGCGCAATATTTTATCTAATTCTCTAAAATGTTAAATTGTGTTACGGATACATAAACGTTGTAGTAGCATTGCAATAAAGAACGGCTCTTTTTGAAATTGATGTATTCATAATTTTTTGCAACCTTAAACCGGAATGTACGAATTAAAAAAAAATCCAACAGTTCCATTCCACAATTTCCAGCTAGAACACGCAAGAACTTCCGCAGTTCCATTCGTACATTTGTTCCATTACGATAAGCTTCATTCATTAAGTCTTCACCGCGCCATAACGGACATTGAAAGCTTTGCAAGTTATCAAGTTTTCAAACGTTCTTTTGATAGTGACAACTTGAAAGGCCGAGCGATGTGGAAACCGAGCGATATGAAGACCGAGCGATATGAAGACTGAGCGATATGAAGACTGAGCGATATGAAGACTGAGCGATATGAAGACTGAGCGATATGAAGACTGAGCGATATGAAGACTGAGCGATATGAAAACAGAGCGATATGAAAACAGAGCGATATGAAAACAGAGCGATATAAAAACAGAGCGATATAAAAACAGAGCGATATAAAAACAGAGCGATATAAAAACAGAGCGATATAAAAACAGAGCGATATAAAAACAGAGCAATACGAAGACTGAGCGATACGAAGACTGAGCGATATGAAGACTGAGCGATACGAAGACTGAGCGATATGAAGACCGAGCGATATGAAGACCGAGCGATATGAAGACCGAGCGATATGAAGACCGAGCGATACGAAGACCGAGCGATACGAAGACCGAGCGATACGAAGACCGAGCGATACGAAGACCGAGCGATACGAAGACCGAGCGATACGAAGACCGAGCGATACGAAGACCGAGCGATACGAAGACCAAGCGATACGAAGACCGGGCGGCACGAAGACCGGGCGGCACGAAGACCAAGCGTTTGTAAAGACCGAACAATATAAAAACCGGGCGATACGAACAACAAGCTATGTAAAGACAGTGATATAAAACCGAGCGGTGAAAAGACCGAGCGGTGAAAAGACCGAGCGATGAAAAGACCGAGCGATGAAAAGACCGAGCGATGAAAAGACCGAGCGGTGAAAAGACCGAGCGGTGAAAAGACCGAGCGGTGAAAAGACCGAGCGGTGAAAAGACCGAGCGGTGAAAAGACCGAGCGGTGAAAAGACCGAGCGGTGAAAAGACCGAGCGATGAAAAGACCGAGCGATGAAAAGACCGAGCGATGAAAAGACCGAGCGATGAAAAGACCGAGCGATGAAAAAAACGATTGATGAAAAGACCAAGTGATACGAAGATCGGGCGGCACGAAGACCGAGCGATATAAAAATAGGCCTAGCGACATAAAGACCGAGCGCCTTCAAGACCAAACAGCGCGCAATATACAGGTAGTGGCGCACTCTGGATTTCAAAAGCTGGAGGAACTCAGGATGTTATTGACAATCTCGGCAGAGCTGTCCCGCAATGCGATACTTATGGGAGAAATTACCGATGCATGAACCCGTTTTGGCAAATTTAAGGCCATTGACAAACGAGGAACTGTTGCAAGAGTTCTCAGATGGACTTTCCACGCACTCAACGTTGCTTTTCGTCACGATTGTTTTTATGTTCAGCAGCAAAGGGTTTCAGGCTATGCCCTTAAGTAGCGTAATATCAAATCAACACGGACGGAAGTTTCTTCACTAATATGGTGATATTTGTAAGGAAATTAGCGACAATGAGGAGGTCCCAATTGATCGTTTGCATTATATCGTTTGGTCGTGTCCATGATACCAGTGCCGTTCAAGTATCTCTAACCGCACCAAGAGACAATGATGACGTCACAAGATGCCGCGCGGTAGATGTGAGGTGCGTTTAAAAGTTATACGTTTGTGTCTTCCTTTGCCTGTGGTAATATCGTCCCGGTCAACGAACGGAAATTGTAATAAGTGGCATAGTTTATTCTGTGCAAAAACTCAAACCTTGCTATGTACAAAACAGTATATCAAGAGAACCAAGAGGGAACAAGATAAGTTCATGGAACTAACATCACAGTGCACGTCTGGAATAGGCTCCCCTCCGAAGTTCTAGGTGTGGAGACGATCAACGCGTTTGAAAATTGTCTTGATACACATTGGGTGAAACGCTTTCCACAGCTCCGAACACCTTCTCCAGGAGCCACAAACGCTAACGGCCAAAGCTACGGAGGCCACCTTAATACACAATCTTTTCTTTCCCGCATCAATTAGCTTAACGACTCCAACCTCCGCGGATCTGCCGCAATAAAGCGTGCTTGCTTCATCGTCTCTTTCGAAGAGTTATTATTCCTAGATTTCTAAATGATTCCTAAACAATGGCAACAGCTCATAGAGGGCTTAGGCGTAATTCCCGGCGGCTTTCTGGGAATGGGTCTGTTGGTCCGTCTACTGCCGGCTATCTGATCTAATCTATTCTAACCTGCTGGCCGTCAAAGAGGATGGCAACGAATGTGCGCAGTTACTCATTTCGAGAACATACAAGCGGTACTGGGTACTTGTTTACGAGAGGAGCTCGGGTTGTTTTCTATTTTGTTTGCACATTATACTGTTTTTCTTAAACCAATTATCAATATTATACATATTTTAAGTCGGCGCATAGCGTTTTGTTTAATTAGAACGCTTTGAAGTTCATATTTTCTCCTATATAAAAGTGAAGGTAGTTCTTATTTCCTCCTATATAGGAGTGAAGGTTCCGCGTCTTATGGCGATGACGCACTCTAGTAAAAAAAAACGAGTACCGTCCTTTTTCCGTCTGATAGTTATGTTAAAATTTTGTAAACTCAGCTTTGAGATTGCCAAGATATGGTGTAAAAATGTTTGCCGTCAGTAATATGTGGGATTTTGTAGTCAGTTACAAGTTAGCAGTAGTGATGTAAACATGTGTGAAGAGTGCAGTTTGACCCTCTTTGATCTCTATAAAATAGTATGGATAAACTATTTGAATACTTATGCAATTATAACTTAATAAAGACTGAAACACTTCTCTAAAGTAAGCTTACGTTCCGCGTTTTAGAAAACGAATGCGATTAGTGACGTGTTTGCAATAGTGACGTAGGTCTAAGCGTGTGTGATGGGAGGTACACCCCGAACAAGGAAGCCATCAATAAGGCACAGAACCTCTGTTAGAGAGGCAAGGTAGGTTCTGCTAGCGAATATAGGTCCTTAGAAGAACCTACCTTGCCTTACCTAACCTTGGTTCTCGGTCTAACCGATGATTTCACTGTTGGCAAGCTTTCTCGTACTAAGGGTGGTGGTCGGTGGCGGTGGTGGGCGTCACCCTTCATTTGTACGTATATGCGAAATACGAATTTTAGCGTTCTAACTGAAAAAAAACTCTATGCGCCGACTTAAAATCAATAACAATATTATTAATTGGTTTAAGAAAAACGACTTAATGTAGAAAAAAAACCCGAGCGCCTTTAGTACACAATTACCCGGCACCGATCCTGAGAAATCTCGAAACTAAGATAATGGGCCTGTTTACGATGTAGGAGTAGCTATTAGATTTGGAAAAATTCAACTTGCGAGAAAGTCTGACCTCATGTTACGTGTGTACAATGTCAAGAGTAAGGCGTAACCTATGCCGGGACCGCACTATGCATTAGGGCGAGCAACATGATGCATCGCAGCTTGCCAAGGAGCTTCAATGGGACCTCCTTGCAGCTTGCACGTACGTCGTTCACGCTACCGTATCTATGCTACCGAGTTGAAAAGCATTTCAGGACGACGAGCGAGCTGCCCATCCTCGCTTCAAGTTGTGCGTGTGACTGCCTATGTGGCCTCGGCATAATGCGGAAAGGTGTTTCCACACCAGCCCAACGTGTACGAGATAAAGACGGGAAGGACGAGGAAGCAGAGAACAAAGCGTATAGCTAGTAGAAGTATCAAAATGAAAAAAAAACAAAGCTAGCACGAAAAAAAGCTGTGCCGAAGAGAGTGAATTTGGAACAAGTAAAAAAAGTTGGCTACAGATATGCTGCCTTTGATAATAGGAATAGCCGACGGATTTTTTTGAAAAAAATGTGCATTTCTTCTCAGGGAAAGTAAAGAAAGAAGCGAGTTCAATAATTGCCCATTCTGATCGAATTTTAGGTGCTAATACTAAACCGGTAACTCAACTGAGTTGAGCAGGACTAAGTTTTCGGTACTCTCAAGCGTGATGGAACTGGTATTAATTCCTCAAACTCGACGAAAAGTGACCGCTATAGCATTCTTGTATAAAATTTTGGACAAGCTACAGCAAATTCAATTAGCTTATAGCAACATAAAGTGGGGAACACAACACATTATCAACATTTGATAGTAGGAGGCAAGTCTGGAAACGCTCGGGGGTAGCGTACTGCAATGCTATATAAACAAATTCAAGCAAAGTGCAGTAGGTATTGTTGAAATCTTGCTCGTATGCAAATAAAACAAGCGCTTAATTAACGAAGAGTGTGCGCTCTTTTCAAACACTTGGTGTGATTCTAACACATCCTTTTCTGGGCAGACAAATGTTCACAAGTCAGAATATTCTCGAGAAGAAAAATATTTTGATTCTCCGCAGCAGGTGAGTGCCTCGATAGAACGTCTTCTCAATTCCCGCCGCCGGATAGCGTTCCACCAGACATCCCTACCGTTCCTATATTTAGCGCCAAGAATATGAGGTGTGTGTGTGTGTTCCACTCCTAAAGCCCCGGCGAGAATTAATATCGGTGAGTGCCAGCAAAAGGAGCTTTTGGGCAGGGACCTCAAGAAGACCGACAAACTAAGGAAATCCTCAAACGCGAGGCTGAAGAAATCGCGTAAGCTCGCATGGTGACCGCTATAACTTCTGTAAATAGAGAGAGTGATGATCACTTCCTACCGAGGAGAAAATTGCGCTTCGCAGCATTACGGAGCGGCCAAAAGGCAGCGACCAAGCCTTATCTTGACGTTGAGGAGGCCATTCTTTACACGTTGGATGGGCGCAGGTCAGGAAACAATTGCATTTGCCCGAGGGTTCGAGGACCACTAGAGAGAGTAACTCATTTCAATATGGCAGGTCGAGAGAGTGACCGAAGCTCGACAAAGCCTCCTATTGTATATATGAGCACTTGGAAAAGCGAAGCCTGTGCGTTGTATGCATTTAGTGAGGAGATACAAAAAGCGGAAGGGCGTTAGTAACGAGTCATTACACTTGAGCGTGCAGAACAGGGTAAACGCTGCCTTGTATAGGTGGCTGGTATTTTTGTTCACTGGCGGAGCAACATAGAAATTCATAAAAAAGGACCTACTAGGGACTTTGCATCACTGGCAAGCACGTATGAGATATATATAGCCTGTACATTAATTAAAGTTAGTGAGATATTAAATATGTACAAAAAATTAGTCTTCTGGCAGAAGATCTTGATGGCATAGTGTCATTAAAAACTCCTGAGACATCCAATTTTGGAGAAAATTCCTTGTACATACAAGAACTTTACACAAGAAATACCAATGCATAAATATTTAGTAACAGGAAACAGTCTTAAATATTTCATTAAATCTCTCACATTCAGCACTAATTTCAGCTCCATCATTAAGCTTGGAGAGTAACTTTGTGTATTCCCAGGTCTATTTTTAATATGATTCTATCAGTTTCTTTTTTACGGTTTTTAGATTTTTTAGGCAAAAAATTCATTGTGGTAGGTAATCGCAACTGAATATTACTTCCATTTATTGGTAAAAATTTCTACTTTACTACACGGCTACTTATTGCATATTATTTGACCTTAATAAAATATTTCATACATATATTTAACGACTTTTAAAAGTTAGAGTTACCAGATATCACCGCAATAATGTCGTAGTGAGAGTGGTAAATTATGATGGAGCATACACTGAATGGCTTTTTTTATTTTAGAGACCCAATAATTCTTTCCATCTGCAGTTTTTTCATGTCCGACTAATTTTTGCTAAAACTATACATATTTCAGTAAGGATTCAGTTGGTGTGTATGTCACTTAAGTGATTTAGATGCATAAACATACTCCAGGAATGCACTTTTAATATGCTTTAGAAAATAAAGGATGCATCAGGTTCTCAAAACGTGGCTTAGAACTCTGTCGATGATTTAAGGTACATCCTTTGGCACATACATACATTCATTGCCTATAGCATCACTGCGAGGAACCTACAGTTATTGCCGTGTCCACGGGACAAACACAGTAAGTTCACCGTGTCTTGCTCGGGTTATGTTGTTTTGCTGCACGTGTTTTTTTTTCTTTTATTGTATTCCCTGGGTAGAAAGCGCTCTTGTACCGAGGTAGCACGGTCCGAGTAAAATGGGGTTTACCCTCGTCCAAGACTGTTCTCACAGAGCAGCCCGTTGCTGCTGCACACGTTTCCAGATCAGACGGATGATTCATCAACATTGCGATGACGCTAAACTGTACACGTTAGTTAATGTCTCTCTATAGATTGCGAAGAGTATTGCTCCAAAAAACTACCTTTTATTCCCGTGCACCGAATAGAGACAACTTCCTTGGCTTGCTCGCGCAACCCGAAACTTGCAGCTTTCGTGGTGCACGAGCACGCCTTGGCATGCATTTCTGTCTGTGCACGGGAATGCGTGCTGGTCTTGCAAGAGACAACACTTTTCTCACGTAGGTAGTAGTCACTGCCGCTGTGTTCCAAAAAGAGGACAGGCAACACGGATAAAAGAGTTGTATCCAAACTAGCACATCTCCCCCTATCGCTGGCAAAAAAAAAAACCGTAAGTGTAGTAGCCGTGCTGTTCCGGCACGTTAAGCTAGGTTTGCACATTGATGCAAAAGATAGGGACTGCGAGCTTTGAGACATTACCAACTATTTTCAATATAAGAAATAGATGGCCCAGGAACAGTAAGTCGGGAAGAGTAGTAAGAATTAATAGAATGGAGACTATCAGTAGAAGTACAAGAAGCACCGACGATAGCAGCAGCAGCAGCTTTGTGTGCTGATGGTATTGGAAGTTACGGGTTCAAGCACCAGGCCAGGTAAGCGAGCTTTGTAGCGCTTTGTGCGCTGAGAAATCAGTTTCTGGCTATGCACCGCGAGGGTACTTACCTTGTCCATGAATGATGAGGGTAAGAGGGGCGCGGATTGGCACAAAAACCTTCCGTCGATGGCGCTATAGTTCTTGATAACCCGTGATCGACTGCAGGCAGTTGGCCAATATCCGAAGCACAAACCAGGCCGTGAGAGCGTGTGGGTTTTCCAGGGGGAGAGGGGCACGGTCCAATTGACGTAACTTTTCATAACTGAAGCAACGTGGGTATTTACGGAAAGTTATATGTCCCAAAGAACAACATAGCTCAGGGTAAGGTTAGAGTCTCTCCCACGCACGATTTCCAGTAAAATGGTTACAGTGAACAACAGCTCCTTATCTGAAGATGAAACACGGAAATTAATTTATGTACTTTCTTCCATGTGCGCAGTACGCTGTAAGAAGTGTTGTCGCAAATCCAAGACGTCTCCCCTAAATACACGGGAAATTATTATTATTAAAGTCATAGTTTCACCACCGTATCCACTCTGCCAGTGACCCCTACAGTGATCTACGGTTATTTTAAGATTTCGAATTTAATTATTCTCACTGTATTCACTTCACACCTTTCCACATCACTAAGCTCTCACCGCAGTCAGCATCTAGAATAGCATTATTAAAACAACACACATGGGAAAATATGCAGTAGGTAGTCGTATAAGTCACTTAAGCATGCAAGATCTCAGGTAGGTGCAGGCTGAGGTGCGCCGAGTTTAGGACAACACTTTTCTTATAGTATAAATGGTCAAAAAAGACCCATGCGAAAAGCATTTTCTGTTTTATGAACTAAGAAGTTTTTAGGAGCAGCAGGTGAGTAACTTTACGATGAAGATCAGCTGAAGGGACGCAATAATTAATTTCCAAAACAGGGCTCGGCAACAAAGAGAGGCTCGGTGTACACTTCTTCCCTCCCCCCCAAACACAAATAAAAATAAAACCGGTTCCAAATTCTTCTCTCCAACTGCCCCATACATAAGGTCCTTGTATAATGCTCTAGAAATATCGCGGGCGGTCGTTGCTGAAGCAGAAGGAAAGGTAGGACAAATTCCGAGGTAACCAACCCGCCAGGTACGTACGGCGCTCGTATATAGCGCCGACTGACTTATACGCTTACAGATCTGATAAATTAGGTTAGGTCGCCAGCTCGCAGGGCTCCATACTAGCAGCTAGGAGTCTTCATATGTCTCTTGGCGCTGTGTTGAGACAGACAGCTTCATTTGTAAGAGATATCAGCGTCCATTGTGTCACTCTGCGCGGTCTTGCATAACTTACTTCACCATGAGCATGGGGAGCTGTGGCTGCCTGCGGTGGTGGGGGGGGGGGGACCAGCAGCTCAATGGTCTCTCTTGATACATCGAGTGAAAGTGACGGGCGCGTACGATTAGTTACATTCATAATGAGCCGATGATTGCGGGTGCGTAGTGGCTTCATGCGCACGCTCAAATTATTATCGCGGCAGGCAGAGCGGGTATGTGTGTGTGTAGTAATGTGTATATCGAGGAAAGTTCTGGTATAGAAAAATAATGGGGTACGAGAGAGTAAAAACTACGTAAACAGACTGGAAATATAAGGTTAAATAATTAGATTCGTATAACAGATAGCTATCTTCGTGCGCAAGCTGAAATTATATTGTCGGCAGTGTTGGTATACGCGGGGCACACGGTGAACTTATGAGAGACAATGGCTTATAATTCTAAGGAGGAAGAACAAAACGCACAAATAGGCGGAAGGCAAAAGCCGACAGAAAATCGGATCGGTGTAGCAGCGATACCTCCAGTGATAAGCTGTGCTTCGTACATTTGTATGATATGTCCCTATGCAGAGGTAACTACTTAATAAAGTGCATTTATACTGTTATTTAATTTTAACAGCTAGCCAGCTTCATGCACAGGTTGAAATGATGCGCAATGCAATGTCTGTATAAAAAGAGAAATTCGAGAAATTCACAGAGAGGATGCAATAGTAAGACAGGCCAAAAAGCAGTGGAAAGGATATGAACAGAAAATAAAAGATTGAACAATAGCGCAGCGACAGTAAAAATATAGGAGGGCACTGCAAAGAAGCAAAAAAAAAAAAATAATAATAAAAAAACGCGAAAAAAATTAAATGGGATATTTGAAAGTGAACAATCAAGAGAAGATGCCAAAAATTGAATCCGATGTAACGAAATGGTAATGCTCAACTTACGACACATGAGGTTGGCTTGTCAGAACATTTCAACGGAGATAGGTATAAAGATACTCATTTAAACATCTACGGTCACTCCAAACGGTGCATCGCAGAGGAAAAGCAAGGAACATGTCGTAGGCAGAAAGGAACGTGAACCCAATGTACGAAGTTGTTTCCGAATTAGATCCACGAGCATTGGAAACGGGAAACGGAACAACATGCAAAAAAAAGACAAAGAACTAAATAAAGCACGGTCGGTAGGAGTACTAACCTGAAAGTGAGCACAGAGGGCAAGAAGGAAAGCCGTTCTGAAGGCCCAGCTAAGGCTCAAGTAACATGGCATCTCCTGGGCGAACCTAATTCCACAACCTATCCTATGCTTTGCGAGGGCGTTTGGACAGAGATAAATCATACCCATCCTCACCTGCTCTTCGAGGGCAGTCGGCGATCGTCGGCCGGAAAGTGAACAATGCCGCGGAAGTCGCCGCGTTGTCACGTTTGTATGACGCGCGAACATGAAACTAGTCACGTAATGGCGCAACAGCAGTAATTATTTCAAGAAGAAACGATTATTATATTGCTAGAGTTTACCCTTACTTTCCACAGCATACTCCACCATTCAAAAAGAGAAGGTAAAAAGACTTATGAGGCATGTTAGGAAGGACTGGCCCAGAGGACCACCTCGCTGATGGGCGGCAAGTCGGGGAAGTGAGCAAAATAAAAAGGGGCAAGAAGGAGGGCTGAAACAAAACTTCTCCTGAAGCAACAACGTCATCGAGGTTTGATATGAGGCTAAGCTAGCGTTTAAGATCCTCGATCAAATGGGCGCGACTCCCTTCAATACAGAGAAGGCAAATCAAAGTTGACTCCAAATTCTATTGGGCTCAACCCATGATTCCCGACTACGCTAACTCAACAAAAGAAACGGAGAAGCTACAGTATTGGCCCTTTGTTGTCCATATGAACTAATTAAACGCATCAACTAAATATTCATTGTTCATGAATCATACGAGCACTATTAATATCATCCAGAAAATTGTAACGTTGGAGTTGAAGGGTTAGACATTATTTTGCGTAACTAACGAAGAGCTAACGTTTCTTTCGGGCAGTAGAGGTAAAGTCAAGTAGACCGCATACCACAACTAGGAAACCCACATGCACAGGTTCGTGCTCCGTATAGGGTAAGGGGCGAAAAAGAGACGCACTGGCCCAAGGGAGACGCACTGGCCCAATAAGAGACGCACCTGCAGTGAGGGAGGCTGTGCGGTGGCTGGACGTTGTGAGAAAATAATGTCCAATCATACATCAGTTTTGGTGGGTGTTTGAGAGACATATTAAGCTTTTCTTGCAGGATTGGACATTTCTTCCAGCGTCCGGTCGCCGCGCCACAGCCTTCTTACCACAAGTGCGTCTCCATTAGGCCAGTACATCTCTTTGGGGCCACTTACCCTATATCTCTCATAGGGTTCAAAGCAATGGACAGCTGCAGTAGACAACAGTTTTTCTGAGCTATGGCACCGTTGGCGAAAGGATCATGCGACAACTGCACCCTACAACCTCGACAGTGCTCTCGGTACCCCCCCAGTAGTACACGACTGATGGAAATGCTGACCACGCTCAGACGAACATCAAGACTATCCTCTCTGGTTTTGAAAAGAACGTCCAGCTTCGTGACAGGAACTGAGGCAACATCTCTAAAGATTAATTTAAATGAGAGGGCAATTTTCTTTTGTTCGAAACTGACTAAATTTCAAGGGATATTTATTTCCTGCAATATCACAACTACGCATTTAACGACGAGTTCTATGAATGCACTACAAACTGGACAGCCTGTGAAGCTATAGTTTTGATACCGCCAAGGCTCTTGTGAATGCATTTTTTGTCGAAATTAACCCCATCCAAGCAATGGAAGAACCCAATTTCCAAGGAGCACAACTACAATTAAAGCAAACTCTCGGAAGTTATAGACTTCATCAAATAACGAAGATTTGGGTTTGTTATATTGAGTTTAAGCCTCCGTTCCATTATAAGGGCGATCTAACAGAGGAAAAAATCAAGGGACAGAGGAAAAAATCAAGGGACATATAATTAGTCGATAGAACTGGGGAACCCATGCACGAATTGGTGTTTCCACAAAGGATCAACACGCATGGAATCAGTAAATCGAGAAAGAAGAGGAAGAACAGATTAAAGTAACACCAGTCTGAGTATGAACGCGGAAGGAAGCAAAATGAACACGAAAGATAGACTTCTCAAAGGTAAGCTAATGGCTAAGGTAACCTACACAATCCCCCTGGGGAGGCTGCTCTCCCATAACGATGGGCAAAGCTAACAACATCTTATGGCCAATGGCCCATCCTATGCCCTCTGAGGGGGATCTGGGTTTGAAGCCGTAAAGAGCTCGCTTTGGATGCAGTTGAGTTTTCGAAATTAATCCCATCGATGCAACGGGAGTTCCCAATTTCGAAAGAACCCATCCGTAGTATATCGTAATGAGTAACGATCCCTCGGCTGGCAGCCAACTGCACAAACGACGGATACCTATCTGGATTAGAGACCGTGAAAGGCAATTTCCTGTTTTTTTTTTCGGCATTGATCTGGTCTCTACAGATATCCATTCTTGCAAAAGCACATCTATACTGAAGTAAAGAGCGCTGGGAAAGCAATACGAATCGAACAGATGACGAAGCTCAAGTTTTGACACTATAAAAGGAACTTTCGGATGGACAGCGGAAAGTCCTGGGGACCATATTAGTTCAAACGAGGCAGTAAATTACACGTGAATAGAAACTGAAACGAAGATTTCTAAAGGAGAAATCAGCGAGGTAGTTACTTGTCTGATGAAACCGAAGTTCGTTTTCAACCCGAAATTTATGGCACACGGGCAGAGCTGGGGGACTCGCACGCCTCGGTCTAATGGAGACATAAGAACCCCAAATAGGAAGATGAGACATATCGCCTTTTCAGGAGCTATGAAACGTTCGGCTGAGCAGAAGCTGGGCGGAGCAATCGCAATGAGATGAGTGGGATCTAAAAATCCAAAATGCCTTCCCGTGCATTTGCCCTGACGTGCTCGTGCATCACGTGTTCCCGTGCATTTGCCCTGACGTGCTCATGCAGCACTCTTTCCCGTGCATGTGCCCTGACGTACTCATGCAGCACGCCTTCCCGTGCATTTGCCCTGACGCGCTCGTGCATCACGCATTGCCGTGCATTTGCCCTGACGTGCTCATGCAGCACTCCTTCCCGTGCATTTGCCCTGATGTGCTCATGTAGCAAGCTTTCCTTTGCACTTGCCCTGAAGTATCAGGGCAAGTGCATAGGAAGGCAGCTACGTTCAGGCTTTTGCTCTACCCTGATGTCTTACTGCCACAGGGTCGGCCAAGCAGACTCAGACTCCTGCCCCGAATGCCACAGTGGCCCTCACACTGTGAGCCATCTATTCGAATGTCCTGCCCATCTCACCCGGCTCCTTCCCACCGCTCTATGGGGCAATCCTTCATCTGCACTTCACTTACTGTGCTCTCTTCTTTCCCTTTCATACCTTCCACCATTTGCTCGACCTCATCCGGAGCCTCCCCCTGCGTAACTACAACAATAACACGCACTTGCCCTGACGTGATAGTGCATCACGCGTTCCCGTGCTCCTGTCCTGACGTGCTCGTGCAGCACGTCTTCCCGTGCATCTGCCTCTGCCCTGACGTACTCGTGCAACACGCATTCCCGTGCATTTGCCTTGACGTGCTCGAGCGGCACGCCTGCCTATGCACGTGTCCTGACGTGCTCGTGCATCACGCGTTCCCGTGCACGTGTCCTGACGTGCTCGTGCATCACGCGTTCCCGTGCACGTGTCCTGACGTGCTCATGCAGCAATTCTTCCCGTGCACCTACCCTGACGTGCTCAAGCAGCAGCCCTGACGTGCTTATGCAGTACGACTTCCCGTGCACCTGCTTTGACGTGCTTGAGCCATACGCCTTCCCGTACACTTGCATCAACGTGCTCATGCATCATAGGGTACAGCGTATTTCCCATTGGCGCACCGGCTTGTTTTAGGACCTTTTTCTGAGTGCAGAAGGTCTTGACTAGGGGTGCATACAAGGGCCCTCGCGGCCATCTGGGGTCCTATCACAAGAGGAAAAAGGCTGGGGGCCGCCGACTATTGGCCATTTTACTCTTTCGGCTGGGATGCAAATAACAGCGAGGGCCCACCCCTGATTCTAATGTGTGAGAAGTCTCTGGCCACGTACAAACATATAAACATACAAAAAAAAAAAATAGTAGCTTTCATATTCTTTTCAGAAAATATGAGGGTCTCACTAAAGCTCCTTTGAATTTCCTACAACTTACCGAGAGATTTTCAAATACAACTGGCTTTGGCTTACCAGAAACTTTACGATGAGGGACCGGCCGTATCTAACCATCGTCACTGGTGAGCGATGACCGGTTGAAGATCCATCATGAGTTCCGAAGAAGTTAGAGCTATTTGGATTCCACAGTTTCCTTCAACGAGGATGAATCGAACACATTAGACAATTCCATGAATTTATACTACCTCTTTACAGCCACTCGGACACAAATTTTGGCCGCAAATGAGGTTCTACTGCGGCCATAAATTCTGCTAGAGTAGTCAGCTACTGAAAGGAACATCACTTGAGACCGCTACACTCACGGGATAAAAAGGCACAGTTTTTTAAATTAAGACTGGGTCTGGAAGCTGCTTGCGGGCATCCCCAGTTAACCCTGAGTTCCCAGTTTGCCCTATGCTATAGGGTCGGTCCCAGAGCAGTATGTGTGACCCGCCTCAGAGTATGTGTTAGACTAGATTATGTTGTTTTAGTTAACCGTTTCTTTCATGAATTAATCTACCGTTCTCCTAGGAATAGCACTATTGGAAATGTTCTATAGATAACGCTGTCGAAGGAAGGGCTAAAAATAAGTTAGGATAGTTTCAGTGCAGCTATAGAATAGGTGCCAGGTGCCTCACGTAATAGATAGGCACACATGTTAGACCTGAATCTCATATAGGCAACACACTATATACTCAGGTATTTTCTAGTCTGCACATTGTCAGTGAACGTAGGTCGAATTGATGTTGATGTAACTAACCTCCTACTGCGGCGGTGCAAAGATGCAAATTCTAATGTCAAATTTTCACTACGTATTCATGAAATAGAAACAAAAAATAATAACTCTTTCAAGGCAAAATTCCATGTCACTCAAGTGATTCTTGCAAGTAGTAAAAGCCCTATCTGT
The DNA here is from genome assembly GCA_001587735.2 of Parhyale hawaiensis. Taxonomy (NCBI): domain Eukaryota; kingdom Metazoa; phylum Arthropoda; class Malacostraca; order Amphipoda; family Hyalidae; genus Parhyale; species Parhyale hawaiensis. The sequence goes on along the minus strand of LQNS02278102.1, from coordinate 2,823,959 downwards.
AACGGCCTACAATCGGTAAAGCAAGCATAGCAGGGTTAAGATATCGAACCCCTCAGGACCACGTGAAAAATTAAATATCCTCATTTTCTCTTAGGAATTACTTTCATCAGCAAATCAACAGTGTAACTCCTTATGTTGGTAGAACCCGAGGGAATCCTAAACGAAAGATTGGCCTACGACTAATTCAAAAATTTCTCAAACCACCACTAGAAAAACGTTAAAATATTTAGAGGAGCGTTTAGTACGTCACGATGATTAGGAAAGTGATTGGTTATCAAATTCCCTTAGTATACTGAATGTGTAACGTGCGCTCTAGTACAGAATCACGACGGAAAGCATAATCAGTTATTAATGAGTAACGCGTCAAATTACTTACTTAAATCACTTTCGGTGAATCGTCTTCAAGCGCAATAATATTTCAAGAGCCGGAGCTAGCGGTCGAAACTTCAAGTAGTAGTGCGAAACATTTCGGGGAGGGGGGGGGATGAGCAGTTGAATAGTTTGGAATCACGGCTACGCCTGAGAAAAGAGGGTATGTATGGCTGGTAGTTTCTTTGCATGGTTTCTGTGTAACTCATAGCAATTGCAACAGAGAATTGGGGTATAAATGCAAGATATTTGCCGCGATTTTTGACGGCTGGGTACCCGGGTAGTAATATCAAATACATGGATCTTTGTTATTATATTTCTCTGAACTTTTAAAACATACTTTGATTCTTTACGTGGAGTTCCGACAGTAAGACATAGATCTGGTGCAGCACACATACCGTACGCGAAAATGAATAAGAGGTGGTCTGGCCCATTTATTGCTCCTCAAAGGAATAGTTAACACTTTGCCTGTAAGCAACCGATAAATATATGTTTACAACGCGACGTAGTCCAGTTGTACTTCCCGTATTAATTTTACGCTCAACCTACACGCATAGACCGCTACAGTAGGTACTCGACTCTTAGGTCCAAGTGGCCTCTGACGCTGGCGGCCAAAATGGGAAAAATAAGATTTTCCTAGGAGCTATTATGAACATATCCAGACACGGTCATGCAGGCAAGCGCCCAAGTGCGTTCCCGCCGTATCCAAGATACCTTCCCCGCAAAAAAAAACGTTGGGTACCTTGGAATTTTTTTCTTCAGTATTAGGGGGAAAAGAATAGCTCTCGAGAAAATCCCATTTTTCCGTTGCAGACTTTTGGCTGCCAGCGTCAGAGTCAAGTACTGTTGCGGTCTATGCTACACGTTTACGTAGCCGAGCTGGCTCCCCTGCCATTGGTCTCCCCCCCCCCCCGGTTGATGATATAGTGATATTATAACTTCAACGCTCGAATTTTTTCTATCATAATAGCGAATGTTGATATTCCTTTCAGCTTCGAAGCCGGTAGACTGATGCTTTTCTTCAATCGTCTTAGCTACTGATATTGGGCCAGGATAAAATTTCAATATTCCAAATCTTTCGTGTACTCGACGCTCGATTTTTTCCGTATCTTACTTAAAGCGAAGAAACTGTGTGCAAACAACTGTAAACATGTAAATAAATCAACAAGCAAAGCTCACAGAATATTAATATCACATAGATTGAACAAGACTACGGGCAGAAGTAGGCATTAGTATATCTTCATTATTTATCTTTTTCCAGATTCTAGACTATATTTTGATTCTTTGCGTGGAGTTCTGACATTGAACGAAGCTGGCGCCACATACAAAAAAAAAAAAAAAAAAAAAGCAGCAGGGCTGCAGGTGAAGTTGGTTGGGCTGCTATCCAGGCATCTGCTGATCTCCATAGCAGACAACTGGCACCAGCCCACTGCTGGAGAACAGCCCCTCCAGCCCTGCTCAGGTCTCGGGCACAGCGGTAATAAAGCGCCCGATATGCAACGACTGGACTTAATTCGTTGCAAATCGTAGAGCATAAAGAAAGTCAAAAGCTTAGCGACAACTTGTCAAGTGTATCTGATGGTAAAACAGGGAGGAACGTTGCGTTTTATTGAGATGCCGATCGATTAATTCAAGGATAAAAGTACCAAATAAAATTTTTATGGAGTCGGTACAAGAAGTGCGATGTAAAAGAGTAGACAATGAAGTTGTACGTTACCCCAAGATCTGCTTGCATGATACGGAGGTGTCAGACTCTGGAGACCAGAAGTATGCCCGGAGGTTTGCGACTTCAGGGATTTGTGGGCATTTTAATAGGGGGTGGTACTGATTCTACAAAACCCACGATCCTTTCTAAAGGACGTTTAATATAATGCTATTCCTACGAGAAATGGATAGTTTTACTTTGACCTTTAAAGGACCAAGTAATTTTATGAACATCTTTAGTGGAAAAATAGTTGCACAAGAAGGTTTATTGTTCGATAGCAGAGTAGTATGTCCTTAATAGCGTCAAACACAGATACTTTAAATTGTTCGGTGTAATGTTTGGACAACTTCAAGTTAGAACCGTGACAAAATGCATGGGCCTATTGGTCCGCCTGATACTTGCTATTCAGTTTAATCTGCTGTAAAATTAGAAGATTTCTTGAATTGTATAAATTCTTCAAAAGAGTGGAGTTAGCAAGTTCTACAGACAGCTCTGAGTTTAATCTTCCGCCAATTATTCTAATTTGAATGGTATTGGAATTAATCCAGTTTGGAATAAATCTTTAGCTGATTTTATGAGAAAAAATTACAGATGCTGATGTAGTTTCGGGGCTTCTGAGTACAGTATCGAAGTACTTGAAACAGTCTTGGTATTATTGGAGATCGAGTTGGGAGTAGCTGCTATAGTCGTGGAAGTACATTAAATACTCCATGGAAATAGTCCGAATAATAATGGGAGTATTCGAAATAATAATGGGAACACATGAAATAAGCAAAGGAGAACTTGAAAGTACTCGGCGCGAGATCTCATAATGCCAAAAAAAGTACAGGGTTGCAGGACGATGAAGACCTTATCAAAGAACAAGAAACAGTTACAATTTGGAGAAGCTGTTGCTGCTGATACCAACCAGTTCGCCCCAGACGATCTATAGATGCCGATCTTGTTTATTCTTGTAACTAGGGAAGCTATTGGGAACTTTAGTCCAGAAACATAACGCTGTAAACCGAGATTCATGACGCGAGATAGCGAGGTTTTGCTGAGCTAAACAGCGAACTTTAAAACGGTTATCAGTTACTAAGCGAGAGTATAATGATCGCAGCTTCTTCGCAAATGAGTTGTACGGTTCGAAATTCTTTGTGAACACACTCGGCAACCTGAATTGGTGGTGTTATCAGGCAGCATGTTTCCGCTATCAGCTGCTTTCTATCAGGAATAAAGAAGCAAGTGAAATTATATTAAGGATATGGTATAAGAGGATAATAATTTTGTAGGGCAGTGAATATCAGCAACAGGTGATTTTCCGATACAGAATTTAGGAGTTGCAGCAACCGCAACGAGGACTGTTATAAATATCATGTTGAAACGTCTCAGCGTCTCTTCTCTAATGCAGAGACTGCCATAGAGATGACGAAGTAAGGGATACGTAAAATGATCCGTAAAACGTGGAACAAATGTTCCCACGCTGGATCAACATGCACGAGAACAGCCAGAATCTTATCAAGGCTGTAGTAAGCAACTTAATTGTATTGGTCACCTGCAGTAGCGGCATCCTCGACAGGTCACAGAAGGTATATAATTTAAATTAGTAACAATCAATTCACATTCTCCTCAGTAAAAATCCTGCAATAAAAAATAAAAATCATGTAATTGCAGCAAACAAGTTACTACCTCCGCCAAGGAGGTTATGTTTTTGTCACGTATATCTGTCCGTCTGTTCTTTGTCTGTCACCAAGATAGCTCAAAAAGTTACGAACGGATTTTTACGAAATTTACAGGGATTGTAAGTCATGTTAACAGCAACAAATGATTAACTTTTAGTGGAAATCCGTTCATCTATACGTTTCGTTGTCTGTCTGCCTAATTTATTCTTAGTGCCATAAATCGAAAAGTTATGGACGGATTTTCATGAGATTTACAAAAGTTGTTAGGTTTATTACGAAGAGTAAATTATCAAGTTTTGTGATGATCTCTTTGTTTGTCGCTCTCTTTGATTTTATATACTTGTTAGCACAATACTTCAACAGTTCTGAATGGATCTGCATGAAACTTAAAGGAGTTGTTAGCGATGCTAAAAGACATAGATGATTAAATTTCGGTGCAGATCGGTTGATCAGATAACGTGTTTGACTTATGTTTGTCAGAATGTTTGTAAGCAGCATCACTCGAAAAGTTTCGAACGGATTTTCCAGAAAATGGCAGAAATTGTTTATAATATCAAAAGGCACAAATGATTAGATTTTGGTGTTGATACAAAAAAAATCATGGTTTCAGAGTCAATTTGAATTTTCCGTTACCGCTGGCTTGCGTGGCGGAGATATGCGCTCTCAGATCAGAATGCTCTAGTTATATACCTATAGCATGGTACCGTCACCAACATATCATATTCCTATAAACCCTTAGGCCTATAGAACATTTGCCTAACAAAATTTTCGGCCACTCCGGAAGCTTAAGCCCTAAAACAGATTCTGGGACGCCGAAAATTTTATTTGGGGAATGTTGAATAGTTACCGACATGTTGCAATGAATATGAATATCCTTTTCCATAAATTATGCTTGTATGTATACATAGCTGCGTCACTATAATCTAGACACATAATACTGCCATAACAGTATGTGGTTCACGATGCTTGATTACCGAGAAAACAAAACCAGCCATGTTAGTTATAGTTCTTACAGAAAAGGCGATAAGTCGCTGATGAACAATTACAAGACGACAAAACTACAGTAAATAACTGATTGCAAAATGGCAAAACCTGCATCAATAACCGATACACACAAGAAAATGATCAAACTAAAATGGGGAGCCTCGAGTTGTTTAGTAGAAGAAAATAACAAAAGTAGACGGGGTAACCAATAATGAGTAATTAAATTAATGCCCATAACATGACAAAAATCAAAGTAGGCTACCGCTTCATACCTCGAAAAGCGAAAAGCTGGAAAAGGACCAGAGAAATACCTCAAAAAGAAAGGTAAAATGAGCAAATCTTAATACCCGGAAAAAGGCAAGATTTAGTAATACTTAAACAATAAAATAAAATTCCTAACCGAGATTAAACGTAAGACAAAATAAAAATGAGCGAAATCCCTAATCGAAAGCTAAAAACGGAGAAAAATGTAGAATAATTTATGAGTTAAACTTTTTAATTTCCAAAAAATGTTGGCCACTTGTATCACCATCCCTTCGATTTACGCATGAAGCTCCAACACTATAACAATTTTCATTTCCATTCCAGTCACTAATGAAAAAATATATCCCTGAGTGTGTAGTCAAATAGGTTGGAACGTATGGAGTGCTGTGAAATACAGAGCATGAGGCAATTCAATGCACTGAAAGCATGAGCCCATTCGATGACTTAATCAAAATTCTATCAAGTGAGGCATAAATGTACATTGGGGCGCCCCACTCTAGCAGCTCTTCATCAAAAGGCCCTCGATTGACGGCTCATTCAGAAATGCAACTCGCAACGCTTCACTACAGCAAGAATATTGTGTTGGCAGTATGGATATGCAGGCTGAGTGCTGCACGACAGTGGGAGGAGGTAGTGCATAGCGATAAGAAGAGCACTGCATTGATACTTGTTACTGTACATATGAACGAAAGTAAGGCCCTACTAATTATACAAGAATGCAACTTTAAATTAAGGAAAATGCACGTACAGTGACAGCAGGTTTAAAGAACTTTTTCTTCTAATTATCTCAGCCAAGGAGGTTATGTTTTGGTCGGGTTTGTCTCTTTGTCTTTCTGCCTGTCTGTCACCAAGATAAATCAAAAAGTTATGGACGGATTTTGACGAAATTTACAGGGATTGTTAGGTATGCTAGGAGGAACAGATGGTTAACTATTGGTGAAGATCCGTCCATCCGTTTGTTTCTTTGTCTGTCTCATTTTTCTCAATGCTATTACTCAAAGAGTTATAGATGGATTTTTATGAAATTTACATGAATTGTTAGGTGAATCACAAAGAGTAAACGACCAAATTTTTGTGATGATCTTTTTGTTCGGTCGTATGTTTGTTGTGTTTGATTTTATGTTTGTTAGCACAATAACTCAAAAAGTTCTGAGTGAATCTTTATGAAACTTACAAGAATTGTTAGTAATATTAAAATACATGAATTAATAAATTTTGCTGCAGATCGGCAGATTCGTCTCTGTTTGAGTTGTGTTTGTCATAATGTTTGATACGCAATAACTCAAAAAGTTTTGAATGGATCTTTATAAAATTTGCAGTTGTTAGTAATGTTAAAAGAGATAAATGATTAAATTTTGGTGCAGATCGGTTGGCTCGTTTCTAGGTTTGGCTTATGTTTGTCACAATGTTTGTTAGCAGCATAACTCAAACAGTTATGAAAGGATCTTGAAAAAATGCAGAAACTGTTAATACTATTAGAGTCACAACTGACTAGATTTTAGAGTTGATACAAAAGAAATCATGGTTTCAGAGCCAATTTGAATTTTTTGTTACCGTTGCCTTACTTGGCGGAGGTATGGGTTCTCAGAGTCCTCTAGTTTAAACATGTGTTGCTGCCCCCAAAAGGATATTGTATACTGTGGAATCTTGGACACGGAGGTTACAGGACCAAAGTTCAGGCAACGGGAAAATAACCGAGTAAGAGGGAGTTTCATTAATATCATTCACTGTGATATTATTGCGGCTTTCTGCAGCGAAGCGACAGCGAGGATGACTCGGCGACAGACACAGCTGTGCGTCCGGGTCTTAGGGGTGATGTCTGTTCGGGGCCCCTCAACCCTTGTCCAAATGGAGCCGTTCAAGTTTTGCTATGCGACGGTTTGTGGGTTTTTGTGGGGATTCCAGCTTCTAAACGCAACAGGTACGGATGGACTAGAGTAAGGAATACTGTGCTGGTATTATGGATCCGCATGATACAGAGGTGAGCTGGGAGAGCAAAACTTTTATTGTTATAATAAAGTACTGGACAGGTCAAAAGTTTTGTTTGGTTTTCGTCAATATTAAGCTGCAATTACAGATAAATAACGAACTTCAATCATTCTGTCTTCCACTTGAAAAACGCAGTAACGAGATCGACTTTACCTTTAGAAGCGCTTGATTTTTCATAATATAACCAAACAAAGCATCCCGAGTTTTACATGAAAACCTAAAAATTCGCAGCGTAAAAAGGACTATTAATATTGTACGTAGTTACTGCAATAATAAGAAACATTCGTGAAATTTTCACTTTACATGGAATATATCTCTACTATTAATCATGGTAAAATAATCGTATGATCTCTATACAGTGTTCGTGTACAATATACCTAATTCGCAATATTTCTCCACAGTCGGATAGAGAACGTTATGCGAGTATCATGACTATGGAAACGATTGACATCGGCTGCAAATTTTCTAAGAAAATTAAGTACAAAGAACGTATCCAACAAGTCTTTCATTCCAGTAAACGGTTCAGAGCTGGGGAATGTTGTCAATATAAAGCAACTCTGACGACGACAAGGAAAATGATTCCTATGACGTAGCGCCGACAGATGTAACTCGGAAAATTATAGAATACTGCGCTTTCTTCATTATTAGGGCACTCTAAAAATTAAACAAGCGTTATGCTAAATATTGTTCATTGCAAGGGAAACGCTTCTCATGATACTTTCACTACAGCGAAGATCACACTCAGGCCTCGTACAAACAAAATACCGAAAATAAACACGGGGAGAAGGTGACATGGTGCTCGGTAGCACGTCAGTCAAGACGCATACATCTGGCGTCACCAATTGAAATATATAAAGCATTTCTACTCCTAACAATAAAATAGACGCCTGCAATGCACACAGAAATCAATGTTTACTTTCTATTCTTGTAACTCAAAAAAAACTAAATACATCGAAAAAATGAACTTTGATACCGTAATTTGAAAAATATTTCAAATTATCCACGTTCATTTTTTTTTCCATAAGAGAAGTAATAATAAAATGGTGTACAGCAAATACAGAATTCCCAAATCTTTGATGGTTAATTCCAAATGTTCGCAAAAAAAATGTGATTTACAATGTACCTATTGCAAGCCACAGAAGTAATTTCTGATACCAGCATAAAAAAAAAAAAAAAAAAAAAACGCACCCATTGCAATGCACCTAAAACAATATTTTCACTTTCAAAATAAGAGAGAAATACGTCCATTAGGATATACCATAGCATCAAAAGAGCACCTCTCACCAGATGTCCTTTTTCTCCTTCAGTAAATATTGACAAAGTTAAGTCGCGCGCTTAGCAAAGAACTCTTCAGTGCCGGCGCAACAATTCAAAGAGCAAACACAACTGAACCCAACGGATTGAACACGCAGAGGGAAGGCCTGGGACGCGAGGGGTTCATCAGAAAGGGATTTCTCATGGGAATAGGGGGGCGCATGTTGCTCGCGATAAGAGTTATGGTTGGTTATATACAAAGCTTTACTCTTTCCTTGCAAAAACTAGGCCCGTAAATGAGTACTAGTAGAAGTAACAATACTAAGCTAGGGTATAGAGCCTCAACGGCAATAGGACGATATCAAGCCGTAACTTTGAAAGATAATTTAACTTCGGGTTTTCTGCCGCAAAATCTCAAGGTATAAGAAAACCAAATTCTTATCCAAATGATAACTTAGGTTCTAAAATACCAACATAGTACACCGTCAAACATGTCAGGAAAGAATTTGAATGAAAGCTCTTTGCTTAATTGTTGCTTGTAGTACCTATACTGATTCTGCACGAGTAGAAGCAGATGATATTGTGCATCCGCCAATACACTGTAGCGAGATTTGCGACTTAGAACATTGAAGGAGGCGCAGTCTGACAACTGAAGATTACACGTAACACCTTCCATGCAGCAGTAGCATCGACTTAAAATCTTTGAATGTCTATATAGAAAACAAACACGCAAGGAGACATGAAGGAAGAATAAAAAAATAGATAATGACAAACCTACAGAAAGTAGCTAGATTACATTTTAGAGAAATTCACAAACTATGTCACACTATTACTGTAATAGCGACTACATTTCAAATAATGCTTTGACCGTAAACTATTATACATAGTGCAATAGTTATCACTGGAGTATTAAACACTGCAATCCTCCCTCGATACAAACCGATATTTAAGAGACTGAATAAGAAAGTACACGTCGGATGTCGGGAGAGAAGCAGCAGTAAATAATCTGTTCCAAAAATTATGAAATTAATAACAGATACAAAACTGGCTGTGATCACAGCGTTGCATCGGTTATATGCAATGTAGTCTACGATGGATTAATAATTTCCTGAAGAAAAGGAATTCTTTTGTAACAACATTACAGCAAGAACCTGCCACGCTGTATACTTAATTGCGGTATATCTCCAGTGATGTAATGGTGAGGTAATTATTGCCGGGATCCGTGTTAGGCCGTATACAGCTGCAAGCGTTCAAGCCAGTCGTGAATGTTATTATTAGGGCATCTTCTTTACAGCGTCCCAAGTGACCCAGAACTATTCTATATGCTACCCAGTCGAGAATTCACGATGCTCGAAGCCTACGCGTATAGATTTAATAATGATAACATGATGATGACGAAAACAATATTATGCTATTCTGTATATGGCAAACCCTTTGTTGTTAACCTTACGTGAGCTATTTAAAGGTCAAACAGAAGATCTTCATTTGCATAGCTGCTAGAACTTCTAATCAGAGTATCTAACCGATCATTTTTTGGCAGCGGCGGAGGACTTATGCGCGGAGGCGACAATCTTGTCAAGTCAATTATGCCGATAAAAATGATTGCTCAAGCCAGCCAAATAAGGGTGACAAACTCTGTCGGTTTCTCTGACTTATCAGGTGACACAATGCCGAGAATTTGGAGTGCCGACAGGGCGCAGTGGGAGGTGTTGCTCGATGGAACTTAGCAGCACTCGAAGACTTAATCCCTCGACGTGCCAATTAAACATTCATTTTCGTAGGACTAAAGCTATTTAATGCGTGACCGAGCGCTTCTTTAGAGCTGTGAAAAGTTCATCTGCTAAATTGTCAATTGCGAACATGTACCTCTTCGGAGAGGTATGTGCGCGCGTGCTGGTAGTGCAAATATGATTAATTTAGGTTAAAATATGATTTGAATATTGCATGTGGACTACTGGTTGTGCAAATGTGATTAACTTAGCTCAATATTAGAAATGCGTGCTGCATTTATCATGGGACAAAATTGATGTGAAAATTGATTTAGGTTAATATTTGAAGTGTGGACGGGACTAAATTAGAGCAAATGTAATGAATTTCGGTTAATATTTAATCGGTGCACTGGAAGTGTGAGCAATATTGGAACTTGGTCACTTAGACGCGTTTTTACAATAATAATTGTAAATATTCTAACAAGCTCTGTGATATTATATGCTGAACACTATTTTTTCCATTCACTAGTATGTCGATAGAAACGTGAAATCCACGCACGAGGGTGTTCCCACAGAGAATCAAAGCGCATTGGAACTGCCAGTCGGGAAAGAAGTACAACAGAATAATAAATAATCATCAGTATACGAGCATGAAAGTGGAAGGAAACAGAAAGGGCACAAAGGAAAGACGTCTTGATGGCCTAGCGAAGGCTATGGTAACCTATAGGGCCCCCGGGGGGCGCTGTGCCCCATAACATAAGATGGGCGAACCCAACTAACTTAACCCATTGTTCTGTGGTTTATCCTATGCACCATGCATGAGGAGCGTCGGTTACACATCTCCGTATTCGCTTCACTACAGCGGGTTGTAACTAGCCCACCAAGCATTCCATTTATTTACGCAGCAATTTTTAAGATACAGCTTCTTTCATTGACGAAAGTACGCACCTGCAGAAGACAATCTGTATTGTTAACAAGTTATTAGCATGGAAATCCAAGGTGTCATCCACAGCGTAGCATTAAAACAATTGATTGCCAGTATACAGTACAAAGTAATTGGAGAGCATAGAAGTTGAGTCAGTATTCACTGTACTTAGATGATTACCCTTACAGAAACGAATATGAATGCGGTTAGCGTGCAGTAGGCCTAAAAGTATTATCAGCAGCATTAACAAATGTGATTAATGTGACCGAGGAATCGTCAGAAAGTACACTTAGTTTATCGGTAGCACCACGCGCGTGGTTAAAATTGCAGAACAAATTGTGAAAAAGCACGCCAAGTTTATACACACACCAATAATTGAATTTTCACAAACGAATTATAGGGTAACTCACAAACTTCATTCATGATCTTGTGTGTTGATGTGAGACGATGGACAAGAATGTAAAGAACCTCCCAGGCGTCATATAAGCAGGACTATGCACTTATCCACACGGCCTGGCCAAATACGATGCACAAGAGAGAACAGTTCAATTGTGTTGAACACGGCCCAGGGCGGCTCCATCTGACAGAATTCATCATGTTGGAGCGCAGCCCTATGAATGATAAGGTCGTTTATCACGCTAGTCTCTACCGACATCAAAGCAAGTCAGGCTAATGCTTGGATTAAAGTCCATTGTAATTTGGTCGCTCGAAGAAAGTCAGGAGGAATAACAGTTTGAGTTCATATCACTGATTGGGCAGAGGCGAATACATGTTCTTCATTCTTCTACTACTTCTTCTTCTTTTGCCGTTTGACTTGAGGTTCTTGCTTAAAAGCGTTTTGGGCAAATCGTTGCCGAGTTCATATCGCTGACTAAGCAGAGGTAAATATACGTTCTGGAGTCTTCTTGTTTCAATTGACTTGAGGTTCTTTGTGTGAAAGGGATTTCAGTATATCATTATCGACTTCATATCATTGACTGGACAAAGGCAAATACATGTTAGTTTTTCTACTTCTTCTTGTTGAGCTGCTAGGCATGAGGTTCTTGTGTGAAAGCGTTTTGGGTAAATCGTTGCCGAATCCATATGACTGACGGAGTAGAGACGAATATACGATATGCCCTTAATTCGTCTTCTTCTGACTTGAGGTTCTTGCGTGAAAGCGTTTTAGGTGAATCGTTGTCAGCAGTGACGTGAAGATAAATAGATAGCACAGAGGGTAAAAAGAAGTAAACACTAAATGTATTATTTGAATCAATTGATTATATCAACTCAAGCGTTTTCTTTGTATGTGGAGTATAATCCAGATCCAAGCTTTGTTTCGACACTGAAACACAACAGTGTAACAGTCAATCAACACTGTCCAGAATTCGGAAAGGGACATTCGAGCTTGGAGAAGAGAGATAGAAGAAGAAAGCAAAATGTCTGAAACACTGTATATTCATGGAACCACTATCTCCACTGATGAATGCTGATGATAGCTTAAAATAGCTCTCAAGTGCTTTACACTGGACTAAAAAAAAAGGGAAGATACGCAAGGTAAACATATCTACGGAAAAGGATGGATTAAGAAAACAATATTGCTACCCAACTTGGGCACATTGTAGCCCGAAAATGCTCTAGCGTCCATACTTGTATTTCAGCAGCCAATTTATTATAAAATAGAGATGCAAGAGATACCCAAACCACAAACAAAAATCAGGGTGAATATATATGCCGCGACAACCACTGGCGGTGGGTGGTTCAAGACTGGTGTCAAGAGACAGTTTCGATTCCCACTAATTACAGACGAGATAAAAAGCTCCTGCTTCTATCTCTGAGTAGAAATTTTAATCAGGGTCTTGAAGTTTGGCTTTAATAGTATATGTGGTTGCCTAAATCTGCAGGCAAGTACTCAAAATTGGATGACCATTTTTTCCAGAGAATAAAAAAAAAAAAAAACTGAAATTATGCTATATACTTCGAGCGCATCAAGTCCTATGATTTCTTATATGTAAAGAATACCGTTATGGAACTGTTTTTTGATGAAGAAGTACATTTTGATGCTAGAAATCACATGGTTACTCATTGAAATCATTCCAGATTTATTTCTATATAATTTACATTTGCCAAAAGTAATTCTTAAAAGTGCCAAAATCAACTGTCTGTCAATCTTGTTATGAGAGGGAGAGTAACTCTGCGTTTCTTCCCATAACTGAGTAAATATTTGAAGCTGAAAAAAAAATCTCTCCAGTGGGAATGGACCAAATTACAAGAAAAACCGGGGATGCCTTTTCAGTAAGCTTCGGACAGAGATTTGACTGGGTGAGGCCGGCTGAGGGAGAGCATATTGTAACTTAACGTCTTCAATTGTTTCACCACCAGATTATAATTAAAGATTCCTACCGCTGTTTTTAATATCCGAGTCTGGAACGAATAAAATATGAACACATTTTGTTAGCCCTAGGACTTTCTGCGCTCCCTGTATAATTACCTCCGAGAAGGAGGATATGTTTCTGTCGAAGTTGTTTGTTTATCTGCCTTTTTGTCTGGTTTTCAGTCTGTCTGTGACTAAGATAACTCAAAACGTTATGGACGAATCTTGGTAAAAATAACAGCGATCATTAGGAATGCTAGGAAAAACAGATGATTAACTTTTGGTGAAGATTCGTTCATCCGTTTGTTTGTCTGCCTCTTTTTCGTAATGCCATAACTCCAAAAATTCTGGACGGATTCTGGACGGATGAGCTGTTTGGGCATATAACTAGGAGTGATGACGATCTGTCGATTCGCCTGTTTCTTGTCACCAAAATAACTGCAAAATTATGAACGGATCTTCATAAAATTTAAAGGAATTGTTACTAATGTTGCAAGACATAAATCTTCAACTTTTGGTAATGATTAGTTGGTCTGTTTGAGTGTTTGACTAATATTTGTTAGTAGCACAACTCGAAAAGTTATGAACGGATCTTCTACAAAAACACAAACGCTGTTATTAACGTCAAAAAGCAAAAATGATTAGATTTCAGCTTTGATACGAAGAAATTCATAGTTTTAGAACAAATTTAAATTTTACATCACCCTTGCATTGCTTGGCGGAGGTATGCGCTCTTCGAGAGCTCTAGTTAGAATAATAATATGGACCCAAACAGTATGTATGTGGTAGTCGAAATTTGCTACCAAATACTTCAATTTAGACACCCTTTTTTTACTCGATCAACGCATAATGTGTTCATTTAAATCTCGCAATGAAGAACTGTTAATACTCTCCAGAAAAACGTACAGTATGCGTTCATGGGTTAACCAGAAGAGACGAAAGAAACCATAATCATGCAGTACGTCAGTAGTCGGGGTGTTGATATTTCCATCGAATAGTATACGTGTGGTAGTGTAAGGCTGCTGCCGCGCGCTCAAATATGGCGCCCAAATATCAAAAGAAGAGATGAAAGAAAGAAACCAAAGCCATGAAATGTACTGCTCAGAGTTCAGAAGAGTCATCAAGAGAGGCGAGCGCGCAGCAAGAAGTGTCTTCCAACTGCAATCAATTTGATGACGGAGAGCATTCATCAAAGCGGATCCAAACTTGGCTTGGATTGAAGCGGGACTTCGCAAGGCGACTCGGAAACTCCTCGAGTTTGATGACATTGAAAAATGATCTGAAATCCAAAGGCCCGACCCTCCCTCCATATCGCTCCTTGCATATAATCGACTTAATTAGATATCAAAGAAGCTTGGACGCCTCCAGACCTGCTAATATAATTAGTAGAGGGATAATACGAAGTGATTTTTCACCGCCTTAGAAAGATCCACGCCAAATTATTCAGTTAACTGAAGAAGACATCGCTGGAAAAGGAGGAGGAGCTTTGGAGAGACTTCCCCAAGGTTTATTTTTAATCGTGCAAGCTATAAGCATGCGCGTGGTGTTTGCTAAAACATGTAAGCCGTTCATAATCACACGAGATTACTCAACTATTGAACTGTTTACTGTATGTGCAACAATGTGAACTAAACTGAGGAAAACGGTTAAATTACCGCAGCGTAAGGTTAAAGTACAGAAGAAGAGCATCTCATTCTATGGCATAACGCGTTGCAACTAGTGTTAGATCTAAGGAAAAGGTAAACGATTACAACATGAAGTACAGAGTTATTTAATATTATTAACATACGGTTACAGTCTATTTTTCCACATAGTGGAGGTTTTAATTTCTTAATTTTATCACATGCAGTCACGCTAGTTTCAACTTCATAGGCACATAGTTGTGCTTCAGTATATGGAAGGGGCAAGTAGCAAGTCAAAAATAATTGGGATCCATGTACACAGGAAACACTGCGCATTAAATTAACAAGTTTTTATTATATTTATTAGTCAAAGCCTCCGTTCCATTATAACGGCGATATAAGAGAGAGAAACAAGATACATATATAGTAGATTGGGGTAAAAACGGGACACGAGTTTTTGGGGGTAATTACAGGACAGTAAAAAAAAAATAGAAAAAAAAAAATTTGACGACCTCCGATTATGCGCGATAGTATGCCCAAAACCTCCTCTTTGCAATGGTACAAACCGTTTCCCGCTACCTCTAACCGTTTACGAGTGACAGCATAGAATACTGACCTTCCCGTTTTTACCCCTGTCCCGTTTTTACCCCAAACTACTATATATATATACATATATATGCACGCACAGAGTGTTCAAAATTCGTTACAAAATTTTTTGCCCTCATTTATTAAATAAATTAAAATATTCAAACAAAATCAGAATAAACTTAATTAACTATTGTTCTTTCTGAATATCAATAATTTATTCAATAGGCTACGCCTTCCGTCGGCATCGGCCAAAACATGTAGCGGGCAAGACCGTCGTCGCCACAGCGGCGCTCTCAGGAAGAGCAAAACTCACCACGCACTATTGTTGACATTCATAATATACACAGTGTAATATAATAATATACGAAGCAAGTCGCACGACTTAGCGTTTCAGGAATCTACATACAAACATGGGTACCACCCGAGTTGCCTGATCACAAATTGTATGGTGTTAATATTGAAAATATCCTAAATTTATCCACAAATAAAGGGAACTAAATACAAAATGGAGCATTACCATTTACGAAAAGCTGTTGGGGCCCGCAAGAAATAACGGGGCAGCTACTGCAAATACAAGAATTCTGTACCCGTACCCTAGTCCACAAGACGATCAACCCTGACGGTGAAAACGGTCGTTTAAGAAGGAATTAAAGTAGGAACGCTCGTCGTACGAGTCACGAACGATAGCTTGGGGAATTTTTGCCCATTCCTTCACGATTGTTGCCTTCAAAGCCTCCACGTTTTTGCGAGGAAGGCTGCAACCTTGCTCTCCATTTCCAATATGGACTAAATGCTGAAATAAAGAGGATTGAGATCCGGAGATGAAGGAGGCCATTCTTTCTTGGAAATGAACTTTGGTGCATTGCTTGTCAACCACTCTCCAGTCTTTTTTGCTCCGTGCGCGGGAGCAGAGTGCGTAAAATATGTTTAGGATGTGTTTAATATTTAAACTTATAAAACGTCAAAACTTGTGAATATGTATTGAGGAAAAAGGTGAACTAGTAAAAAGGTTGTAACTATAGCTATTGAACAACATGTAGTATGTCGACAGAAAAGCAGAACCCATGTACGAAGGTGTTCCACCACAGCATCGACGCGCATGGAAGCAGCAAGTCGGAAAGGAAGAGGAAGAACAGAGGAAAGTGATATCAGTTGGATTATGAAAATTGGAAGGAAGCAAAGTGGGCGCGAAAGACCGACGACCCGAAGGCCTGGCCATAGGCTAATGTAATCTATAGCGTCTCCTGGGGGGGGGGGGGNGGGGGGGGGGGGGTCGCTGCTCCCTATAACATAGGTTGGGCAATAGTAACTAACCTAAATTTGTGGCCTATGGTCCATCCTGCATCTCCTGAGGGGCAGCAAGTTGGGAACGGTGAACAAGAACATAATAAAGATTATCAGAGACATACACTAAAGAACAGATGCTCATTAATGCTTAATAGCATTAACTTGTTAAGAGCTTCAAACAGGAGCGTTGGCTTCGCATAGCTGGATTGAGTTTCAGCCATAAACTGATTTTGGTAATTATCGAATACGAATTCTAGTTCTGTAAAAAAGATTTTTCAGCAGTCTCCAGCAGTAAGGTTCAGTTTAAATATCGCGCTACCATACTCATTAGTTTCACTTCGGCATTCCTACCGGAAAGAAGGCCTCGGTTAGCTCAGTGCGCTAGTGCTGGTCGGTAAATTAAGCGCAAAGCATCTGCAAGAGACGAAGGACGAAAAGATAAGTTAAAATGAATACTCGCTCGTGCGGAGGACCTTTTCCGTGGTCCCCACACGGAAGCAGGCGGGAGTCCTATGGGTTGGGTCGCTTACCAGCATTTGGTGGCCCACCTCGCGGAGCAGAAGGGGAAATATAGAGAACCTACCTAACTCTACTAACTAACCTTTCCAGCAGGGACTAGAGCCAGTTGCAACATTAATTGCAGCCCATGGGTATTACGGAACTTCACCCATGAACCAAATTAAGGAGCTGGTTCGAAAACAATATTATGGAACTTCCTCCCTCAAACTTAGATTTTTTAAATGTGTTGGGTGTCTGGTCGTCACCTATCGAAGGTTCATACGGTAAGTTAGCTCATTATTATTATTATAATTATAGTCATAGTTTTACCACCGTATCCACTCGATGAGTGATCCGTACAGTGTAAACTCGGTCTTTCTGCATAGCTCAGTAGGAATATTTTATCTCGGCATTCCTGCCGGAAAAACTCGGTTGGCTCAGTGCGCTAC
>LQNS02278102.1:2786291-2806051 GCA_001587735.2 Parhyale hawaiensis | reverse complement strand
GCTGCAACATCTCCTGCGGATAAGGCACTCGGGAACCTTAGGTGCGTGATGCCCAAACATATTGTGGCAGGGAAAGAGCCCGCCACAATATGCCCCTGAGGGCGGTAAGTTAGCTCACCTTAGATGAGGTACGACTAAGTGTGTTACCACCATTTAGCAGACGGTTAAGCCAATTAGCTAATGTACGATTAGGTTTCTCATACACCCCCTTAACTATGGGTTTCGTCACTTTACCAGGTATGATGCATGTCTGTCATTACTACTTCGCAGAGCGTTAAGAAACTTTAGCTGAGGCATGTTCAGTTCGGTTTCCTCGAGTCCGGTTGGTTCGACTTAAGTTATCTCCAGCCCAGTAACCTCTCATGAATTCTAAGATGCGCCTTCCGTCGCAGTGGCTGTAAAACTGCCCTCCAGGGACTTCCTTCAGCACTAAGGCCTCTAAAAACCGGGGTTACGGGTCATACTTTTAGTCAGCGGAGTGTTACGATCTGGACAGCGGGCCAGCTCTGGTCATGAGCTATACGCCAGCCGGTGCTAAACTTTTAGGGTCAGATGGCCTTCAGGTCGCAATGGCCTGGAGCGAGACACGACACCGCTCGATCTGATCCACACTTGGTGTTGGTTGGGATAGGCTGGCACCCTCTTTTTATTTATATTTTGAAAGATGATTCAATTGTTCCTTAGGTAATCAATATATGGAGGGACGTGGTTGTCAGATTAGATATTGGACAAGAGTAGGACCAAGAATTCTAAGGTTAATGGTGCTCTTCGACATATTGAGATGTAGCAATTTTAGGCTAACGCGGGCTTACCTGGCTGTCAAATGAAGGAGTTTTCAGAGCTCATAGTCCGAATGCGCTGCTGTGTCCTTTTAAATAGAAGAAAGCAGTTTTTTCTGAACTTTCATTCACTGTAAGTTTGAAGAGATGTCCGAAACCTGACCTGCAAAGCAAACGACTTCACGGCTAACATTATAAATTTGTGATGAAAATACATTTATGGTCAGAAGCGCACAGAGAAAATTGAGAAACATTGAATCATGAGAACAGGTTCATTTGACGGTCATGTCAATCGGCCTTTAGAAAAAAAAACAGGGTTGATGTAGTTATGTAATCGGCAGCACAGAATGCGAGTTGTAAAGATCAGACTTATGACCATTGATAGCGACTAATCATTTCTCCTGTAGATGCAATGTACACCTCAGTTAATTAGACTAGATTTCAATTATTATAATTCCAGTTAGACTCGCTCTAGTTACAGCAACAGTGGAAGTCAGTATCGATGAAAAAAGAAACGTGCAATGCGCCAAGATAAACTGGAGACTCAAGCTCGGGACACCGCGCATGGGAACAGCAAATCAGGAGAGAAAGAGATGAAAGCCATAATTGTTGGTATGTATGAGAGAGGGAGGAAGCAAGTGGGAACGGAAGAAAGATGTCCTGCAGGCCTCCGTAAGTGCAAATGTAACTGACAGAGTCCATGTGAGGGCACGACTCGAAAATACCAATTAGGGTGGGTGATTCTGTAACTAACCTAGCCCCACTGCCCACCCGATACGGCCCGAGGGATCGTGCTCTCTGAAAGGAATTTCCCACTTTTACGTTATATTTTTAGTTAGGCGTCCTTGTACCTTCAGCTTCCACTGGGAACAAAAGAGAGGACGGAAGGAAGAACATGCAACTTAGCAAGCAAAGCGAGCAGCCCATGTAGAGGAAAAGAAGAAAAACTTGGAATCTGATTGTTTGCTAGTGATAAACAAAATAGAAGTCCAATAACATATCGGAAGTTCATTAACATACCAACATTTCATCGTTACATATTCATATATAGTCGATCTTAAAAAAATCCAGGACGTGTGAACAAAACTAGTGAAGATATTACTTCTTTAGCGGTCACAGTAAGAAAAACTACCAAAACCAGTGCAGCCGATAAGCAGCTACCAAATCTCGTTACATACAATTGTCCGCTAAAAAAACTATGTTCGAATGCGCTTCGTATCTCCTCGCCGCAGCTCATTTTTCATGCCTGTCCCATGACTCTCCATTTCTCAAATTTCAATTTCTTCGTTTACTCTTGGGATGATTTATAGCGGCCATATTTTCAAGTTAGTTCTGGTCGAGATAACTCGATACCTATAATTTTGGGGCCACCGTTCTGTAGCAGCGCATTTGGCATTCAGGCAAGTTGCGAGGGTCTCTATATTGATATACACACCCTCGCTCATATGAGACCAATCGATCAGGCTATCTCATTGGTATTCAACGGAGGCACCGCGTGGTGGAAACGCTTCCTCCCTCCATATCATTGCGGTCTCTTGAGTTACAGAGGGCGCTCATCATGTGCCTTCTCAACAGCCCTTGTAACTCTTTCGTTCTCGATATGCGTAGCGATGGTAGGTAGAACGCGTGTCATTTGCGAGAGGAGACACTAGCTGGGCAGAGAACGTGTATCATGACCGAAAAATCTTGGAGTGCATGTTCATCATTAGCGTTCTCTCTTGTTTCCGAAGCTTGACAACAATAGGAAACGCGCGTGGTGTAGGAGAGTAGAAACGCTTAAAAAGGTGAACAAAAGGCTCGTGCTAAGAAAAAATTAGAAAATAGGGTGATCGTCGACTTCTTGAACAGTTCCTGATGAGTGGCAGTGGTAAGCAAAACACGTGTGTCGTTTACGAGAAGAAATATAAGTTTAAAAAATGTGTACCACGACACATTCGTGGAGCGGACAATCATTACCAGTCTTCAGAGCAGTTCGCCAAAAAGCGGCAGTTGTAGGTAACGCACGAGTTTCGTTTACGAGAGGAAATATAAGCTAACTAAAAAACGCACATCAAGACAAGTACGTGGAGAGGGCAATCATTATACCTGCATTCCGAAAGCAGTGTTAACTCTTTCGTTCCGGATGCAGTGGAGAGAGAGAGGAAACACGAGAAGGGCAAGGCTGAAGCGAAGTGCACAACGTAAAATTTATAGGTGCTAAAATCACGGTACACGACGTACTTAATTTTGGTGCAAACTCTACTAATTGCCCAAACGTACAATGGGTGTTGAAACAAATCATCATAACGTGAAACTACGACAGACATTACCTGAAGAAATGCAGGAATGCGTGTAGGGCGTGGAAAGTAAACAACAGTACACAAAATTAGAGCTGAAATTATGTATAACTGGGAACAGATTTGTATTGTACTGTTAAGTCGTCACTTGGTTCCAAAGACACAATATTTATCGTGTGGTTATGACGACAATGGTGGTACGTGTTCAAAAAAACACTAAATTGATATTTGTGATATCAAGTAACAAAGTATTATCATACATTGTATCGCTATTGACAATAAAGCTACAATAATCGAGATGCGTCTTATCTCAATGACGAATTTAAATAATTCTATCGCTGCTGATCGTTGTACTAACAGCAGAAACGGCTTCTGAAACGTGAGACTTGAGCAAGACGATGCCAGAGTTTACAGTATCGAATAGCTTGACGTAGGTACGGGTTGCACAGCAGCTCTCGGATTGCTTGCTCCACAATGTTCGTGACAAAACTAAAACTCGCTGCACATTGGAGTCTAAATGCCGGAACGTTCCTACACGGGCACGGCTTCAGATTGCGTTCTCTACTCTATCCGCAAATCTCTTCACATCTTTCCTGCCGCGGCAATTTTGCCAGCATGGCATGAGCCAATTGCTCAATTTTGAATCGCTTTCTTGATTGTAAGTGAATTTAAACTAGCACCGACACATAATTTGACGTGAAGCTGTAGAAACTTTTGTTTTTAAAGTGAAATGTTTCTGAGTTTCGATGCTCGTGTGCATCGGGCCGAAGGCACGCGAAACATTTCTATAGCTGCAACTACGCTAATTTCACACGGTTCCAAAATGTGTGATTAGAGGGCGAGGCAGCTAGTTTAGCGTCTTCTGTTTTCTTCCGACGTTTATAGGCCGCTTTATCACTACAGCAAAATGAAAGTTAAGCTATCTAGATAAGAGGAAACACCTCTGTCATGACTGCATCCGAGGACGTCGAGCAGTGTCGCTAATTGGTCTGCCTAGTCCACTGTTTCTCAGACCCTTGCGGTGAAAGGTTGCGTTGTGCTACACGTGCAGCATGTCTGTCTCTGCACAGACTCTAGCAGATTCTATAACACTGTAGTATATTTATGCAGCACAATACATAAAATCGACATTTTTGCTCATGAAATGTAGACTGATTGTAGCGATACAATGCTTAACATATCTGTGTACTATAGAAGTGTAACAAGATAATCTTCATTTTTCTACATACACACTGGTCAGTTTTACACCATCAAATAAACAGAACCAATATTTTTGGTCATCAAATATTTACTTGAGCCACTCGGTCGAATTGTTACCTATTCTAGCACGAAATAGAATTTTCTTTTTCTGAAACTCTGATAAATTTTACGCGAACTCATGAATGATCACATAATTTTCGCTGATAAAGTATTTACGTCTGCCACATAGCGCGACGCGACGCCCTCTAGAAGCCGGAAACGTGCTAGCTCTCTGCACATATTTCTTCCTGGACAGCTACATAGGAACTACGTACGGTATATGGAATCGAATTATTCACTCACTAACTACGGAATTTTGTGCACAGTGTGAAATTATCGCCTCTTCCAGAATTGCAACGAGATGATCCCGATTCTCCTGGGACGTCAGATTCATGAGCATGTAGTGCTGTAATATTTTTTCTTTCACAGGGGATTTCTGACTTTTTACACTTCCAGTATGATGGATATTTGCTTCAGTAGCTCGGAGTTTAGTAGAAGAATTTCTTAAATTGATGAAACTGTTCATAAGAGTCTGGGGTAATACAAGAGAGCGATAGTCAGAAGATCGACGTTAGGTCTTCGTATCAGGAGGAGTCCAAGTGATACCAACAATACAATCATAGTTCCGGACAGTGAACACGACAGTATCTAGCGCAAGTTCACGGCAGTCAAGCACGCCCTTACCAGGCCGCAATCTGCTAACAATTCTACCCTAAGTAATTTCAATCCAAAGCCGCCTAAACTTCGTCTTCTCCGGAGAACGACGACCATCTTCAGAGCTCAATAGCTTGAGGAAGTCAGACGGATGCGAGTGGCGTTCCATCACTTCTACCCAGCCGGCAAATAATAATTAGATGCGATGGGAAGCTACCTTGTGGTTAGTCTCAGCAGGAAGGCTCGGGCCGAGCTTATCATTCTTAGATGCCTTGACTCCATAAAGATCAGCTCGAGCTGAGCTTCTACAGCCTTTGGTATCGGGGACCTCATACAGTCCTTAAGAGTCTGTCCCTTAATCAATGACGACGCCTTGAATTTCTTCTTGGTTCTTCGTGGGTCTTTTTTCATTGAGCCTGATACATGCCCATCGGCAGGTGCATACAAATAAGGCTACCAGGCACAATAGCGCAATTACTGCAAATAACACGATCAATTAGCATGCTAATGGCTTGGAACAGCAGTAAGGCATGGCTGGTTGTGTTCAATAGGGCTAGGCTGCTGCACTCGTTGCAGCCTCTACAGCCTCTTGCAACTCTTCACTTTGATGCTTCCTCCTGCATTTCGCTTTGCTTTTACTTTTTTGATGGGCTGCTCAAGGCTACAGGCGAATATATGTACTGGAAGCGAGTCGGCGCTGCAGGAACGCTGCTGCCGTATCTTGGCTACGCGGGCGAGGGGCCGTCACTGAAGGCATTTATAATCACAGAAACTTGCAGCGCATTTAGGGCATATTAATTTTAAAATAGAATAGATAGCTGGCAATAGAGTGGCCCACAGGCCCACTCCCAGAGAGCAGCCGGGATTTACGCTTCCGCCCTCTATGAGGTACCGCCATTAGTCCAGAATCGTGGAGAATTTTGGGATAACAGCTGTTTTCGAGCTATGTTATGATGATTTTGCTTGTTCCTCCGTTAGTTATTATGTAGTTAATACGACCGTGACGCTTTCATCAGTATTACATAGGGGAGTATTAGGGAATCCTTGATACGACCTGGGGTGGATTAAGAAGAGGAGTAAAGTTCAAATTTAAGCTGCTAATAATGCTCGCAGGTCTGGGAGAGAATATCCACTGCCTGACTGGAACATTTTTCACACTTCGTATGTATGATACGGGTCCGAGGGCAGCATTATTGAAGAACAATGCTTTTGTTCTGTGGAATATTCACAGGTTTCTTCAGTATTAGATAGGGAAAATTAGAGTACCCTAGGTACGATCTCGGGAAGAAACAACACAAGTTTTTTTATTTTTTTTATGCTGCTGTTGCTTGCAGGTCATGGGTAGAAGCCTTCTGTATTCCAGCTTTGGATTCAATCGAGTATTACTTTGAGGAAAGACATGTTACAAACTTGAAACTGATTAAAATGAACTAAAACTAAGTTTGAAGACATTCCGTCCTTCAACCAAGTTCGTATTCTTCATGCCTTTGTTTGTTGCAGATAAATTACCATTATCGAAAGAAACTCATAGAAGGAACTGCATTATTCTCCCCACAATTTTGTAAATTCTAGCTTCAGCAATTTTTTTATCATTGTAGAGTTTAACTTTACCAATTGATTGTTATTTTTTAAATGTTTTATGGCAATTAGAATATGAATTACAATAAAAAATATAGTCCAGAGAATATATATATATGTGGCCAGCGTAAAAATGACGGACTTCTTGGGAAAAAAAAAAGATAAATTATGTAGTTGGTGGTTCTGGCTTCTGATTTGTCGAAAACCATCTTTAACAAATAGAAAAAAAAAAACAAGAGAAAAATTTCGAAACAGTCCCAAGCGAAGTAACCTACATAACGAAAAACTTTGTATCGTGGGAAATCTATAATTCTAATATGAAAAGGTCAGTGGAGCAGGTATGCTCGCTCGGTTAGGCAGAACATATGAGTTTGTTATACAACTATCTCCGGCGAGGGAGGGGAGGGCTTGAAGTACTGCGTCAGCCGTTTTGGTATTTTCACATCTAGGTCAACCTCCAAGACTGCCTGCAAGAGATTGGGATGATAACTCAGTTCCTTCCGACAATTTTGGGTACAAAAACATACAAGTATATACAGAAAAAAACATGCTGAAGCATAGGTATACTGGTATCCACACATATATAGGGGACGGGACGAAAACATTATCATCTCCCTCACTTTGTTCACGGGCGTCAGACTTGAATGTTAAACAAGCAACGGAGACACTGTTTCATCACAGATGTTCTTAATTAGTCGTGATGTAGGTACGTAATATTATACAACCTTGCACTATAGCTTCCTACTCGTTGTCCAATTTACGATTAAATATCGAAAAAAAAGCACTGAGCGCGGACACTCCCACTTCGCAAAAAAAAAAAAAAAAAAAATTGCGTCACTCGTCCTTCCCGAGGTTCCTACAAGTTTGTATGAAAATGCATACCGCTCTTCCAATTTATTAAGAACAACTGCTGCTGATACATTCTCCCCAGGTCTTCTCAAGAACGTATCCATGATACGGGCAAATTGGTAATTGACTATGCTCCTCATTTGGGCACCACAAAAACGGGCATACTTATACGGCGATCGATCTTTATCGCAGCGTTTGGTTAGCATGCAATATTTCGCACCTACAGTACTTCTTCCCTAAAAACTAAGAAATTGGATACTGGCATAGTTTTTGTTGTCTACATATAAGCAATATTTCACACGCCATCCCTTCCCTTAAAAACGGGGGAATTGGATGCTATCATAGTTTTTGGCATCTATACAACATTCCGCAACCTCTCCTTCTCTCTCTATCTCTCTTCCCTTACAAAGTGGGAAATTGGACGCCTCTCAGTGTAATTTTCTTCGGATCAAACAAGCACAAAAGTTGAGCGTTAAGTTTTTGCCTTTCCGTGCCTGTTGTGCTCACCTGTGGGTGTTACAAACAGTGTTATTCCTACCAAATGTGTTGCTTAATTCAAGCGCTAAAGGGTTACAGCGTATAAAAACTCAAAAAATAACTAAAAAAAAGTTGAGACATGAGCAAGAATGGAACGTCGATATATTTTCTGAGTTAATAAAGAAGCAAGAAGGGACAGTAGTCAATACCGCTATACGCATCGTTCGTAGAGCTATTTGATTTTGCTTTATTAATTTATATCTCCATTCCAACTAACTTTACTCCCGCATAGAAGTTAGGATGTAACATTGAAATTGTTCCGCCAGCATTACCCCGTACATATCACAGGCTGATAAGAACAAATATTTATTTCTCTTCTGTCCAATTTGTCGGGACGCAGTGCGTAGAGACCGTACGTAGAGCACTGATCGGAGGATATCGTGTACTGGGTTATCACTAGAGCCCGGATTCATTGCGCTTAAAACATTGCAGTTATAGCTCCTAAAAATTGCTCTTATTGCATCTAAAAATTACTCTTATTGGCTAGAAGTTGCTCTTATTGTACCCAAAATTTGCTCTTATAGCACTTAAAAATTGCACTTATTGCACCTAAGCAATAGGAGTGAAAGAAATAGGAAACAAAGAAAAGGCAAATACAACAAAAAATTGAAAGAGCCCCAAAGAAAATCGGATAGCAAACGGGAATAGCATGTCAGTGGATCAACGGACACTTATTGCAGTTCCAAATACCAATCATCAGAAAGTATACATTACGCTTGTGCTAATTGACAATTCTTCCCAACAGCGCGAATGATTCTTGCAAATATTCCGCTTTACCTGTTCCCATGATGTTTTCCCGGAACGAAAAAAGTTATACAAACTTATTAGTCAGATTTGCAACTCAATTATGTTTCTACCCCAAGAAATACATTGAACAATAATTGCTAAGGGAACCAATTGTCATGGCATTTGAAGTGTTGTGACACGTGACCGTGATAATAAGTGCCATGAGTTCACACGTCCCCTCATCGTAACGCGTTCAATTACGAAACTGAACACGAGCTGTGCTTCACATTTTTTTCTCTCTGTCCACAGTAAAAGTGTGCTTCATTCATATGTATGACGCTGCGCGTTCAGTTATAATATCGTTTCTTTATATTTTCGCTTATATTTTGCGTCGGTTCGAAGTCACATTCGTATCTCAATTCTATAGTCAGATTTTGATAGGAATAGCCCATTTCAAAAAAAGTTATAGCCTGATAAACCGACAGAAGAGAACTCAGCATCGAGCAATCAGTTGGACTATCACATCAAAGATGGCGTCTGAGTTCTAATAAAATCTTCAGGTTTTCTAGTTTTCTTCTCTTCCTATACAGTGATTCTGACCATGAAACTGAAGATAAAAAAAATTGTCGAGTTGTCCATGATCTGTGAACGCGGCAGTGGATGAATTTGGCATTTATAAGTTCTGTTTACTGAACTTGAATAACGCAGCGTGGTAAAAAAAAGGGACATTCTTCAATGAACCGCGTTTGTTGCAGCTGCTTCTTTCAAATCAACGCGCCGCATTCGTCAGTTTGAGTGAACGCGTTACAATGAGGGACATGTGAGCACGGCCCAAGATATTGCATTTATAGCTCTCATTGCAGCTATTGCACTTATTGCAGCTATTGCACTTATTGCAGCTATTGCACTTATTGGAGTTATTGCACTTATTGGAGTTATTGCACTTATTGGAGTTATTGCACTTATTGGAGTTATTGCACTTATTGGAGTTATTGCACTTATTGGAGTTATTGCACTTATTGGAGTTATTGCACTAACGCCGGAAACTGCAATAAATCCGGGCTCTAGTTATCACACAGCTGCCCAAGTCCCAGTAATTTCATAGTTAAACATAGATATATATCTGTAATTTTATCATTACCTCCGCCAAGGAGGTTATGTTTTCGTCGTGTTTGTCTGCGTGTGTGTTTGTTTGTCTGTCTGTCACCAAAATAACTCAAAAAGTTGTGAACCGATTTGGATGAAATTTACAAGGACTGTTAGGTATGTTAGGAGGAACAGATGGTTAACTTTTGGTAAAGATATGTCCATCCGTTTGTTTATTTGTTTGTCTGTCTCATTTTTCTTGATGCTATAACTCAGAAAGGTATGGATGGATTTTGATAAAATTAACAGGAGTTATTAGGTATATAACAAAGAATATATGACCAAATTTTGGTAATGATCCGTTTGTTCGTTCGTTTGTCACTGTTTTTAATTTTATGCTTGTTAGCACAATAACTCAAAAAATAATGAATGGATCTTTACAAAATTTACAGGGTTTGTTAGTAATGTTAAAAGACAGAAATGATCAAATTTTGGTGCAGATCGGTTTGTTCGTTTGTATGTTTGACTTATGTGTGTCATAAAGTTTGTTAACAGCATAACTCAAAAAGTTATGAACGGATCTTCAAGAAAATTGAACAAACTGTCATTAATATAAAAAGGCACAAATGATTAGATTTTGGAGTTTATACAGAGAAAATTATTGTTTCAGAACCAATCTGAATTTTTTGCTACCGTCGCCTCACTTGGCGGAGGTATGCGCTCTCAGAGTGCTCTAGTTTCATATAGATACATTTTAACATTTAAACGTCAAGGAAAAATTTTGTATCTCGTAAAAATTGCATCGTTCGGACCTGTAAAAAAGTTAACATTTGGCAATACAGGGTAATTATTCCCGTACTAATACATCAGTGGATTCGTATAATTATAAATATGCCATAAATTCACAACTTCTAATTACGTCTTCGCTGTCGACGAGTTATCACTGATACTGCCGTGGGATAATGTCTCTTCTTTCTCCTACCATGCACGGCTCTAGGCATGCGTACTCCAATTTATCCAACGATTTATAAATGAATAAATCAGAGACACTGAGCTATGGACCGCACTCAGAGGGGCCATAATCGTTCATAGTTCTTAATTGGCTTGCTCTGCCACCATCTATCGGGCCTCCAACGGGCTAGAGAGCCTTCCTATTGCCGAAGTCGATGGCACTCGGCGCTTCACGACCGGCACAAAAATCTTCGGGCCGTCGGGACGTAGGCGAACACAACTGCCATCTGCCTTGGCTGAAAGTCGGCGACAATAATCGGTTCAGGCAAGGCTGAAAGTTTGTTATCCAGCGGCGGTATTTCGCACAGCAGGTCGGTCAGTGCTGTGCGTCTACAGACGGGCTCATACGAGAGCTATTTGGTCCACGTACGTCCGCCTGAGTTGCTGTGTCCACTGTAAACTAAACCGCTGAATGCCAACTTTTGATAATGAGGATAGAGAGAACGAAACGCGGAAAGCTACACGCGGAAAGCTCCACGCGGTAAGCAACATGCTAGTAAGGAAGTTTGATCACTGGTCTGAAGAGGTCAAATGTCAGCCGTTGCGCAGCTACTGTCCCCCATGTACTCTAAAGGCGCTGGCACACCAAAAGCAGTTCAGCTAGAAGCTGGCAGGCAGGCAGGCTGGCAGTTTTTGAGAAGCACGGAATGCATTGGAGCGCGCACACAGCGGCAGCGGCCTGCTCAACTGTGCCAGCGCCCTAACTCGCTGCATGTAGGCGAGCTTTAAGTAGACGATCGTTGGACGCCTAAGTGTGGCCTACAATGACATATTTCGAAGGTGTATGAATGTACCGAGGTCAAATAGTGCGAGCATGGTAGTTTCTCGTAGCTATACTGATTGCCAGACAGTCATAACTAAAATATGCGCTGTCAGTTTTGAAATCAGGAAAGAAAAATAAGCTAATTCGCAGGTAGCAGGTATAAGGGCAGTTGTTACTCAAACTTGAGTCAGTTCAAATCCAATCTCTGTTTAGCATTCTGACTTGCTTCTGCAGAGTTCTATGAAATGAGTTAGTAAGTACTGTTATTGAAATCTCCTTAGAAGCAGTAATTAATGAACGATAGAGCGTCGAGAAAAATGTGGAATTCAGGCATCGAGGTGTTCGCACATTGGATCAACGTGCATGGGAACAAGGTTCTGAAAGATGAATTAAAACAAAATACTGCACCATCAGCTTTAGCATGAAAATGGAAAAAAGTAATTTGGATGCTAAGGAATAATGTCCCGTAGCCCTAGTTCAGGCTTAGGTAACCGCCTCACGGTAGCATATAACACCTAAGGCCCATTCTATGCCCTTTGGGGGACAGGTTTCTTCTCAGTGGAAAGGGGTCAGCTGTAAATTCATTTTTTCTAGTGCCACCTTCTCTCAGCTCAGAAAATGAAAACTATAAAAAAGAAAATGGAGCCATCGCGGATACCAACAACGCAGCCCAACCTCGAACAACAAGCATCAGAGAGGAGCTTAAGTCCGAACAGACATTTCTCTCAGGGCGCGGACACACGAGAAGAGAGCTAAGGCCTCCTATAAAGTACTTTTGGAGTCCTCGCAGCACACTGTTGCTTATACAGCGTCGTTTCCACTTCATCATTGCGGGTGATAAAAATTTAGCATGGCGGTTTAGGATTAAATAACTTATTTAGTGGCAAACACGTGCCAAACACCACATAGACTAAATACGATTTCTGCAAAAGTTTTCGGGCTTTTATCTTGGAGAAAAAATCATTAATTTGCACTCGCACGCCCATTAATTCTGGCCCTCGTCGCTTCTCGAGAAGAGCCTCGTTCCGAAAAAGAAAGACGGCGAGGCAGCTTTGCGTTATCTTTTAATTATATCGCTCAATGAGAATATCCGAAATTAACTTAGAAGGGCGCGACGACACGAGCTGAAGATGGGGAGGGAGATGGTACGTAAGTACGGTATGGTGGAGGAGGCCGTCCAAAGGCACGTTCGCTTGGGGTCGAAACTGCGCCTCCAAAGCCTGATTTACCTTACCTTGTGATGTCCAGTGACGTTTTCTACATCACGTTACGATGCTGAGATGCTTCTGTTGGGTCGCAGTTAGCGACCAAAGAGAGAGCCAGCAGCGAATTATCTCTACAGTGCACGTAACCGCTGCTCTATCTGGTATTCTTCTTAAATGAGAATCAAGCGTGGGATTTTTTAAAATCTTGCGCCCCGTTTCGTCAAGCTATTATAATATTTTGTCGCCACGGCTTCGCCACGATCTGTGCTGGAATGCGTACATCACAAGTCCTAGCAGTCCTTTCTGAGTGAGTGCCAGGTGACCATTCATATTCACAGTTATACGTTCCAGAAAGTTCGTAACATATATGATTGTGAGGCGCTCGAATCTTCGCTATGTTGAATGCAACTGGAGACAGCCAAGTCGTTTGTGGTAACCGTACTCTTGCATGTCTCGAATTGTGGCAGTGAACGGTTTTTCAATAGCTTGAAGCTATTCTAGTTGTTTCCTGGTCCTCGGCATCTAAATTTAAGTGAAGAACGGTACTTTCGGCAAAATTAATTGCTTCGCGTGACGAGACCTGTCTGAAATTTCATACATAAGCTTGAATGGTGCAAGCGTGAGAAGGGTTGAACCTGCCGGCCGAAAATTGAATTTTACAGAGCAAGACTGAAATTTCGGAAGCCTCGGGGTAACCGATTTAGAATTAACGCTTGCAACTCCATTTAATAAGCGGGCGGGAGTCAGCGCATCTGCCTGAAGTGCCGGACAAGTCAAGCTTTGAAGGTACAGCGGCGCCCAGTCGACAGCTCGTGACAGCCTCTGCAGGTATATTGACAAACTCAGAGCCAGGTGGCGTGGGGAACTTAATTGTGTTCTTTGGCCCTGGCCTTTTTACTCTCGCGGCTTCTCGCTCGCTTGGAATTATAATAATAATCCCTACACACTGGTAACTGTAACACATACCCAGTCAACTTATGAATGAACGTTCACACTCACAGATTGACCATCTGATCAAATTAAATATTTTTCATGGGTATCGAGGCTACCGAATTTCACTGTGCAATCAGGACGTGTGAGATGAAGGTCCGCATTCAAGTTGAGCGTACAATTATTCATTTACACCTTTATTTGTTCTCCTTACAATTTCGATACAACAGATAAAAATTCACAATTAAAACGAGAAAGAACCTGCTAAAAGCGATATTCTCGCTTGTGAGGCTAGACGACAATGATGTAAAGATAACAGTCCAAGATAAGTCGCATACTACAATTACAATTGTGTAAAATATTGCCTACAAATTGGGCTAAAAGTCTAATCATTATAAAAAGTACTCATAAAAGGTTACATATTCACTGTAAGAATAAATTGGTTGTGTAGGTATAAACCACTTTTCCATAGCTACTGGACTAAACACAAACCTCCCTCAACAGTTCAAATACTTCCGAGAAATGGCTTATGAGTTCCAACCTATAATGTTGTTGCAGCAATTGTATACCTACTTAACACAATTGGTTAGGCTAACATAATTTAATCATCACCGTCATTCACATACAAATATCTTGAGCTACGTCAAATATTACTAACAGGCCGCTATAAAATGCGTCTACCGACCTACAACAGAAAGGTTGGAGACAGCAATGTCAATGGCAGCAGGTTAAGGTAAAACGCTGCAGCGCTGGCCCAATTATAGAGGAATTACAAGGAAAAGACGTGCAACACCGATGACTGTTGAATGAGCTATCATACAGCATAATTATATATATGCATATATAGGAGCGGGTCACTGTCTATGTTAGATTAGTTGCCTAACTCGTTAGTTCAGTCGCTGTTTTATCCCACAATTTGAGATGCTCGAGTTGGCAAAGATTACACTGTGTGGGATCCATGCTTGGCCGTGAGGATTTGCACGTGTTGAAATAAGCTGAGAATTTTATTTTTTTAGTGGTTTTGCCCAGCAGAGTAACAGGCATACTGGTGTTAGCTAACCCATTAATATCAAAAGTAAACTTTTATTTCTCGCAGGAAAAGCACTATTGGAAATGTTGTACATAGCCCACGCCATGAGAAAAAGGGTTCGCTAATAACATCTCAAAAATTGGACAGCCTACGTTTAACTCATTCACTCCCCAAAAGATCTCTATGTCTCGTAAAACTATCACTATTGATAACGTTCTCATAAGAGTACTGTGCCTAGGAATCAATGAGTTACATGCTCCGATTAAACCAGCAAAGATTTAATTCCAATTACTGGACAGAACGAGAATGCGTCATTTTAGCAAGGTTAAGACATGTTCGGAAGAGCCGATTCTAAAGTTGCCACGTGTTACCGCAAAAGGAGTACGAACAGATATAAGCTTCCACTAAATTCGCCATCCGCTTAAAAAATTTAATAATAGCGACATATTGCGAAAAAATTGCAGTTCCATACCTGCTGCAAGAGATAACTTTTTCACGAAGTTTTGAGTAGCAATGAAACACGAGTATTTCTACCCAACGTCTCTCCATCCCTCGGAGGAACGATCTCGAAATTATGGGACGAACGGGACGATAACCTGCAGTTCTACCTCCACCCCAATGCGTAATCAATATCAAGAAAGGACATTGAAATTAAGGAACTAATGGGCAGTGAACATTTCTGTTCAATGTGCAGCCTCCTTTAACCATTTACTACTAACGTCACAAGATGGCAGTTGTTCGCTCGAGCTTAAGCCAGGGCCGTCTAGTACTATTCATACGAGCCTTTAATCCTTGTCACACCTAATTAACGGTTCAAGCAATTCATCAGAAACTGAGTCCGGGAACGAACGGAACGAGGACATTTCTACCCTAAGTGGCGTCCACTTCAAAAGCTGATTTCGAAGTACCGGGACGAATGGATGAAAATGCGCTACCCAGTTTAACCCTGTCTCACCGTACCTGCACAAGGCTATACCTACCCAGCTGCAACAGCTTATCTTCCTTTAGGAATAGAATAGGCCAAAAAACTGACTTGTTAGCAAAATAACACAGCTCAGTATAAGCAGGAGTAGAGGGATGATCATCTGGCACGGCACTCTCTCGTAGCATCCTTGTGGTCAACGAGCAGTGCACCAAACGGTGCGGAGGAGCTACAGTACATACGTGGCACCGGGCGTAACTTGTCTTTAGTTATTGGCTCTCTAACTGCGAATGCTGCGGACTGCCTGCAGTTTCAATTAACGTCAGTTACCGAAACGGTCGAGAGGCCAGTACCTATGAGGGGGCTAAGTCATAACGCATGAGACATTGGGGTCTTAAATCCAGTTAAAAGCGGCATGGCTTCAGCCAAAGAAGCGAGGTTGTGAAATCTGACAAACAACCAGACAAACAACCAATAGAACATAAATCGCTGCTAGAGCGCCGTCTACTTTACAAATAAATAATTACCTGGGCACAGAATAGGAGTTGTGAAAGTCCGAATACAGTAAATAATACAATGGTAAAATAGGGCATTTACAGTAAATCATTGCCTGAGCGCCATCTACCGTCAACGTAAATAGTTACGTGACAACAAATACAGTCACATTAAATCGAATCATAGCCTAAGTTGTACCCAGTGTATTTTATTCTATGGTAGAACATGCAGCTCATTCCGCGCGTAGATTACGTAGTTATCTACATACTACTCTAACACAATACAATATAAGAGCTATAATGAATAATTCATGGCCCCAGTGCACACTGCTATCTACACAAGGAAAAATGGCCCTTATTTGCGCAAGAGACCATGTTGCTTAAAAAGGTAATTATAAACATAATGAAAGTGAAATACAATACCTGAAGAAAGACGGCTGAAATATGATTGCTTAAATATTAGAATTCAGCTAACAAAATTCAAAATTTGATGTCAGTAAACTAGTGCTCACTGAAAGTACACACTACAGTGCATAATTATGCAGTCATCTTAGCGTTCTAGGTGAAATCCAATAGCAGACAACACTAGGAAACTATTGATTGAGTCATGGGCTCTAAAGTTCGCTGATTTTATTGAGCTTCCGTAAAAATGCAATTCCACGTCATAAAATTCTTATCCAGTTTTGATGAAAAAACAGTAACTAATAGGCAAATTCAATTCCTACCAATTAATTACCTTTTTTTCTTAAAAAAAAAAAACTCACGCGGAAGGTCAGTTAATTTAGCACTTGCAGTGATTTACGAGTGAAGTTCAGTGAATAAAACAAGGGGTTTCTTATTATGGTCACTGCATGCGTGTAGTTAGGCTTTTTTAACCCAATTCATATCAAGCTGTGTTGTGTTTACTACATGGATGCTTTACCCTATATTCTATTCTTGCGGGGTAATAAGCTATGGTAGCGATGGTGTATGCATGGGATTAATTTTGCTGCTTATTATCATAGAACCTACTCGTCTATTAGAGAAATTTGCCGGCCCACTGCCTACAGTAACATTTCTACTGATTTAGAGCTTTCAAATCCCAATTCAAAACTCAATAGTAAGCATAAAACAAGTTTTTCCAGCGCATGCGCACAAGTTATACACAGGGCAACACAATTTTTCTTTTCTTCCTGTTGCAGTAAATTTAAGCGCTGCTTCTAAGTTGCTATTGGACGCTGATGTTAGTAAATGCAACTGGAAATTCGCTAGCTCGTATTTTTTTCTTGCTCATACTTAAATTCTCGTAGCAATACAAGACTCGTCAGAAAATGCTGCCAGTAAGCGCGTTGCAAGAATAGATAGCGCTGATGAAGAGCACGAAACAGAACGTGGTTACTTGAAAATGCGACGTGATAGACAAAAACGGTCTTCAGATTTGGAATCACAATGTAGACTTTTGTAAGTACGGTTGAAAGCAACAAAACTTCCTTCTTCCACAACGCTATCATTCTGCGCAAGACTGTACGCACAACTCAGATGATAAGTGCCTCAAGCCACATTCAATTCGGCGGACTATCTCCAATAATAACATTATTAGGTGATTAGCATAAAAACTATTCAAGTATATTCACAAAACCCTCTTCCTTCACCCCACCGTCCATATAGTACACAGATGACAGGCCAGTGGTATGATGGTCTATTATACCTCCATGGCTAGTACCTACATCGGTACCGACAGACCGGCTTCAATCAGATGAATATGGAAGTCCTGCAGTGACCATGAATACAATCCAATAATATAATTGGACTGGAGATGCAATGGCCTTGCAGAGGCTTCCAAAGTCGAGGCCTCCCACTGGTCCTTATTAGATGAACCTATTAATGGCATAAGCCATATAGCTGCTATCCTCAGTCTCATCTTAGCAATTATTTGATGCTTGGACTCTGTAGGCAGCGGCCGCTCGACCGCACGGCATCTTGAGGCTCATCATGGCGATAGTTGTGCCTCCTTACTCGAATTTAAATAGTCCTTAGAGTCAGTTTGACTAATGAAAAGTTCGTGCAGCAGATTAAAGCGCGAATATTGAGGGTGAAGGCTCAAACAGACGACGTAATACTTTGACGGACAATTCACCATTGGGCCTCGCAGGGCCCGTTGAGCGCGCCTCAAGTACAGTAAAGAGAGCCAATCCAGAAAAGCATTTGTGTACTGATTATTCTAATATGCTCCGTCTTTTCATTCGTTGGTTCGCTTGCATGTTACACTCTCAATATTAGATAGAGAAACAAGAGCGTATCCATTACGTCTGCTCCTCACAGCTCTTGCAGACTTGGAATATATTTTCGTACTACATAGTCATGATGCGGCCGGATTTGGGCGTAACTGATGAATAAAACATCTTGTGTGTGGAATATTCACAGGTCCCGACTAGTTCCTATTAATAAGGCAGAATGAGATGTGAGGAGTAAACGAGAAATGAATGCAGAAGAGATGTATTTACTTGAGCAAAGCAGCTGTAACACAAGACACCTACCGAGCAATGGACAAGTTTATTTTAAAACACCATATACAAAAGAGTGTGAAACCACTTCAGAAAACATAAATATTTTTAAAGGATTTGCTCAAAGCACGAAAAACTAAACTCAAGAAGGGTTTATTCATTTTAAGGCTAGGTTTGCTGTAATCGCGAAAAACCAAATCAGAAAGGCTACATTAAATCAAATTCATAAAAACTGCTAAGACCACGCCAAGCCAGCTCACAAAGATACATATATTCTTTTAAAAATAATTTTCTGAAAGTAGTAGAAACGGGCACAGACAGCATGCAATTTTTACTTC
Source organism: Parhyale hawaiensis (assembly GCA_001587735.2). Lineage (NCBI taxonomy): Eukaryota > Metazoa > Arthropoda > Malacostraca > Amphipoda > Hyalidae > Parhyale > Parhyale hawaiensis. The sequence continues at coordinate 2,787,151 of LQNS02278102.1, read as the reverse complement.
AGAAAAGCAGTTGCGACAAACCACCCCAGAAGGCGGGCGGCAGCCCAAGCATGGCCGCATGGCTTCGGCACGCCACTAACTGCATACTCAACATAAGACGCGTCATGCAACAATGAACTTACAGCTCATGCCCACTGTTCGAGTCGTGTTCGCAGATAGCACCAAGTGAAATTATCATAGAAATGGTAGGGATGAAATCTGCATCGAATGTTCAGAGTATTATTTAGGGAATTGAAGAAGCTCATTCCAAAATTGAAGTGTCGAAAGTAAATCTTGAGCTTTATGATGCGAGGGCCGAGGTGCTTTCACCAGCTGTAAATCACACCAGAACACAAGAACTAATACGCACTTTATTTATTTCTTTTAAAATGAACTACGCGTGATACAGCCGATAGTGATACAATTAATATTGTATTATAATAGACGTACTAGGAATGAGTTTTAATGGGTAACTCAAGGATATATGCACCAAATTTTGAGAAGCATGGTGTTCTACTGGGACAATAGCTGCTGTATATAGAGCCGAAATGTAAGCAGAAGAAAAAAAAGTTTATATGTTTACTCTAACTGCTATAGACAGCGATTACTGATCTGGTACCTATGTTATTAATAAGGAGCTCCAGCTCAGAGGCGTTAGACTTGCCTATCGAAGGCTAATTACCTCCGCCAAGGAGGTTATGTTTTCGTCGTGTTTGTTTGTTTGTCTCTTTGTCTGTCTGTAACCAAGATAACTCAAAAAGTTACGACCCGATTTCAATGAAATTTACAGGGATTGTTAGGTATGTTAGGAGGAACAGATGATTAACTTTTGGTAAAGATATGTCCATCCGTTTGTTTGTTTGTTTGTTTGTCTGCCTCAT
>LQNS02278102.1:2760558-2785970 GCA_001587735.2 Parhyale hawaiensis | reverse complement strand
ATATGAAAAGGCACAAATGATTAGATTTTGGAGTTTATACAAAGAAAATTATGGTTTCAGAACCAATTTGAATTTTTTGCTACCGTTGCCTCACTTGGCGGAGGTATGCGCTCTCAGAGTGCTCTACTTATAGGTATATTTGTACTACACGGTCAGAAATCAATGACATTTAACTGAGGTCTACAGAGTTGGCATTGTATTATATCGGACAGTGGTAAACAATATGTCTGTCGCTTAAACTGAGGGTATTTCCGCATAGAAAGTAACTCTGTTGGGTTTAATAACATTCCTGCGTCATTATTTGCAGGAATGCTTTGGCGCTCTGTTTCAACTCAAGACCCCACAGTTTCACCTGTAGGAGCTAATAATTCGAGTGCTATCGGTACAAAAAATAAATATTTCTTGGGGCGTTGCTGGGACAAAGCCCTGCCTTATATATTTTATCGAAGTACTTTACCGTATCGCCTGCCAGTCATTTTAACTCAGTTTAAGCCAGGTTGTGTTATACAACAAAGAAACTGTTACAAGGTAGAGTAAATACTTCACAATAACAGAAAAAAATTAATCGATCACGTGTATGTTAGACTACACGTGTCTTCGCTTCACCATCTTCTAGCTCATCTAAAAATCGAGCAGCTATATATGATTTGCTTGAAATTTCAATCCTGAGCGTTCGATTCGAGTTTCAGGCGTTTGGGTGGCCGAAAACTTAATGCTGCGATGCAGGATTGAGTCTCCAATCGTTTTAAACAATTTAAATTCGCTTCGAGGCGACGAATCACAAGCTGAGAAGTAATATTTCTATGCAGATTAAATTGGACGAATCCATGCAACGCGTCCTAAATCTCTTCAGTCACTGCAATGGTGTTTAGGGAGAGGAAAAGGAATGAACATGCGCCATGCCAAGAAAACTGAGATTCAATGCACGAAAGATCACGGTGCAGAGAAGCATTTCAGGAAAGAACGGGAAGAGCAGCATAAAAACTGTTCGTAGAATAGAAAAAAAGGAAGGAATAAAGTAAAGCGAGGCCGCACAGAAAAATGTTATGAAGACCTAGTTTAGGCGAAGTTAAAGGAACCTCTGGGGCGCACCTCCTCCTCAGTCATTTACGACTGTCGTCTCACCATCGACTGTCATAGCTCGCGCTATCATGAGGTAAAACTCCTCCCATCGAGCAGACTATGTGGTATAGAGAAGAAAACGCGAGAGAGCGGGACTATCAACATCACCAAGAGAAGCCAGCTGCTTCGTAATAACTTGTGGACGAAGCGAGAGTAGCTAGTGAAACGTTTTCATTCTCCAGGTGCATTTATATAAATTAGTTCGTCTTCCTTTCCAAAACCTGCCCGAAGGAATTGAGCAATCATCGCAATCTCTTACAAGAAATCGGTTGGGTTGACCTAGATGTGAAAAATGTTAAAAATTGCTGACTGAGGACTTTCAGTCCTGCCTCCCTTCCCATCCACGTACGGGTGATGGTCTTATTTCCAGCCTGCGATTGAACTTGAACAGTCACAGTGTCTCGGTGACCTCAACTTTGCGAGCCTCCTGCAAGACAGTAATACTAATACTACTGACTAGCACTCGTAGTCACAGTATCAACAGACATCACCAAATGAAGAACTCAAATGACGTTTCTCTCAATCAAGGTTAGAACTTTTATCTCGTCGGTCTCAATCCTATAAGCCTTGATAGGTTTGATAGGTTTATTACACACAGACACATTTTATATATTACAAGTATTAGGTAAAGTAGTAATACACTATAGAATAATGCATCTGCGTAGCCACTGAAAGTTAAACAAACTTTTTGGGCAACATAAAACAAAAACAAAAGCTAATAAAATTGCATGATGTATTCTTTAAAACGTTTTTTAAGACATTATCAGAAATGGGATCTAATAAATACTCGGAGAGTTTATTGAGAAGAGTTGCAATTTGAAATACTGTAGCGTCTCAGTTCGTAATTTTGTTGGGGAATAAGGGGACTGAAATACTTTAGAAATCCTACAGGATGATTATAGAAGACAAATCGAAAAATTTAAGTAAAGAATAATTGTAAACATCCTGAAATTGCAACATTTGTAAAGACAAATACATTTCACTGCATCTCATTACAGGAACATTGTTTTCTTTACGTCTTACACGTAGTATTCGCCTAAGTATAATATTCAATATTACTTCAAGTTTGTGAATGTGACAACGTGGGGCTCCTCCCCAAACGATGATATTCTGGACCAGCACTGAATGAGCCAACGAGTAGTAGACAATTTTTAATGATTCACGATCAACATAATTGGATATTGCATAGATTATGCACGAGTGCAACAGGAGTCCAACAGGAGTGCATCTCTAGACCAGTATAATATCAACAAATATTAAACGTCTTCATAGCACCCAGTAGCGTTACCAAGGGAGACAAGCAAAGTGGCGTTTTCCACATCATCAACAGCCTTGCCACTCATTGGCCTCAAAATTGCGCTTTCCGTACCATTGCACCTAGCTGTAGGCCAGTAATAATATTGAATATTAATCGTAGTCACAGCACCAACTGAAGTCAACAAGGGAGACAACCTTGCGCCTCGACTTACTCATGCTTAGGAGCCTTGCTCTCCAACACCATTGCATCTCAAAGCCAGCAATATTAATTAACCGTACTCACATCACCAACGAAGTCACCGAAGGAAGACATGTCTATGTAGAGTGGTGTCTCCTACATCATGAGCAGCTAAGCTTGCGTCTCGATGGGGGCAATGGGCCGGCCGCACGTCCGCAGGTTGCACGGACACGGCCGCGAGGTGCGAGAGGAACACCGGGGAGCAGCGCATGCAAATTACTGCATTAGCAACCTGTTATGCAGATGCAACGACTCTGTTCACGCCCTCCCCCTGCAATGATCACGAGCTCCTAATAATTGCCCACCATTGGGTGGGCGCCGCAGGGCAGATCCGCCAATCCTAGAATCGAAGTTTATTAGGAGCCTTCCGAAGAACCACAAATTACTATGTGCTACCTCAAGACTCACAATTTATTACACCACAATAATACAAGAATGGTAACTTTTTCGCTACCTCAAGAACCACAGTCTATCAAGCGCACCTCCAAGAAACACCGCGTACTAATCATTGTTCCAAGAACAGTAATTCCTTGTTCGACAATTCCTAAACTATCATTTTTTTATTCGCATCCCACACCTAAAACCCTTAATTCAATCAGCATCTGTAGCACCTCATGCGGGGGCCACTCTACGCCTTCACACAGACAACCTGATGCGGAGAAGAGAGACTAGGACGTCATTTTTGCTACCGTATCTATACTATCGAGACTTTAAATATGTCGAATCGACACGCGAGTTGCACATCCTAGAAACCAGTTGGGTGTGCGAAACCATATGTGGCCCCGGCATTACAGCAGAAGTAGCTCATTCGCGCGATTGCCCCCCTCCCCCCCCCAAAAAAAAAAAAAAGATAACACGAATTCAGAGCGATTAGATAAAAAAAAGCTTTATTTTGGAGAGGTGAGAACTGAAATCACGCGACTTGGGAGTTTCTCTTGTATTCGCACCCCAATAACGCACTTTATTATATGACAATCCACGACCTCTAATTTTCTATTCGCCATCCTAAGAACCATAACTGTACACAACCCAGGAATCTGCTTTTCTTTTGAAAAGAACTGAAACATTTTCAGCCTACTTCTCGTATAGCGCTTAAGAGCAAAAATGTAGTGTTAAGCTAACGTCGACACTGCCAATACACTTACTGTATTTGGGGTCAACATTGAAACACTTTCACTGTAAGAAAGTTCTTGTCCATCCAGCTGTAGTATGTAGCACAGAGATAAACTGCCCCATAATTTAGTGGAAAATTAAGATTATTGGAGCCGCAGCGCTAATGCGCTATGATATGAATTCTATAATATTTCATGATTGAGTTTATGTTATTTCCAGGCTTCCAGAGCGTAGATCTTACGTTAGTACAACCTGCCAAATAGATACAACGCAGAGTTTCAAAAGAGGAATGGATAGTACGTCAATAGGTACATGGAATTCACGCAAGGGAGCGTTTCTAAACTGGATCAACGTGCATGGGTATCGCAAGTTGAGAGAGAAGAGTAAACATAGAATATAAACGCGGCAATACGAGCACTAAACTGGAAGAAAGATAAGCGCCCACGAAGACAAGACGTCCGGAAGGCCTAGGCAAGTTCAAGGTTACATATGGGGCTCATTAGGGGGCGCGACTCCCCATAGCACATAGTGAGAGAATTCAATTAACTTAACGCTATCTTAGGGCCAGTTCACAGGTCCCTCAATGTAACATGTTCAGTCGAGCTGATGGACGCGGCGCGTTAATTTGATGGAAGCAGCAGTAGCAAATGCGGGAGATTGGAGGATGAAGCACGGCCGATTTTTCAACGACCGCGTCATTCAAATTCAGTAACAAAATCGTTAATTATTAAAGATGCCCTTTATGACGTTTTCAAATTATGAACAAATCGACAAACATGCTTTTTTATCGACATTTTAACGATCTGAAGAACTGTATTCCCGTTCAACACAAGAAAACTAATTGTACAGACGCCATCTTGGATTTGGAACCCCAGCTGATCGCTTTCCGTTGATTTCCCTTTTATCGGTTTAGCAGGCCATTAATATTCTAGAAATACGCTGTTCCTCTCAAAATCAGGCTGCAAGATTATGAGATACGATATTACTTCAAAAAGGTGCATAATATAAGCGAAAATGCAAAGAAATGAGATCATAAGTGAACGCGTGGCGCCATTCACATGAATGAAGGTCGGTTCTACGTGTGGACAGCGACAGCAGAAGTTCACTCACGGCTCGTGTTCATTTTCGGGAGCCAACGAGATACGTTGAGGGGCGTGTGAACTGGCCCTTACTCAGGTAGGGGTTATTTCGTTACATCGATTCTCTGTCCTATTATGTTCTTGTAGGAGAAAAAGTCCTTGTAGCCGAGTAGCTCAGCATGAATTAATAGCATTAGATTAACCGTATGGCCTATCCTATGCCCATCCTCCTTAGGAGTCAGTTCTCTGAAACTGACCATTCATACATACATACATTCATCTGAACACATGGAAAAAGGGCAGCCGTCCCCGCTATAAGATGCACGACAGCACGAGTGAACCATGATAAAATTCAAGTTAGAAATTTAAAGGGTGGAATCGTGATAAATAACTGCTCATGAAAAACAGCAGTGAAGCAATCCGTGAGTGTTATACAACAAACTAGAAGTCTCTAGCTCAAAAATTGTAGGAACAGCAATTTGAAAAATATCCCCTATAAAGGGGGTGGGGGAATTGTAGGGCAATTTTGAGTGTACGTACATGTACCAACGTTTTAACAAATTTTATTGAGGTCAACACCCATGTTTACCCTAAAGGAACTTGCTATACATGATGTTCAAAATTATTACAAGTGATTTTGATTCGTTTTGTCAATTGTATTGCAGGTTTTCAATTCTCATGAGAAATTGTATTAAATTATATTTTGAACTTCAAATACAGTTTTTGAGCTAGAGACTTCTGAGTTTTTGCATTATGTTCACAATCGAGCACTTTAGAATTTGTTAGAATTAGATTTTCGAATTTTACCGTTGGAAGAAAAATTTACGAGAAAATGTTATAATTTTTCACTTTTTTCTCAAACTTTTTGGATGAAAAATTGTATTAATTTTTGAAAACCGGAAATAAAAAAACTGCTCGCAACAAATAGTAGTGAAGCAAACACTGCATATTAGGCAACAAACTAGAAGTCTCTAGTTCAAAAACTGTAGAAGCAATTTGAAAAAATACCCCTAAAACGTTTATTGGGGGTGGGGGATAATGGTGAGAATAGGAAAAAATGTACCTTGTACTACGATGGATGCAACAGCCCTGAAAATTTCAATGTCACACCACCCTCTATGATAAAAAAAAGTTATTTTTTGGGGGGGGGGAGGGGGTGTGTCGGTCCCCTCAAGCATAAACATTGACAATTAAATATTTTCTCAGCAAAACATAAATCGTAACATTGCTATCATATTATCCATTTTCATATTTTCTTACGTTCATAAATTTTCCGAAAATCATGATACTGCCTCTCTACGAGTTCAACAGCGTCGAAGTGGCACATAATCGAACATAAAACTGTGTAAAACCGAAGGAGGAACGCTAAAACTTAATGAAAGGAAGTTTCCTTTTCTTCGGAGTAGATCGAAAAAGTTCAGAAGCGCCTCGCACACTAATCGTTTCGCGTACATATCAAGATAAGTTACATGCATTATACTGATGCATGTAAACAACCGTTCCCAACAACATCGGCCGTGCAGTGCATCGCCATGATAGCAGAGCACCGCCGATAAGAGATGCAATAACCAAGTTTACTCTAAGCACCCATCACAAATTACCTAATAATGACGTCTAAGACCCGGACCCTTGTTAACTTATGAGAGAGAATCCGGTTTTGGACGAACAGGTTCAACGTCAATTAACCATCCGGGTCTTTTTAGCAGGCTAACTGCCAAGACCTGGAGAGTAAAGCACGAGTTTGTGGCCATAACTTGGATTGATGGGGCGCCTTAACTGCCACTTACGATCCAAAAATCGACGGATTTTAACCCATAGCGCACGCGGCGCCTTTGAGAGGATAACTCCATTACGGGAGTCCGACCGAACGTTTAAGTTTGGATCGTTGCGATGCACCAATGACCTGTAATTGGAACAAACAAATGCTCATAGCTTCTGCCTAAGTGATCGTAAGAGCGAGAAACTGAATGTGAGTAAAGAATACTAGCTGGCTTGCAGCAACCGGAAATGTTCTGAGCGTAAGTGTGATTGCAGGGATGAATTTCCCTACGGAGGACCTTCTAAGTTTTGAGAGCGCGACAAAACGAACGAAAAATACTGCGAGTGAATACAGTAGCTTGCACCAACAGTAATTTTTCTGGCAGCACGTTTACAGATTTAGATATAATTGCGGATGGAGGGGTGCTGTTCTAGGTTCTTGAAAGATGCGAGAGGAACGAGAAACTGAATGAGAGTGCATACAAGTTGACATCAGATCTCGCAGATGCTGCAAACGTTCGGTATATCGCTCATTTGCTGATTTTAGCTTCAGCATTTGAGAGAGAGCCAAGGTGCAGAGTTTGTTTTTCGATTAACATGCTTCAACGCTTACAGAGCGACCCTTTATTCAGCGTGGCATCATTAATCTGTTGTTCAGCCTACAGAATGACGCATGCTGGAAGCCTATTTACACTGGATTAGGAATTAATTGGTTTAGCTACATTGACTTTACATTAAATAAACTATAACTTTTTCAGAGCTTACCCGTGTTTCTGATCATATTGATATTTTTTCACGCTAAGGTTCCCATTTTTTTATTTTTTTTTACTCGCGACAAGCTATATTTCCAGCAACACGTATCAAATAAAGCATTTATTTATATACGCTTATATACATTTATATACGCTGGTGAAGGCTAATAACTGCGTTGAAGTAATTTCTATTTTTCATTGGTTATATATGAATGCAGAGTTACTCTAAGAAATTACTTTTCATATAGAGAAATACTCTTTATGCTTCGATTTAAGAATTTTCATCGTAAAATACCTGCAAAATAGTTTCACTCTTCACGAGAAATGAACGGTTGGAGATAACGTTTTGAGTGGCTGCGATCATAAACATAAGGGTGACCGCTGTCAAGGCTTGTATGGGGATGATGATACTTTGTTCAGTTCTTCCTCTTCTTTCATGAAATGCTGCTTCCATACACGTGGATACAGCGAGGGAACCCCTCCGTGTACTGCTTGCGCGTTGCTTTCTCTAGTCGGTCTATACAATCTTCATCTTATGAAACTCCATCGCAATGGCAAGGAAGGCTGATACAAATACTTGATATTAATACTTTTTCCGGATTTCTGTTCCTGTGTCGCACTCTGTATTTAAACGCCCCGTTTTTTCGTAACTTGCTAAATGCTTTTCTCACTTTGAAATATTGCGTTGTACCTGAGAAACTTGAAGTAAGAAACGATATTGACAAACAGTCATTATACTCAATAGGGTATTAAATATTTTCACAACTACAACACTACAAAAATGCATCACATTTATTTACAATTTTCTTCTAATGTAGCTTGTGCAAGAAACGTGTCGGTATCTCTAAAGCATTGCCTGGTGATTTCGAGGCATCGGAGTACCTGTATCGGCCCAAAGCCAGGTATAACCATTCGGGGCAAATGGCAAAATGGTCATTTTGGGGGGAAAAATGATTTCGCCCTCAGGCGAGTTAGAATTACTATGAGCAAGAAATGAATGCATAAACAGAGCATTTATTTGCGGTCCTTTCAGTGTTCGTATTGCTTTTCTAAGTTAAAAAATGAATGTGAGGACGAAATAATATTTTGCCCCAAATTGACCTTATCGCCATTTGCCCCGAATGGTTATATCGCTTTGGCAACAAAAGCGACATCGGTGCTTCTATGAAAAAAAATTACTGAAGGATTAAAATCTGACGGTTTCGACATAACCGCCGCGTGTGATTTCATCCCGTAAAGAACCCAACTCTCGACGGCAAGTGAAATGTTACCATAGAGAAATTTTACCTTAAAGAAGATGATGACCGCTCTCACCTCACGGAGGTGTGATTGACAGGCTTGAGGCAGGCGGGCAGCTGGATCCTAATTGTGCGCCATTAGGGCGGAGGGCTTGACCTTGACACTCTCTAACGCAGTCGTTCTCGATGGTGTAATATCATAGAAAATTTTTATTATAGTTTTTTAATAAATAATGAAACCAACTAACAAGGGAATGTTCTACGAAGCTATAAATCAACTTCATTTTGGCACTTTCGTAGAATACCCAATTCAGAAAGTTTCAGCTTAATGTTTAGTAATCGTCCATGACGCCATATCCACGTCAGCGTCAAAACAAAAAGAAAGGTTAACGAACTCGACTCGTACCTTTCATAACTATAGCAATAACGATACTATTGACAGTCTTTAGAAGAGCACTGCTGCGCTCCAGAACTGTATTATCTAAGATACAAATAGAGGAAGTTAGCAGGGATGTTTTATATGCGACGCAAATTAGGAAAAGAAACAAAGCATACTGTTAGAAGAAAACAACAGAGAAAACATTTCAAACATCAGACATCGGACTATCGGTATCGGCCCAAAGCCAGGTATCGCTATCGGCAACAAAAGCGTCATCGGTACATCTATATAAAAAATTACTGAAAAATTAAAGTCTGGCGGTTTCGACATAATCGCGTGTAATTTCACCGATTGGAAGTTAATAACGAGGCGGAAAGTAACAGAAATGAAAGATGATCTCACCAGGAAAGCAAATAGCTAAAAAGCTCGAAAACGAGAGGAAGACAAAAAATTTGAAAATCAAGAAAAGTAACAAATTTAAGAAAAAAAATTTACAAGAGTTAGAAAGAGACAGACGCTGAAAAGGATGAAGAGAAGAAAGAGAATTAGGAAGAGAAAGGCACAACAATAAGGAGACAAATGATCGACAGAAACACAAGCAGAGAGGGTAGTAGTAGTAGATATTTTACTAGCGCTTCAGTGACACACTGCATATATCGTGCCGATCTATTCCTGTGTTTAACCACAGGCTCGTGCGCCACTAGGACGCGTTTTAAATTATCACAGATTTTTGTCTCGGCTTTTCTGCCGGTAGGTCTCACAGTGGTCAGTGCGCTACTGACAGGAGAAAGGCGCAAGTTGTGCATCACCAACCCCCGGCCACGGCTGAACGCTGTCGCTCAGCTACGCCGCACAGGAGATGGACACGAAATACAAGACGGTAGAAGTCTAGCGGGAATAGGTCGGCCCCCTCGATCAGCGGCCCAACTCCCGACACAGAACGGGAAGTATTGAGAGCCTAACTAACTTTACAAAACTAACCTCGTCAGCAGGCACTGCGGCAAGCTGCAACATCTCGTGCGGAAAAGGCATTCGGGACTCTTGGGTGTGGGAGGGCCAAATATATTGTGGCAGGGAAAAAGCAGGGAGGGGAAAAGCATACAGCTAAGTAGGAGCAAGAAGAAATGCCACGTAAAATCATAGTGAAGAAGGGGAAAAACAACGAGAGAACAGCAGATAACGTATGAACGCAGATGTTGGTCTCTTATTGTAAATAATCGATTTTCAGATACACAGCGTTGCAGCTATCAACTTAATAAATGTGCCACGCATGAATGTGAAGGCCAGCAGAGGGCGTTGCATGGTTGCTTTGTCAGATGTTTTCTTTGCACCACTTGCACTGTATTAATTTAGTGGGAATACTCTTCAAGTGTGCGCATAGCCATGGGAATAATGAGCCAGTTCCTAGAAGCAGGTTATTAATTCCATCCTATGTTAGTGAAATTCGATCTAGGGTAAAGTTACTATTGTCGACATGCACTGCATTGTGTTCGGTTTGGATACAAGTACTGTGCTTATCAACGACAAAAAATCGTTTAGAATATTACATGCAGGCAACTCGAAAAGTTTCTTTGTTCCATTTGTAGCGCAATTGAATTGGGAATCTCGAAGAGGTTTCTATTTAACAACACCGATAAAATGTCTGCTCTTCACAAGCAGAACAATAAATTTCTCCCTCCTGTTAGCATTATAATGCTCCATCCTGTTTAGGCGGAGCGGTTTCGTTACAAGGTATTTTTTTCTCTCTCTTACTGCATTGCTAAAGCAGAACGAACCCTTGTGGGGCTAGGCCCCCTAACATCATATGAATGAACCTAACAAACCTGAATCTTTGAACTATCCCGTGTCTATCACGAAGAGATAGATTAAAAGCAAAGTATTTATTAAAGTAAAAACAGACAGTTCAACAGCCTATGTTCATCGGTCAACGCAAAAAAGTAGGTATGTAGTTCACAAATTAGAGTGCCCAGAACTAATCATCTAATGCCAAGGCCGCACTATGTATTCGTACTCACAACTTACTGCACGGACGTGCAGCTCGCTCGCCGTATCTATGCTACCGGCTTTAAATATGTATCGGAGAGACGTGCAAGCTGCACTTACTCTCATTAAATTGTGCGTGCGGTTGCATAGTGTAGTCCTTGTATAACCATGGCAGACATTATACGACAAAAGTTGCACTGGAAAGATCAGTTTAAAATAATCCCTTCAGGAAAATTCAAATAGGTACATCCGTTTGTAAAAACGTTTGACAATTTGTTTATAGCTAATAAAAAATTTCTTAGCAAGTCCTGTTTTTTTTTACTGAATGTAAAGAAGCTATTGTGGCCAACGGGAATTATTGTTTTTTGTTTTAAGCGTAGTAGAATATTAGATTTCACCAGAATCGAGATCGTGCAACACTACACGTCGCTGTACGACTACCGGCGCCGGTACCTTCATGCATATAGTACATACATTATGTGGCCCACCTGCCATGCACGTATAATATGTGCTCTTAGACGTTAGGTTAAGAACCTGCCAATTCCAGTTGAACCTAACCTTGCCTAACCTTTTCTAGCCTAGCTTAAACCAACACCAACATAGAGGGAGGCACCATGCGTCCTATGTTTCATAATAAACAGACGAACTGCATGGGGCTAAATTAACACACTATTAGTCCTATCAGATATAACTAGTGGACCCATGCTTGAAAAAAACACGTAATTTATCGATATGTTTGCTTAACATAGGCCAGTGCGGAATCTTCTTTTCATTGACTTGCTTGCATCATTTTCTTCATTGATCTTTTGTTGTGCTCACATCCTTAGGTCCTCTCTTCTCTGACTTGCCGTTTCCACATCTTCCCGCTCACGCTCATCAGCAGTTCTTATTTCCCTTCTGTAACTTTATTGCTTCAAGTCTTTCTTGACACTGTGCTGCATAGACGCTTCATCTCTCTGCATATTGGTAGCACGACTTTGTTCTTGAGACTGTAGCAGTCTCGTTTTACGTTTCCTATCCTCCAGTCTCCTTCTTAAACGTGCGTCTTCCATAGTGAGAGGCCGAAGCAAAATACTCAGTAAAACACTGCAATAAATTTGAATGCAACTCCCCTCAGCTTATAGGCAATGTGAGCGCACCGTAGCCATGATACTGTCTTTCAAGCTCAAATATCTACTCCATTGCAGTGCTGAAATTTTGGCCCATGAAGCTAAAAACTGCTTCGTCAAAGAAAGACAGTAAGCTAGAAGAAAGAACTGTCTATTGCCCGTGAAAAATAATCACTTCGTGAGTGGTTCGTTGATCATCTGCTGAATTTATACGTCACAACCTGAGGGAAAAAAGTTATAAATCAGACTCCAGAAGCTGTAAATATATTGTTCCGCTTTCAAAATATGTTACATGGAAGAAGTGCATTGAGATACAGGGATAAGGATCCCGTTTTCGCCATCTTCAGTAACCTGGTCATAGATCTCTATGAAATCGTAACTTAATAACAAAATCTGCAACTTAGACTATTTTTCGCCCATTTGTTTCGTTATGATGCGGATACAAAATCAATAAATACACGAAAAGTTTTATTATATTAGGATTTTAGGCCTCTTATGGCTTCAAGTTCACTCGAAGAACGATGGGATAAGCAGTAAGTCAAGCAGAACTGGAATCTACGTTGTAAGCACGTCGGGACCTCCAACCCGCGCCCCACTAAGTCCCCCCACAGTGGATGACACACTTACATCTGCCCACCACCGTCGCCGCCTCAACACTGATGACAGCAACTAAGAGGGGTAGACGCAGTTCATTTACTAAGTGAATTGTGGGCGTGGATGTGGAAGGACGGATATACACAGATACGCTGAAAACTGTACATCCTCACTGGTTTTTCGCGGACTGTAATAAGCTCATATATGAAATAGCCAGCAATGACAGAGAAGAGGATGGATGAGTGGCTAAAAAGATTGGCAGTAGGAGTTCGAAGAATGAAGGAAGCAAATAGGCACAAAAAAGCATGCCTAAGTCTCAGCTAAAAGCTTGAGAATGCTATGGAGTTCGCATGGGATGCAACTCCCCGAAACATAAGATAGGCGAAGCCATTTATTTACTTTCGAAAGGCAATGTTGCACTTACAATCGCCAGTAAGACAAGTTCTTTATGCAAACCACTTACGCCCAAACTATAATTTCTCCCATAGGCATAACACTATTATTAATGCACCCAAATTAGGAGAGCGGGCGTTGATGGGTAAACGGCATACACAAGCTAATCAATTCAAGAAAATTTATGTGGAACATAAAACACAATCAGAGCTACAGTGTTCATTTTACTCAGCTGTATACATTTTGCGGTGCATTTCAATAATAATTTATGGACGTTCTAGCAGCGCATAATTCGTAATTGTTTCTTTTATTGTCTAGAATAGACGACAACAAGCAGCAGGCATACAGACAACTACCCTACGTATCATTTTCCAAAACAAGCGCACAAAATTTACACCTTCATGGGAGAAAAAAGTAAACATTCTATAAGCACTTCTAGATCATATTAACCGTGACCTCGTGTGCACAGTGAGCAAGTAACAGCCACAGAACCAAGTATATTCATATTCGGAGTAGTTATATATAAAATAGGTCTTGGAAAAACTTATTCTAAAAAAAATACATCATAAATGTAACATACTCAGGGTGTCTATCAGATTGTCAATTTCCTATTTTGACACTTTTTTGCACTCTTTAGCATCCCTCGAGACAAAACTTTAGCACCTTTCTTACATTAATTTATGAGATAAGTACACAACACAAGGCTTTTTAAAGCCGAAAGCATGCATACCAAGTATTACTCTGTACAACTACTAGTACTACCATCCCAAATAGGTCAATTTCTTGATCATGTTGGAGCAGTTGATCTGAATGAAAGACCGCAAAACTGACTACAAATTAGGACACATGACACTAGCAAGACTAGCAAGGCAGCTCGACCGAATGGCCTTGATTTTGCAAAAACGTGGTTTTTTAGCACTGCACTTATCACCTGATTTCAGCACTTTTTTAGCACCTTGCTCATTTTAGCATTTTTTAGTGCTTTTAGCACTTTGTATACACCTTTATTATTATTATGCCCCACTTTGTGAATCTATATAGGACAAAAATAAAAATTCAAACAAAAATCCAGATGAATAAAAGATGATTATTTGAATCACATGCACGGCACTCCTTTAGATGGCGCATAAACTGATTCACATTATTTAGCGGCCAGCCACAATTTGAATGAAAATGCAGCATCAGTAATTGATGCAGTTCTGCATCAACTTTCCATCGCATTGGCTCTAAAAGACGTTTGCGAGTTCAAAATTCTGTAGGTGAATTACTAATTATACCTTAACAAAATAATTGTACGATAAATGTCTATAATATTTCTGTTATTATTCTGCGAGTAGAATTGTCCTTGCAATCATGCATTCGGAGTACCAGTACCACACGGAAGACCATATACTGAGTAGGCTACCGTAGTTTTATGCCTCCGTTCCCACAACAATGGTGATCTCACAGAGGGAGCAAGAAGGGACGTATACTATGTAGATAGAAGCGTGGAACCCATGCACGAGGGTGTTCATAGATGCCAAATCGCGCATCCATGATAGGGGCTCCAGCACACCTGGCGTCAGCTTCCAGGTGTGACGCCTTACAGGCCACGGCTTTGCTGCCTGACCTCGGTAATATTTTCCAAATTTATAGCCATAATACTAGTCGCCTCGAATATTAATGGCGAACTTTTTCTCTAAGAATTTCCACAGGTTCCGACTAGTGTTACACGTTAAGTTTGTACCCGGCCATATCTTGTACAACACAGACCAAATGTACAGACAAATACGCCAAGTCCTCATTAGAGCTAACAGCATAGTAACACACACAGTTTACTTGTTTGTTGGGCTCGCTGCTCTGCCATCACTATTCCATAGGAAAAATTCAGTCTCAGTCGCTCAACAGCAAAATGTGAATATTTCCAAAATTGAAAATTTGCAAAATTAGAAACTTTGCCAAATTTAAAAATTCGCCAATTTGAAAATTCGCCAATTTGAAAAGATTGCCAAATTTTGAAAAGATTGCCAAATTTTGAAAACTTGCCAGATTTTGAAAACTTGCCAGATTTTGAAAACTTGCCAGATTTTGAAAACTTGCCAGATTTTGAAAACTTGCCAGATTTTGAAAACTTGGCCAAATTTGAAAATTACCAAATCTGAAATTAGGTCAATGCTGAGACCTAGGCACGAACCGTCAAACGTACATTTTAGCAGTAGCGTGAATGCCGCATTGATTATCGTTTCTCCCTCTTTTGCAAAGCCTACATTGCTCTGAACACATGATACGCAAATTGAGGTGAAGTTCAATGAAGGAATAGGGAACTATAGAAGGCCTCGAGGCATAAGCCATTACCCGCGATGAGGGTTGCCTTGGTTGGGAAGGCTAAAAGTGCTGAGTTTTGGCATATTTCACATCTAGGTTAGCCCACCTGACCGCCTGCAAGAAATTCTGATGATTGTTTCATTTCATCTGGCGGTTTTGAGTGGTAGGTATAACAAAAAATTATCACCTCTCTCGCTTGGATCATTCTTAACAAAGATAGTTTTCGTAGCAAAACTATACAAAGCAGAGCAAAGAAAACAGCGGTTTCTTTGAAGCAAATATTTTCTATCGTCAATTAATGACGGCCGCTCCACTTCCATGCGAAAAGTACCAGCAGCTCCACAGGCTCACCGAAAGACCATAATCTTACTGATAATGCTAGCTCAAGTATCCCCAGCCACAGTGATGACGCATGAGGCAGGTAAAGCAAAGCCTTAAGGACATGTATACGTATGTCGTAAAAAACGGGCAAGCCGCGTGTTGCTCGACTGGACAACGCACTTGGGAATTGTAAATCGGGAATGAAGAGGAAGGAAAGGAAGGAACATTATATCAGTAAAAGGAAAAAATTACAAGGCAGCAAATTAGACATGAATGAAAGACGTTTCGAAGGTCTAACAAGGCTAATGTAACTTAACGAGCCTGGCGGCGGCGCTACTCCCCATAACGCAGGCAGGATAAGCGAATCTATATAAAGCTAATTGAATGAATGATAGTAAAGTGAAAGGACCCAGCAACACTGAGGAAGTCAGGACATCCCTTCTCGATTCACGTCGAATGGTCTAAGCGATGAAGTTTCCCAATGTAATCAAGGGAAAAGTCAACAATCGATTTGTGTTTGTCGGTAAAATTCCCCCGCGAATAGAGCAGCAAACTGCCGATAGAAAGTTAGCAAGTCCATGCCGCGTTGTTCTTTCGTCCATTGTCAAGCCAGAAGTCTCGTGCTTATCTCAACAATTCCTCAACAAGTTAGAAGTTCCATGAATATATTAAGCTCTACAAGATTAGCGCTCTTGTACCGGCATCAAGGAAAATGCGCAGTGAAGGCAGGCTAGTGAGCGCGCAGAGCGGCAGTCTTCGTTCTTGATATGGAGCGCGTGTTTGTGATCGAGATCAGTAACCACGCGTATTAATATCATACGCTCACAGACAGGTGGTATTCAGACAATGATATAAAATTAAAAGACCACTTTTTGCTCATGCTATTGACTTTTTCCTTAGCATGACAAATCACTTACATCATTTCAATCATTAAGCGTGAAAACACCGTTTAAACTATGTACTTTTTTAATACGGCTGTACTCGCCGGTATTTTCCCACGTTGCTGAGATTTCACTCTAAACTACACAACTTTGGGAATGTAATTAGCGAAATCCCTCGATGAGGAAAAATGGAAAAAGAAGCATACGCTATGCAGGAGATAAAAACAAACATGAAGTACCGAAACGCTGTTGCATTAAATTTTTCACCAGTGAAAACAATATTAGGACTATTATTGGGCAAAATGGATCGACGAATGATAATGATCAAGATATGAGCGAAATACTCAGTCGCTAAAATCAGAAAGTTTTTAGTAAAAAGACCCGTAAATTCGAAGTTCTATTATTAGAAGCTACTGGCAAACTCTTGGCAGAATTTGAATTTGACAAACGCAAGCATCGAATAGGTCATCAACGAACTTGGCGTAAACCGTACTTTAGCATCAGATGATAGTCCCCAAAATGTGCAAGCGAAGTATACTACCTATTGCGACGTAATTCATAGGACGGCACGGTAATACAGAGCACTTGCATACATGCAATCACAAGTCCAATCCCCCAAAATGATTAGCATTAATACTGAAAACCTACCCCAAGGTGCTGTGCCCTAACTTTGTTGAACACAGCATCCACATGAGAAATAAATGCTATTTCTTTCGGCATCGCTTGGCATCCACGCAGGACCACACGATTGGGAAATCATACAGCGGGAAAATTTTTCATTCAGAGAAGAGGCGTAGGCAAAAAGAGGGGTTTTCACATTAAAAGTTTCACAGTGTAGACGGGCCTTTAATAAACGCTTCACTTTTTTCTTCTTCAATTTGCAAGTAGTTTTGCAAATTATATGACTACATGCAGCGCTTACACTAAATCTCCATCAGTATCAAGGTTTCTAGAAAGGACAATGAAGGAATACAGAAACCGTGGAACCAAAATGAAGATTGAGACTAATAATGTGCATGATAGACAAAGGTTTTCTGTGTCTACAAAAAATAAAAGAGCATAAATAAATAAATCACCAGTAGAATCATTAAAAAAACTGTGGCGAAAAGGCCAATAAATGGTGTAAGCTTCATACAAGACCTCTCGTTTACCAGCCTTGTACATTACAGCTTTATTTTAGATACCAAATTACATACTGATTCTACACAATCTACATTCATTTATGACTTTTCGCATTAGCTCGAGTCTACCGAGAAACGGCATCCTCGAATATAATATTCACTGAATCAGTTATGGTACAGATTACACTTATGGCGCCTAAGACTGAAGCTACGAGTGACAAGCGATTATACGTTTCGCAGCATGCAGTAAATTGGATGGTACTGTTTAGTATGGACAGCGAAATTTTGTTACGATGGTTCAACTTAATTATTTTCTAAATTTTTAGACGCCATACTTTCCCATCTGTGAAATTCATATTCGACACTGTCAGTTCCTGTGGCAACATTCGCGCTAACAAATAAGCAATTTTAATCCAATGCAAATTAATATCCACGATGATCACTAAAAAGTATGTCGGTCGTGGCTTTAACTCTAGAAAAGTTGTAGAACTCGATGCACTGTATAACCAAATCACGTTGTCGTTACCAGGTCCGTTGCAATTTAATATTATTGTGCATTTTTATTACCAGTTCAGTAGTAGAATTCTTTGGCATTTTGCAACTTCACGCTTATTTATAAAACTACTTGCCGCTTTCATCTTCACTCTAGCTGTAGTACATTCATGCACAGTACTTCTGGTGCGGCACAGAATGTCCAACGATTTCTGGCCCACGTGAACAGAAAAACTTCAGCACTTCATCACACAAAAGTAACCTTATGACAGCCGCTTTGGGTTTGTCAAACCACTAATCAGTCATTCACCCGCAGGCAACTTTTAAAGTTTTGTGCTCCATTCATCTTAAGAATGAGCTTAGGGTGACATAGGTATGCCGGCGGACAGTGCTGTTGAAAAAAAAAAAAAAAACAGGCGCAGCGTTGGGAGTAAAAACGAACTGTCTATCCAGTGCAACACTTCTGTACTTTTTGTATTTTGGTGCTTTCATTAATACATTCGATTGATACGAAATTAAGTTCAGTAGCAGTGTCAAAAATTCGACAACGCAGTTTTCCATCGAATAGTTTAAGATTGCCCTGCCTCGGTCGGTAGTTACTAAAGAATAAAAGCGAGGGTCATAATAGCATATCCAGGAAGTGAAAATCCATACACAGAAGGAGGATCACTTTGCACCGAAACTGCAAGCCGAGAAAGAAATTGAGATCGTAATAAAGACTGTTCGGCGAGAGTGAGAGAAAGGAAGAAAGAAAGGAATTTTTTGAAGCCAGAATTAAAAACAAATACTTAGGTAAGTTATCATTGCTAGTGCTCATAATTACATCCGACAAGGAGGTTAAGTTTCTGTCGTCGTTTGTTAATTTGTCTGTCACAGAGATAATAAAGTTATGGACTGATCGTCATGGAATGTGGATTTTGGTGAAGATAAGTTCAACTGTTTGTTTGACTGTACCTCTTATCCTCATCAACATAACTAAAAAAAGTAATAAACGGATCTCTATGAAATTTGCAGGAGATGCAAGGGATGTTTTAAAAAGCAAATGACCAATTTTTGTTTTTCTGCTGGCTTTTATCTTGGTCAACAACGTAATCTAAGAAGTTATGAACGGAGCTTCATGAACTTTGCAGAAACTGCTAGGAATGCCAAGAGGCGCAATTGAGCAAATTTTGGTGACGCTCGATGTTCATCATAATGTTAAAACGTAACTCAAAAAATTATGGACAGATCTTCATGAAATTAGCAAGAACTGCCGGGTAAGTTACAAGAAACAGTAGACCAAAGTTTGGTGAAGATAAAAAATCTGGATTCAGGACAATTTTGAAACTTGCCCTAACATCGTGCTGCTTGGCTGAGGTTTGCGCTTTCAGAGAGCTTCTTTAGTTTCCAATGCATTCGCTGTGGTTAGCGATTTCAACAAAGAAGTCATATTCAGCCACTATTATTACGGCAACCCAAAATTCATTTTCGGCAGTTAACTAATAGGGTTATCCCTCAGTCGCTTATTACTCAAAGTTCGTTTCTAGGACAGCCAGCAGTCTCAATACATTATATAATTTTACATTCAGCGATACAGAGCTAAACCTTTAGCTACAATGTAAAAACTACAATGGTGTCGCATGAAACGTTATCAGTAAAAACTATACGCGAACAGCTGTGAAATCTGAATAAAAATATTCAAGAGTTCTTTGTGTAACTTTTCGTGCTGGGAGGAACTCTGGCACTTGGGCCACATATAATGTTGGAGGGACAACTGTCGAGAAACAAGAAAGACTGATGAAACTGTAATCACGGGTCCACGGGTACAGCTTCCACAGACGCAGCAGGAGGCCCTGAATAATAGAATAGCTGGCGAAAAATTCAAGACAGTTTGACAGCCTTCGAGAGCATTTCGACGACGCATTTAGTTTAGAAGCAGACCAGCTTATATTCTGGAGCCGAAGGCAAAGTTGAAAAACTTGTATCGCTAATATTTCAGCGTTTCGTGGTGAATTATTTATATCTCCTTATAAGTAGTTTAAATACATTATTACTTTGGACTACCGATAAATATGCATCTATGTTGAAATAGCTCTTGCTATTTACTATAAATATACATGCGTACTAAAAAGTAGCGCATAATGCACGCTGAATGCACATGTAGGCCTCTGAAAAAAAGGATTCATCATAAAATTCAACTTTAATGCCCGATTTTAAGTTAGTAATAAAACAGATCTAGGCAGCAGTAACAGTTAGGCAAAAAAAAAAAATTGAGCCAGAAATCGATATATTTCCGTTTCCATATTACTGTAACTATATGTGTATCCGGGCGTTGAAAATGACAACGTAGATTGTTTTTATGATGCTTCTTTGAATTGACCAGACTTTTGTAACTAATTTGCCTATGGAAGACGCCCTGCCTACTGCCCATACTTGAAGGAACGTTAAGCGGCCCCTACACGGTCAAATTTTTAATCAAACGGTTTGAGTGAAACGGTTTGACTCAAACGTCAAACGTGTAGCTACACTGATCAAACATTTCCATCAAAATCAATCTCTGCCTAGTTTACTTCGGTGACGGTCGTGTGGTGTGGCTGTGTCCAGATGCCTTCGAAGAAAGATTTAGCTGTTCTCACAGTTTCTTTGCTTGCCCTAGAGCAAATAAAGAAAAAAAATAAACGCAAAAAACGTTGGTTCAAACAATGGTACCTCCTTCGGGATCGGTTCGCACATGAACATTTATTAACATATCTTTGTGCTACCGAACCCGAGGACTATAAAAATTTCCTTAGAATGGATAAAGAAAGTTTTGACTTCTTGATGAAACTGCTACGCCCCTCAATAGCCAAGAAAGACACCAACATGCGACACGCTATTCCTGCAGAGCAAAAACTCTCTATAACACTGAGGTTAAACTGAGGCGATTTGATTGAAAATGCCGCTAGACGATCAAACCGTTTGATACAAATTTTGAGTCAAACTAGATTTCCATCAAACACCGTCAAATTTGAGTCAAATGTCAAAACCCCTTCTACACGGTCAAAATGTTTGAGTCAAACCGTTTGATTCAAACCTTTTCATCAAAGATTTGACCATGTAGGGGCCGCTTAAGAGATGAGCCAAGGCTTCCTGAAGTACAGGCCTGGGTCTCTACGTCACGAAATTGGTCCGATTGGTACAGTCTCCCGACAGACTGTTGGACGCAGCCTGATAGTTTTGGCACATTCTTGGTATATTTTGAGCTTATGTGGATAGAAAACTCAAACTATCGTTATTTTGTAATTTGTAGGTAGTTCAAAGAAAACTTTCTATTCAGTTATGTCCGAAATATGAAGAGCAGTTTCCAATAATATCTGGCGGTATCCAATTGTTTTTCCAGGGACTGTACGCAATCGGGCCATTTTCGAGGCCCAGACCCAGGCCTGTACTTTAGGAGGCATTGGATGAGCGTCCTTTGCTTCACTGCTGATGACCGGCGCAAGTTTTCCTCTCCTGCCGTATCATGAAGAAAACTATATCGATTTTTAGCAGGCACTGAAGTAGGCTAACATTTAAAATAATAGATAGGTGGCACTGGATTATAGACCGCCATGAGATATCAATCAAAATTTTACGCGTACGTAAAAACAGTTTCGTAAAATGAACAAATCACATTGGAAATAAATAACTCCCGGAACGAAGTTCTAGTATCCTTTGCCCATCTTGGCAATTTTACGGTACGGTACATATTAGAATATCATACCCTTTGCTCCAATGATCATCTACTCAAGATCAGCTGAAGTTTGGATGGAGGAAGAAAGTAAAAATCAAGATGTACGTGACTGCTACGAAAAGCTGTAGATAATCTTCGTTACTAGGCTTTCAACGCTGGCAAAGCAAGAAGTGCACTCAATTATGAGGCTAAAAACTTCGGCAATCATCTGCAACCTGCTCAATTACTGCCTGTGTTTTACAGACGGCGACAGGACCGCTTCAGTTTCCCATTTTGCTTAACTTTAAAAACTTAGACAGATAAACAGATCAGTACACATTTGCTTTTTTGTTACATACTCATAGATGAAGCTACCTATACTGTATAATGTGTTCCAAAGAAAGGAAGAAAGAAGGGGCAAGGAGTATGTCAAGAGGAACGTGGAACTTATGCACGAGAGCGGTTTCATACAGGATCAACGAGCATGAGCCCCACAGACACAACAAGCGATGCAATGAGAGTTCTGCGGGAGACACGGCGTCTGTGAGCGATAGTGTGTTGCGCGATTTGGGCTGCGTCGGTGGGGGACAGCAGATTGCAGTAACCGATGTTACATTTTTTCATGCAACGAATTTGTTGCGTCACACGTTACTTGTTGCTTCGATGGGGCCCCGGCCTAAACCGTGCAAAGAAGAGCAAAGACACAAGAGAGGAACAGTTGGAGTGTGAAAATGGAACGCAGTCAAGTGCGCACGGTAGACAGACGTCCCGAAGACCTAGCTAAGGCTAACGTAAGTTTCAGATTGCTCTGGGGGCGCTACTTCCAACAGTACCGTCCATAACCAAGGGACAAATTTTCAAAAGTTTATATCTTTACTTCTATTCATCTTTCATACGTAATCTTTTGATCATTGATAGTCCTTAAGATGTTTATTAATGTGTGGAAATTTGAATCAGGAGTAGAAGATAATGAGAAATTTATGAGAGAAAAACTTTTAATTTGACATTTGGAAGGGACAAATACAATTAAGTCAATATTCAGCAAATATTTAGACAGAAATATCCAGTGAAAATGCAATGCACAAACAATATTCAATAAATAGACCCTTGCTTTCATTCACAGCAGCACATCGTTGACTACATGAACGAATAAAGTCTTAACAATTTTCCACAGTAATTTAGACCATTCCTCATAAAGTTTTATCAACAAATCCCCAGTATTAGTGGGATTTCTTGCCATAACTTGACTCGTAAGATCTTCGAAAGATTTTTTTTTTATATGTTTCAAGACAGGACTTTGCGGTGGCCAATCTATACCTTCCTGCAGAGTCTACTGGTCAAGGCAACTCATTACAGTCTTTGCCCTGGGGCAGGGCGCATTATCCTGGATGAAGATAGCCATATCCACACCTGATTTTTGACTAGTAGACACAATAACATCTTTCAGAACGTTTTTATACACCTGAACATTCACACGGGTTTGTAAGCGAATGAGAGGCGTTGTCACACGACTTAAAAACATACTAAACACCATCACAATCCGGTCTCCAAATTTCACAGTCTTTGTTGTACACTTGGCGCTTAATCTTTCACCTGCATGACTCTTTTACCATCACTTCCAAATAGATTGAGTTTACTCTCTTCCTTGAAAAACACTTGGGCCCAAAATTCATATGGCCAGATGACAGGCTTGTTTGCATGCTCCAATATCTTTATCTTGTTCTTGAAGTTTACAAGTGGTTTCTTCAGCGGGCTTCGTGCAAATAAGTCTACTTCTTGCAGTCGGCTGGAGACAGTCTGTCGTGACATATTAACACATGTGTCATTTATTACCCTGCCTATTTCTGCTGGAGACTTGAAACGGTCCCTTAATGCCGTACGCTGCATGAGCCTGTCTTCTCTAGCTCAAGTTTTGTGGGGTCTGTCGGTTTTTTTAGGACTAACAATGCAGCCGGTTTCTTTATAAGGTCGTCATAATTCTACCCACAACACTTATCGAACGGTTGACCTTGTCTCAAATCGTTCGAATAATGCAATTTTTCTTATGCAACTTGACAACGACTCAGGCCATTTTTACTCAGGCCATTTTTACTCTGATCAGTGACATCTTACCAGCTTTTAGAGACAAAACATTTACAGTCTGTTTATTTTTAGATTTAAGAAAGGCTTTTGACACCGTTAATCACAAGATTCTCCTTAGAAAGCTGTCGCATTATGGCATTAGAGGGCAAGCCAATAAAATAAGCAATAGCTTGTTTCCAAGTGCTTGATTATTTTACTTTGTTAGTATTTTAACTTGTACTGTGATGTGGAGACAATAAAGGTGTAAAGGTGTAACGTCTTGTCTTGAGGAGTTAGCAACTTTTTGACATGGTGGCTAGAATTCCACTGCTGCAATTGTTTACAGATATTCAGTAAAAAACCTTTTTTGCCCTGGAAATGAAGTAATTTGGATTAGGTGTGCAATTTATTGTTTTTCTTCATATATTTGTCCCTTAGTTTTGGAAGCTCCCAACCTAGCCCTATGGCCCACTCTCTACCTCTAAAGGGGGGTCATTTACAGATTTTACTCAGCAACACTTGAGGTGATCACGCGCCTGGCAACCGTAAGGTGAGAATATAGCAACAGCTTCAGCTCTGGACGCCAGCGATACATGTTTATCTGTTTCTCTATTACAACCTTGTTTTATTTATCAGTGTTACGAAACTGGTATTAATGTCACTGATAGCTCTAAGGAATAATCTACTTTCCACGAGCAGCCGAGAGCTCCGTGGTTACAATTGATATAGATTAATCAGTAATTCATTGCATAAACTTGAGCGAAAAGAAAGAAATCGAGGGATATAAATATTTTCAGGATTTTTTTCTTCATAAATATATAAGGTGTTCATGATATTCAGAAAAAAAAATATCATTGTCAATGTTTCCACCATTTATAGATATTTTTTAACAAATACCGCAGAGCCGTTCACTAGCTTCTGCAAAAAGAAAGAAATTCATATAAATGAGTAGTGGTAGTAGTAGAATTTTTTACTAGCGCTTCAGCTAGTGGCACACTGCCGGTATGGCGGCGAACTATTCCTGTGTTTACCCCCGGGCTCGTGCGCCGCTAGGGCGCAGAACTTGTTTCATTTTATATAACAAAGCGTAAGGAGAACATTATTATTATTATTAATTTTACATATAGTTATGTAATTCACAAAGAAAAGGGTAGAGCCGTAAGTGACGATAGCAATTATCGTAAAGGATTCATCACAGTTTGTGATAGAGGTTACATCTGATAAGAAAATATAAACGATTTCAAGGTACAGATTGTTTCCACAAATACCTGAAGAGTTTACAAGAACTTTATATAAACGTTTCTTTTTCGGATTTATATCTATTTTTCAGAAACACCCGAAGCGTTCACGAGTCTGGGCAATATCAAGCAGGGAGCGTAACTATCGAGCTGAGGCTGGGGAGCAGCACACACGTACGTGTGTAGAGGAGAGCACAGATCGCAATCACAGTCAGACGGAGGCTGCAACAAATTTGTTGCTCGCAGGAAATTGGCAGCCGTGAAGTGTAGCGAATATTGCTTTATTGAGAGGGAACCCTGCTGCTGCCG
>LQNS02278102.1:2704959-2715488 GCA_001587735.2 Parhyale hawaiensis | reverse complement strand
TACTTAAGCAATTAATGATAACCTCTATGCTTGCACCCCATGACAGTGATAATTTTATGCATTTAACTAACCAGTCTTGAGTTTCATTACCAGTAGTAGTATCAAACGAGCTAAGTTCCTCGTGCTAATGATCAATAACAATAACATAATGCCGTACGCTGCATGAGCCTGTCCTCTCTAGCTCAAGTTTTGCGGGGTCTGTCGGTTTTCAAGGACTAACAATGCAGCCAATTTCAATTCAAGACCAACAACGCAGCCAGTTCCTTTATAAGACATCATAATTCTATCCACAACACTTTTCGAACGATTGACCCTGTCTCAAATCTCTCGAATAGAGCAATTTTTCTTGTGCAACATCATAACATCTTGTCTTGAAGAGTTATCACCTTTTTGACATGGTGGCTAGAATTCCAAGGCTGCAATTGCTTACAGATATCCAGTAAAAAAAACCTTTTCTGCCCTGGAAATGAAGCAGTTTGGCTTAGGTGTGCAGTTTATTGTCTTTCTTCATATTTGTCCCTTAGTTTTGGACGCTCCAAACCTAGCCCTATGGCCCACTCTATTCCCCTATTGGGGACATTTCCTGATTATTCTCAGCAATACCTGAGGTGATCACGCGCCTGGCAACCGTAAAGTGGGAGTATAGCAACAGCTTCAGCTCTGGACACCAGCGATACATGCTTATCTATTTTTCTATTACAACTTTGTTTTATTTATCAGGGTCACAAAATTGGTATTAAAGTCACTGATAGCTCTAAGGAATAATCTACTTTCCACGAGCAGCTGAGAGCTCCATGATTGCATTTGATGTAGATTAATCAGTAGTTCATAACATAAACTTGAGCGTAAAGAAAGAAATAGATGGATATAAATATTTTTAGGATTTTTTCTACATAAATACATGAGGTGTTCATGATATTGAGCGAAAAAAATAGATATCACTATCAATGTTTCCTCCATTTATAGATATCTTCAACAAATACCGCAGAGCCGTTCACTAGCTTCTGCAAAATGAAAGAGGTTTATATAAACGAGTAGTATACATAGTAGTAGTAGTAAAAATTTTTACTAGCGCATTAGTGGCACACTGCTTATAACGCGCCGAACTATTCCTGTGTTTACGCACGGACTCGTGCGCCGCTAGGGCGCAGAACTTGTTTCATTTTATATAACAAAGCGTAAGGAGAACATTATTATTATTATTATTATTATTATTATTATTATTATTATTATTATTAATTTTACATATAGTTATGTAATTCACAAAGAAAAGGGTAGAGCCGTAAGTGACGATAGCAGTTATCGTAAAGGATTCATCACAGTTTGTGATAGAGGTTACATCTGGTAAGAAAATAAAAATTATTTCAAGGTACAGATTGTTTTCACAAGTACCTGAAGAGTTTACAAGAACTTTATATAAACGTTTTTTTTCGGATTTATATCTATTTTTCAGAAACACCCGAAGCGTTCACGAGTCTGGGCAATATCAAGCAGGGAGCGTAACTATCGAGCTGAGGCTGGGGAGAATCACACACGTACGTGTGTAGAGGAGAGCACAGATCGCAATCACAGTCAGACGGAGGCTGCAACAAATTTGTTGCTCGCAGGAAATTGGCAGCCGTGAAGTGTAGCGAATATTGCTTTATTGAGAGGGAACCCTGCTGCTGCCGGGCTCGCTGCGGCTTCACTAATATACGGAGAAGCGCGTTAGAGCTGAATGCCGGTCTCAGTATAGAGATTCTCTGATTAATTTGCGACGATATCGGTTACGGAAATGATAGATATTTAGTAAACTTTATTACAAAGGACGGTTAGTTTTGGCGGTGACTCTTTTCGACTTTGGTTGAGAGACATTACAAAAAATAATACGAATATATATACGCTCGATCGAAATAACCTTTTGATATACAAATAAAGTACACAAATATGTTATGATAGCTACTCTTGATAGGCAACTTGTTGTTCTCCCATGGGCGTTGATCGTGTGTGGCAACACCTTCGTGCATGGGTTCCACGTGTCTCTCGACATACTATATGTCCCTTCCTTCATTCTCTGCGAGATCGCCTCAGTTGTGGAAACTGAGGCTTAAACAACTGAATAATTATTTTGTTAGCGACCTGCCCACTTTAAGGACAGCTGGAGAAAAGGGGGGGGGGATATAGCACGGAAGCATGTATTTTTAAATTCAATAAATTCAATTTCCAGGTCCAAATAACTTAACTACTACAACGGACCTCCTAAAACATAGACAGGACGATTGTCTCCATTTCATGATGAGCTGTTTCTAGAGTTGCTTTGCTTCGAGAAGTCTTCTACTTAGGAACGTTCTCTATTTTCGGGATTTTCTGTAGAATGAGCATTATCGTACATAAAAAAATACTCAATGGATGAACAAAAGTCGTACAATGGCTACGATTTTCATGCTACGGTAGAGAATTAAAACAGGTTCACACGATAGTCAAATGAACGAGTTTGCTCACCGTCCCGTCCGAACAGTACAAAAGTGCCAGTTCTTATATTCTTACTTACGGCAGATACGAAGATATGTCTGAAACTTCGCTATAATGATACTTGCTTAGCAGTCGACAGGAACAGCGATTATCAACATTTTAATTTTACTAGGTACCTTTTGCTAGAACACACACACACACACACACTCTCTTGTGTGACACCGGGGCTCAACAAAACATTCAGACGATTTGCCGAGAGAATTCATTGTGCACATTTAGTCGAAATAACCTTTCTGCTGGAGTCCAAGGCACTTTACTAAAATATGGAAGATTTTCAAAACTTTAAAGTTAGCCCTTTGCCGCCCCAAAGGACTTCATTGTCCAGCGGCAAGTTAGGTATGGACTGTGTATTCTGAACGAAAATTTATATTCCATATGGCTGGCAAAGAGGTGCATGGGCGGATATAAGGAAAATGTCTGCACATCGACGTAGGCATTAGCAGTATCGAAATATAAAAATCGACAGGTCGAAGCATCGAAAACATCGAACATATTGAAACTGTCGAAAAGATTAAAAACAAATTACCGAAATCTCTTAACGTGAAAAATATGGAAATATGGCCAATCACGTATATAATAACTCCTCAAAAACCTCGCATCCTCTCAATCGCGTGGATCAAAGGCCCCAATATAGAAGCGCTACTCTTCATTAAAACTTATGAAACGCGTCAGCACTTTCAAGTGCCGGCAAATAAGCAGCTCTATTTCGACGCCCAGAGCTGGAATAAGTATTTTCAGGTACCTTTAACATTGTAATAAGCCGATCCATGTGGCAGGACGGGGGGCTGCTCAGAGCTAATTATAAGTTTTGGAGCAGGGGCGAATTCCTGCCAGCGCTTTTGGGCATGCCTGGCATATCTGACGATATTATTATCGTCACTGCTGTGAGCGTAACCGTCGCTGTACAGCGTAGTGACGCTATGCAGTGTACATGCAAGGCGTAACGCTTATTGTCAAGAACAATGGCGTTACAGTGCTTTTCTAGGCTAATATTGTTACCGTCAAGTGGTATGAGCGTAACTCTATAACTGCAGGGCACAGTCAAGTTAGGCTATAGAGCACATAGGCTACAAGGCGTAACACTTACTGTACAGTAAGTGTTAGTTGACGTTACAGTGTACATGCAAGGTGCATAACGAATATTCTCAGTTTCAGAACATTATTTTAAAACAGTTTGTGTTATAATAATAGCTACGGAGTGCATTATATTGCTTCAGTATTATTCTGTAATATTTAACTATCGTCGTCGCTAATGTTGTTTATTGTTATATGGGGACAGCTTATTTCTTTATTCACAGTTGGTGCACAGCAAATTAACACAGACGTGACTTACGCGACCATTGGTGAATTCTCAGACATCCACAGCAAATTAACAGCCATTAGAATTAGCTTACACAAACTATACAAGTATCCAAAATCTGTGAGTGCACAAAATGTATAAATAAACAAAATATGCAAGCATACAAATTATCACAAGTATAATAAACATGCAAGTATACAAAATGAGTAAATATATAAAATATGGAAGCATCCAAAATACGTGCGTATACAAAAAATGCAAATATAAAAGACATGTAAGTATACAAAATATGCACGTATACAAAATATGTATGTATACAAAGCATGCATGTATGTATACAAAATATGTTAGTACACGAAATCTACAAGCACACAACATATACGGGTGCCAATAAGAAACATACAAAGAAAGAAAACATAGGAGTAGCCCTATATAAACAATTTAAGTATACAAAACATACAAACTACACCACTTATTCAAATTAAACGTATTACCGTAAAACGGGGTGACTTCGGACAAAAACAGGTAACAAGGAACTTACTGCAGTGACAGGAAAAGTATCAAAAGTTAGAAGGAATCTTCTACAGTGTAATAAAGGTTGGTATCTCTGTAGTATGTCAGTAGGCCAACACTCAATCCCGATCAGCATAAACACCAAAAGGAGTACGTTTTGTACATAAAACAAACAAAACTATCCCAACGAACAAAACGTATTCCTCTCTGTGTTTATGCCAGTCGAGTTTGAGTGTGGGCCTAGTGATATACTACAGAGATATCAACCTTTATTACACTTTATAATCTTCCTTCTAACTTTTGAAACATTTCCTGTCACTGCAGTAAGTTCCTTTTTACCTGTTTTTGTCCGAAGTCACCCCGGCGTCCGAAGTCACCCCGTTTTACGGTAATAGAGCAAAGAGTTTAGGTGCAGATTCAAACTGAAAGCAGCTTGAGGCTGATTCGTAAGATATTCAGTAACGTATTTGTGGTAGAGCATAAATTATTATTAAAATCTATAAAATTTTGTTCACTACGAGCATATACCTCGTGTCAACGTGCGTCTGGTACGGTAGATCGTTGCCACTTTTCAGTGTAGGAAGATGATCAGCGCTGTATCTAAATTTACTACAGTTCAATTAAATAAAATTTCAATCCAGTGGGCCACGCAATGAGAAAAAATTGTTATGTTCAAAAATTAAGGAGATGAGGCGCTGGAATTAAAAAACTTGTTTTCATAACGCCAAATTTCTGCTGCAGGCAGTGGCACTCGACCCAGTCGCCTCTCGTTACCTACGGCCAGGTCATCATAAAAACAGATGCTCAGTTTCATCTAACTGTAAATTTAATTTTCCTTTGTGACCAGACCTTGGAGCACTGAAATTACACACGTTCATGTTACGCTATCAAAAACCTAATTCAACGCTTCTTGCTGTAATGAAAGCTGTAGACTTCATCAAGCGAAATCCAGACAGTAAACGGTGACTAAAATAAAATAATTGAGTTGCTGTGCTTCGTACCAGCGAGTTGCAGTTGAGCGAACAAAAATATTGATGTGATAGGCAATAATTTCAGCAAAAAAAGTTGGAAGTGCAGCATGGAGAAAGGGCCGACTGAAGCCACGACATATCGTGACGAAATTTGACATGTAAATAGCAGAAAAGAAAAAGGAGATACCGAAAACGTAAGGAATAGTGATGAAATTTGATTTATAATTTACAAAATTATTTGTAGCTCACGCAAGGCTAATGACTGTATTTAGAAATTCTTTACTGTACATCAGTGATCTTACTCAAGTAAATAAATTTGTAATATATAAGAGTAATTGGAATTTCGAGTACTATTTACGGAATGAATTTATAAGTCAGCAGTGGAAATACGATTATAATATAGAGTAAAATTGTAAGATCAAGACTATGGCATACGATGAAACACAGAGTAAATGCGTAAGGAAGGCATTATGTATAGTACTAAAGACTAACATTAAATATGGAAGCTAAGCAGGGAGGTTTGAAGTAGCGACACACAGTTAAGCATTAGCAAATAGTGTTTGCAGGTCGACATGCACTACCTCGCTAACAAAGTGCACTACACAAATATAATTACTCTTCAGGTATATCTTAGCAAAAAGCATTCAGCTTCTGCTCCATATCAAATTCCTAATGGGCGAGACGGAATGGGCTGTCACATTACGAACGTAAAAAAAAGCTATAAAAATGTACCTAGTATGGGACCACCCCGAGCCCATGTCAACAAATCTGTCTAGCAACAAGTCGTGGTGGGGTAATAGCCTCTTAATTTTGCAGGTCCAGTAACTCCTGCAAGTAATTCTAATGATCAAAGTTGTGAAATATCGCCCCACGGCCCACTGCACAGCGCCTCAAGTGACAACGTAAATTGACGATGGGCATTAGAGGAAAGTTTTCTAATTTTGGTCTTTCTTGATCGCCTAACAGAAAGCGAGAGAGCGAGTGCCTCTTCGATGCATGAGCTGACTTTTGAAATCGAACAAGGAAGGTAGACTGAATGAAAATTAGATTACCCTATAGAATAAGTTTCCATAGATCCAATGCGGTGATTGAGGAGAAGAAAATGAGCAGGGACATGTGGCGTGCCAGGAAGGAGGGAGAGTCAATGCCCAGAGGTACCTACACTGCGCAAAGAGACAAGTTGGGAAAGAAGAAAAAGAAGAAGAACACAACAAAAATTGACCGTAGAAGTACGAAAAATTAGAGATGCAAAGAGAGCGCGGAAGGCATGTCGGGAAAACCAAGGGCTAAAGTAAGCTATGAACTTCCATGCATGATACAGAAGGCGCGTGTTCACCATGTTATGATGGGCGAAGCTATAAATAACCGATCCCAATGGTTGTCGACCGAACTACTTACATCTGCCCACTGAGAGGGATGAAACCAAATGAGAATATCTGCAGTTTTGGCAATAGACTTTGCACGATAAATCCTACTGGCACTATGGCCAAGCTTCAGTATCTGGTAGAAAAAGCATTGCAGAAAGCGTCCGAAGAGGCGGCGAGTTCTAGGCGGTATTGGGAAACCATGAATATTGGGGGAGCTAATTTTCTTAACATTGGAAGCAAACCGTCTGAATCACGCTGTTATCCCCTGTCTGACCGGGCTGTGATACCTCGTTACTAGGACTTTTATAACAGATTATTTTCCAATAAATTGCAATATAAAAATGAGAACAAAGCTGCACATGGCAAACATGCGTACTGAGTAAAATGCAAAATTTCCGGATTAAAATCAATCCATCTTCAGTGCTGCAAACCTAGAGAGAAGCACGTGAACATGCATTATTTGACCAGCCGAGGAGAAAAACGCATAAAAAAATTCTCACCTACAGATGCGAAGGCTTTTTGACAGTAGTAATATAATAGAACACAGAACTCCGCTAGGAAAATAACACAGCCTGATATCAATGCGCAAAACAACGTCCAAAAAATGAGACGGTGTATGTTAAAGGGTTAAGTGAGTAACAGATCTTATACCAAAGATTGATTTTGTAGGTCATCCAGAAAAATCTGTTCTATTGTAAGTATTCGCAACGAATAACATGCATCAGGCTATTGATCTTTAGCTACAGATTACAGGCATAAAACTTCAGTCCTGTGGGAATGGGTAACACACATAAGGTAGTTCAAACTGTGTTGTGAAAATGCTTTCCATAGGGAGTACTGGTAAATAAATTT
This sequence comes from Parhyale hawaiensis, assembly GCA_001587735.2. Taxonomy (NCBI): domain Eukaryota; kingdom Metazoa; phylum Arthropoda; class Malacostraca; order Amphipoda; family Hyalidae; genus Parhyale; species Parhyale hawaiensis. The sequence goes on along the minus strand of LQNS02278102.1, from coordinate 2,707,974 downwards.
CTAATATCGCAATCCATGACCAAAAGTACATACAGAATTGAAAACATCATCCCGGCAACGCTCTGACACTTAAATCTCTGTTACTTGGCACCATCGAAACTGTAACATGGTCAAGTTCGAGGGGCGATGAAAAAAAAAAAAATATGGATACTATCTTAACACAGCTGCAGGGGAATGCAAAAGAATTGATAGATTACAAGGGATGAATCCGAAGGCAAAGCCAGGGACATCAGTACAGCAGTTTTAGAGGACTGTAAACAATTTTGGTCAAGGTTTAAGGGGCAAACCCATTGAAGAAATTAGGGACGTTAGTTCAGCAGCTTTAGAGAACTATAAGCAATGTTTGTCAAGGTATAACAGACAGGCCTGTTGAAAAAAAAAGAAAGAAAAACCACCTATCCAGGACTATAACCTATGTTGGTAGGGTGATAAGGGACGAGCCCATAGACAAAACTAGGGACATCAGTGCCGCGGCTAGGGGACCGGGGCAAGTGTCGGTTAGCTGGCTCAGGAGATAGTAATCAGACTCGCACTTCGTCTTGCTGACCGTGACGCTCGGACGCGATATCACCTAAGTCAGACCTCGAGGTTCTGGAGTTAACTATTAGAATGGNCTAGGGACATCAGTGCCGCAGCTAGGGGACCGGGGCAAGTGTCGGTTAGCTGGCTCAGGAGATAGTAATCAGACTCGCACTTCGTCTTGCTGACCGTGACGCTCGGACGCGATATCACCTAAGTCAGACCTCGAGGTTCTGGAGATAACTATTAGAATGGTGAGGAACTCAGGCAGCGCGAACATGATATCTAAACTGGGAGATGATGCGTCCAGAATAGACGAAAAGTCCCTAGATGTAGAATCAAGAATCTCAATAAGGCGGATCTCAGATAGTACTCGTACCTTCAGGAGATAGATAGTTGGTTCTGTAACTCGATATCTTGTTACGTGGCAGAAGCGTTCCATTATGCAGAAAGAGAATGGGGAGCGGTGGGGTTAAATAAATGTGCTGGGGTGAACCCATGAACTCACACTGTATTATTACTATTATTTTTTCTGGCTGTTAATGGCGCTATTCGGTCGAGAATCAAATCCTTACCTACTATGGGCAATAATGGCTCAACACATAAGATAAAAGTGATTATGGGGATAATTATGAAACAAAATAGAAAACTGAACACGAAAGATTACCTAAGTAAAAACATAAAATATTTCATAAATGAAAATTCAAGAGTCTTCTGTAAATACGTCCTCTGACCATTCGATGAATTTGCAATTCGATGAATAGAAAACTCAATGAATTTACCCGTGATGAATTTACAGTGAGCAGGTGAGATGCTGGGACTGGACCACAAGTGGTAACTGGAAACTGATCACTTTTACACGTACTCAAGGAAATTTTAGAAATTTACAACCCGATTTCTATACTAAATGTAATGCGACTATCATCATCGCCCTGTACGTAGTGTATGATATTTTCAACTTTGCGTGTCAAACTGACTCTACTTCTTTTTTTCTTCATTAAATAATTGAATATTTGACATTTTTCGACACAATACGTCATAATACTTATGGCAATAACTCAACAGTGAGTCGAAGCTTACTGTTTGACTTCTCTCTGGAAAAAGGAGCTTTAGTCCCCTTATAAATCCAATAACTAGTCATATTTAATGGATCTTATTGCGTGAGAAAGCGAGTAACTTTCTAAACAGTGGCGACGTAGGATAACACGGTTCATATACCTCGTGCGACAACAAAATATCCAAGAAACAGACGACGACATATGTCGACCCAGTGCGTTAACCCGCTCACGTTAGAGGAGAGTCAGACTCGCGTGTCGGATCGAGATCAACTTAATTCATTAGCTTTGACTCTACAGCGATCACCGAAAAGACTTCTTAAAGAAAGCAGCACCACGAAAAAAAATTCCAGACGGTTTTTTTTTCTTGCTCGGTCAAGGGTTAACTTGTCCAGAAAATACAAACCTTAGCTTTGAGTTCGCCCCTTGGTCAGACTTTCGGCGACCGAAAATTCAATCCTTCGGAGCTTGACTGATCATAGATGAAGCTCACGGATTAGGGAACCTCGATGGAATTTGTGTTAACCCTCAGGCGGCTCGCACACCAACGCAACTGGTTGCATACAATTAGTTGCATGCAACCGGAAACTTAATTTGCATGCAACCATGCAATACAAATCCATAGAAACGAGCACATTGCGTTGCAGGAAACTATGATTGTATTTCAAGGTTCACTTTACCTTTACCACCGTCGCGGTGCCACTACACTCAGAACAGTGTCGTCCCAAGACGATTATGCGGTCCCACACAGCCACAAAAATACCTAAATTAGCGTGCTCGTACAGCACGCCACGGCAGGTGGTTCCCTTCGTAACACGGGATAGCGTGCTTGAGTTAGACCCTTTTATCAGTGAAGTGATGACGCGGCTGCGATTTCTCTCTCGGTATTGTAAATCAAACTCACGGGCGCTGTCCAATTACGGTGGGCGGCATGTTACCGAGAGAACGAGGCGGATGAGACCGGTTTACAATTTTAAAACATGCAACAATTTTGCTTTTGGCTGATGATTTGAGAGTTAAAAAAAATAGAATTCTTCGTTGCGAGTAAAAAAATGGGAGAGCAATATCCAAGAGAAAAATCGCGAGTAAATTTGAGCTAAATAGTAGTTGTAGTAGCAATCGTCTCCTATAGTTTAAGCCTCCATTCCCACAGAACAACAGTGATCTAAAAAATGAAAGGACGTAAAGAACATCATGATAAATCTTTAACCCACGCACGAGTCTACGTGCATGGAAACAGTAATTCTGGAGAGAAGAGGAAGAACCGAAGAAAACACCAGTAAGGGAATGAAGGCGGAAGGAAGTAAAGTCGGCACGAAGGAAAGATTTCCCGAAGGTCTAGCTTAGCTACGGTAACTATAGGGTCCCTCTGGAAGCGCTGCTTCCCTTAACTTCGCGCTAAATCTCTAAAATATTCTGCTTGTGGTTCCATACACACATG
>LQNS02278102.1:2691527-2704926 GCA_001587735.2 Parhyale hawaiensis | reverse complement strand
AAAGTCGGCACGAAGGAAAGATTTCCCGAAGGTCTAGCTTAGCTACGGTAACTATAGGGTCCCTCTGGAAGCGCTGCTTCCCTTAACTTCGCGCTAAATCTCTAAAATATTCTGCTTGTGGTTCCATACACACATGTGACCATCTGTCTATCAGTCTGTGCGTAATGTCGAGACCACGCTGTACAATTGCATGCACAACTTGATATGAGGATGCGCAGATCGCACGTCATTGATGTTACCGTAGCTGCGCTTACATACATCAACTATTTATCAGGACGACGTGCGGCTGCACATCTTCGCATAAGTTGTGCGGTCAATTATATAGTGTGGCCCCGGAATTACATTATCAGTATTAGATGCAGCAGAACATAAGGCATCATCGATACGGTTTCTGGAACAACGGTGGTCGGTTCTACGCTACTATGGGACCTCACAGCTCCTAGATGTACCATAAGGGTTGGAATTTATTATCACTCCGTAACCAATATAACATGATAAGATTGCCGGCAGTAGACGGACCAACAAGCCCATTCCCACACAGAGATCGGGACTTACGCCCCAGCCCTCTATGAGCTATTGCCATTATGTCAAATAATGTTGATATTAGGGGATGAGAAGAAAGACAGGTAGAAAAAAATAGAGTCGAGGTGTCTATGGAAAATGAAACTTCTAAATCGCGATATTGCCATGGGTTCCGGCTAGTTCATTACTAGCGGTGCAATTAGAGGAATGAAGGACGTCCGGCAAGTCAAGCAAAATATGGAAAATTTACATGGAAAACAAAAAACAAAAGAAGACCAATAGGAACACCTGTAAGAGTAGGAAACAGTGCTAAACTGATATTTCCATAAAAATAAAATTCATCAAAAGAATCTGTACAAGTACCGACATCAACATTTATTACAGTACGTAAATTATCTAAAATCACATAACTCGCAATTAAGATAAAACTATCTTCAAATACAGAAATGAGAATTACGATAAAAACGACAAAAAATTAATTTGAAAAATCCACGATTTCTTCGCAAACACTTTGAAATTTACTACAACAATGATATGTTTTGCATTAAACTATGGCACGTAGTTCAAAATTTCATTGTAAATATAGCTAGATAGATTCAGATCTCTCTCCACACATCTTATAGTGAGGGTATTGACTTCTAGGCATTAGCGGACCTTCGCAAAACAACGCAATGTTAGCGACATTGGTCCAGAGCTCCGGGGAATTCTTCTGGATGGTCACCAAAATCTGTTGATTTGGTTCTCGTCAGTTCGTGTAAATTTGATAAATATCCGTCAATAAGTTTCTGAGTTAGGTTGCGAACAGACAAGCAGAAGAACAACAACAGACAAACATAGCTCATAGAGGGCCGGAGCACAAGTCCTGGCTGCTCTCTGGGAACGGGCGCGTTGTTCTGTTTATACTGCTGGTAGTCTAATCTAAATAAATTCCAACGGAAGTAATAATAGTTACGGTACTCTTAATATAACCACCATAAAAGGTGTTCCAATATATCACTGGCAAATGAAACTGTCCACATTCGCAGTCCACTAGGCAATTAAGTGACATGACTGCACATTAACACCACTCAGCCACATGGCTGCACATTAACACCACTTAGCCACATGGCTGCACATTAACACCACTCAGCCACATGGCTACACGTTAACACCGCTCAGCCACATGGCTACACATTAACACCACTCAGCCACATGGCTACACATTAACAGCATGCAGCCACATGGTTGCACATTAGCAACACAAAACCATGCGGTTGTTCACTATACAGTCATATAACTCCACATCAGCGTCCCATAGCTCCACATTAGCACCACATAGCTCCACATTAGCACCACACAGCTCCACATTAGCACCACACAGTTCCACATTAGCAACACATAGCTCCACATTAGCACCACATAGCTCCACATTAGCAGTACGCAACCACACGGCAGCACATTAACAGCACACAGCCACATGGCTGCACATTAACACCACTCAGCCAGTCGCTGTTAGGTCGACAAGCCGCAGCAGGAAAGATGAGCACATGATAGTCTTCCATAAATTGCAGGCGCGCTCAAGACAATGGAAATTTCTTGACCAAAAACGCACGGCCGCGGCAGATAGCGCACAACTTATGACAGTGAGAAATTCCTCTTATTATGCAAAAGGAAATACTAACAATTGAAAGAGAAAGCTGCTGCAGTGCTCGTCCTCCTTCTCCTCAAGGTTGTATGGCAAAGAGGGTATGGTGTCCATCGCTTGATCGCCGCAAATGATGGTAATAATTTTAATTGTGTTATTATGCAAAAGGAAACACTAACAATTATTGAAAGAGAAAGGTGCTGGCTGCAGTGTTCGTCCTCCTCATCTTCGAGGCCGCGTACCCAATATGGCAATGAGTGTATGGTGGCCATCAATTGTTACGTCATCAAAGACAGTTGTAATGCAGTTATTATGTAAAAAGAAAAGATAAATGAAAAAGAAAGCTCCTATACAGCGGTCGTCCTCCTCTTCAAGGTAGTACCTAAGTGGTAATCAAATTCACTTCAAATCATTCAACTGGTAATATTGCGCAGGTTCGCATGAAAATATGAGACCGCTATCGGGCACTGCCCGATTCCGTTGCTTGACTATTCAAAACGAAAGGTCATAATAGTAGTCGTAATAAAAGGAAACCTTTTAAGTTTTGAAAACGGAAAGAGGTACGGCAGGCCATGGTCACAAGCACGTAAGCGAGTAATGCTTGATACATAAGGTGAAGTTACTAGAAAAATGAAATTAATATTATACATTTAAGTACCTATTTATTTACTGCTGATGTATCCATTTTTTTGGCTGTTCTAAGCATTTGCAAAGACAATATTGACAGCATAACCAATCGATCACTAAGCATATTGATACGTGGAGGACAGGAGATCTGTCAACGGAAGTTACAGGCAAATTCGCAAGAATAATGTTTATTCTCTTCCGTTGTGCCATCCAATATCTGCTTACGAGTGGGTCGTCCGCATTCCGTGTACTGTTTTGTGGGGTATCATAAAAAGCAGAGTGAGCTCTGTATAATAGGAACGTGGTTTAGTTTATATTGGTACGTTCTCTTTAGTAATTGTGCCCCCTCAATGGGAGCTGGCACCTCCCTTGCTTCATCTTACCGTCGGGCACTCCTCTCAGCCATGCCTTTGCGCTCATATAAACTGTAGACGTCATAGCAAAGAGACGACAGTTCATTCCATTCTACTAGCACATGAAAAATTCTAGGCCGCCCTAGAAGTTAAAATCTTAAGACACGATCTGGGAAGGCACTAGTATGTACCGAGATCAGGTACAAATTAGTCCGTAAGTGATGGAATTTTCCAGGACATACTAAAGGTGAAGGCATAACTGAACCATTCCGCAAGGAATTGTTTCTCTTGCAGAAAAAGCGCATTTCCTTATGCTACACGATAAAAATTCGTGAACTGTGAGTACCTTTCTTAAAATAAGAATAATAAAGCAATTGTCGTATGTAATCTGACTCATACTTTCCCGGCGAATACATTTGATATTATTCCAGACAATAATAGAAGGCATGAATAATATCAAATGGAAACGCCATTATTAGCGAGGCATAAAACGTATCAAAAGAATTCAAAACCTCAACAATTACATTGTCGGTTCTTCAACTCGAATTGCCCCGCACTTATTAATATAATAGAGGCAATCAAATCCTATTGGGAGGATGTGACAGAGAAAACATGGCTATTATTTACCCACATCATTGGAGGTTCACAAAAGCATGACAGATTTATAAATGCCACCGGTACAATGGCCGGTCGAGTCTCTCAATGAACTCAACGGTGCTACTTTCAGGAAGGGTGGCTACACCTCCAGGTTGATACTTCAACCCAATGGACGTTTTATTATCATTCTGCTTTTCAAGCACGAGTGGCACTGATTCCATACCGCCAAAAGAGTTAGCGTTGAGGAACACTTACTATGGTCGAGTATAATTCAAGGTTCCCCCAAGCAAAAAAAAAAAAAAACACCGAGGTACCGAGGTGTTTCAAGAATAATTCATGACGCACAAGGTGCTTCCAATATAACACAGGTGCCCCAAAATATATAGTGTTTCAAACACAATTCAAGTTGATAAAAAACAGATGTTCAGGGTTATATGGCTAACAGTCTGATCAACAATGGGATAGCTATTTAGATCAATAGTATTTGGATCAAAAATGTGGGGACATTATTCAACTGCTTCACGCACAGGAAGAGGATCAAACGAAATACTTTTACAACAGAACTTGCACCATGTCATACCACTTTTACGGCCCCGAACCCCATCAACGAACCATCTGTCACGTCTCATTTAAAGTTACTCGAACGAAAACGGACGTTTATTACGCACGGTAAAATGTTAGCTTCAGTAAATCTAAGCCTAATACCCTCAATGGCGGAGTGGTTAAAATTGCTGACGGAGCATTATCAGGTGAAACATTGGATCCCAAGCTAGGGCGGAAAAGTCGGGATGCTTGAGAATGTAGCGTCAGCACTTCTGTCATTCATAATCACTTCACTGATGGCAGGAGGGCACTGGCCTCAAAGTCAGTTGAGCCTTCTGTTTATATGACGCCATAGCTAGACTCATTTGCGGTTGATTACAGCCGTGCCGAATTCACATTAGCAACTTTCGTTTCGCTTAAGCCTATCAGTCGTTCAGAGAAAATGTTGCTGACAGGCTCGTGGGGCTTCACATCTGACTGGGTGTATGAACGATGCGTTGCTACTGCGTATAACGTTATTCACACAATAAATTAACAGAAAACCATAAATTCGCAACGCAAATTTGTTGAAATTACCAGTGTACTTGCAAAAACTACTTGCATTTTTATTAATAATGTTATTTATGTCGAACTTCATAAAATTAGAAAAAAAAAGTTTTGATACAATTTATTGTCGACAGGCAACGTAACAGCAGTGTGTGAGAGTCAATTGCGGTACCATTACCATTAGATCTTGCCATTAGATACTATCTTACTGCGTTCATTACAAAACAAAAACATTGTAGGTGTTAGGTTCACTTTATAATCAGCCTGAACTATTAGATTTTGATATAAGAGTTGGATAATAAATAATGAGAATATGCTTACATAAGCACTTCGATCTTTTCCTTGTATACATTCATGATTTGGGCAACCTCTCTTAATATGCCATTATTTTTTGTACATTGTAGCAAGTAGCAGACCCATACTGGCCCACTGGTCATAAAATGTTTGCCTTAGTCAGCAGCCGTGACGCCATGGCTGTAGCGTGATGCGCGTTTTATCGTAAATTTGTAGGATATTTGGAACATGTTCGCTTCTCTATCGTTAATGTGTGTTTATATATGGAAACAACACTGTTTTGTGCCCAAATTATGTATCAAAAAGCAATTGATTCAAGCATTTCATAAAATGAAGCTCACCGGAAGATGGCGTCGACGGCGTCGAAAATGCTACATGCTGCAGTCTGCCGTCGCCCACCATAGCTCACTCCGTCGTCAGAGTAGCGCCGTCGTTCGTTGGCTGTGACGGCAACGAAAGTTCCTAATGTGAACTCTGCTTCAGCGGGCATTTGCCTACAGCACGACGTAGAACAAGGAGCTGCATGGCTGATTTGTCCAGGAAACGCGACCTAAACTTCCCTTCTACTAGCTTGTGTTAAGTTTGCTACAATGATTTCTTGCTTCACTGTACGTCTACCGTAAAAAAAAAAATCTTCGTTGCAAAGCAACACAACCCAACCCGATTAACTAAAGTAGAAACTCCAATGGAGGAGGCGGCTGCCAAAACCAATATGCTATCCGGTTGAAATTCAGTGTTTTTTCAAGGCGGCATCTGGCATCAATAGCCGCGTGCATACTACAGGTGACTGCAAAAAGTTGATTAGGCGCCGCAAAAAAGTTGATTAGGCGCCGCAAAAAAGTTGATTAGGCGCCGCAAAAAAGTTGATTAGGCGCCGCAAAAAAGTTGATTAGGCGCCGCAAAAAAGTTGATTAGGCGCCGCAAAAAAAAGTTGATTAGGCGCCGCAAAAAAAGTTGATTAGGCGCCGCAAAAAAGTTGATTATGCGCCGCAAAAAAGTTGATTAGGCGCCGCAAAAAAGTTGATTAGGCACCACCAAAAAGTTGATTAGGCACCACCAAAAAGTTAATTAGACGCCGCCAAAAAGCTTATTAGACGCGACAAAAGAACCAGCACCAAGCGGACACGATTATGGTAACGCAACTGCGACGGGTGGCAGTGAATATATTTTGTGAAATGATTTGCTGTAGTTTGCCGATAGTTCAAAAAGCGGATATGACCACTTAAAACGACCTGGCTCCCGACCCTAAATCTCCATACTTGCACGTGCACGTACCCCATTAAGCACTGCCGATTTTTCAGCAGGCCATTTCGTCAATCGAAAAGAAAAAAATTACATAGTTGATTTTGTTTTTTCTATCCATAATCGTCAACTGATATTGAATTTAGCGTATCCCGACCCAAGAATTTGTTTCGAAGCTCAAGAAGAGTTTTGCGAATTTAGGGTCTGAGCGGTCAAAAATTATGTCAGGGGCGGTTTTTGTCATCACACAAGTTCGAATGACACACTAGACGTATAGATTTTTTTCGTATCTAGGGAGCAGAGGCTGTTATTTCGAGTTTGTTGAAATGAATACGGTGTCTAAACATACTGAAGTTTTCTTCAGTTAACCGTGTTGAAAGAATTTCATTTTCTAAGAGATATTTCAAGGTTATTGTACACTTGGTAGCACTGAGTAGTTGTTTTATTTAAGTTGTTAAGATCCATGGAATGTAAACATAGTCTATATTAAAATTCTGCTCGTCTCTTAGTACAACCGTGATGTTTTCATCAGCATTAGATAAGGGAGACTTGGAGCATCGTTGAGCTGTCTATGATACGACCTGAGAAGAGACGGGTAGAATATTTCAATTTCAAATTTATTATTATTTTTATTAAAACTTCACGCTTGAGCTCCCACGGACAGGTAATACAACCCAAATGAAGCATTAATCTCTTTAAGCTGCTTGCCTCAGGTACAAGATTCACTGCCTCACTTGGAACGTTTTTCACCCTTCGTTGCATGTTAAGGGCCCGAGGGCATCTTATTTGAGAAAAAAAATGGCATTGTTCTGTAGAATTTTCACAGGTTCCCTCAGTATTAGCTAGCAAAAAATTAAGATGTATACGGGTCGGAAATACCACTCAAGTTGTCACTAAAATAACGCACTTTAAAGGTGTCCAAAGTCGATCGGTCGATATTATAAAAATTACTTCGCATTTTGTAGTAAGTGAGCCTTTGTGCAAATTTTTGTTAGATGGATAGCTTATTTTATACGCGTCTAAAATCCCGAATCCCTTTCATACATATGCTCAAAGAAATCTTCCGTCATATGTAGCTCGTGCCAGTAAGGCTCAAAACTACAATCGAGGCTGCCGGTTAAGACCAACAAAAAAATTTCGACGAGCAGGCAGAAAAAATATNCCGCAAAAAGTTGATTAAGCGCCGCAAAAAGTTGATTAAGCGCCGCAAAAAGTTGATTAAGCGCCGCAAAAAGTTGATTAAGCGCCGCAAAAAGTTGATTAAGCGCCGCAAAAAGTTGACTACGCACCGCAAAAAGTTGACTACGCACCGCAAAAAGTTGACTACGCACCGCAAAAAGTTGACTACGCACCGCAAAAAGTTGACTACGCACCGCAAAAAGTTGACTACGCACCGCAAAGAGTTGACTACGCACCGCAAAGAGTTGACTACGCACCGCAAAGAGTTGACTACGCACCGCAAAGAGTTGACTACGCACCGCAAAGAGTTGACTACGCACCGCAAAGAGTTGACTAGGCGTCGCAACAAGTTGACTAGGCGTCGCAAAAAGTTGACTAGGCGTCGCAAAAAGTTGACTAGGCGTCGCAAAAAGTTGACTAGGCGTCGCAAAAAGTTGACTAGGCGTCGCAAAAAGTTGACTAGGCGTCGCAAAAACTTGACTAGGCGTCGCAAAAACTTGACTAGGCGTCGCAAAAACTTGACTAGGCGTCGCAAAAACTTGACTAGGCGTCGCAAAAACTTGACTAGGCGTCGCAAAAACTTGACTAGGCGTCGCAAAAAGTTGACTAGGCGTCGCAAAAAGTTGACTAGGCGTCGCAAAAAGTTGACTAGGCGTCGCAAAAAGTTGACTAGGCGTCGCAAAAAGTTGACTAGGCGCCGCAAAACGTTGACTGGGCGCCGCAAAACGTTGACTGGGCGCCGCAAAACGTTGACTGGGCGCCGCAAAACGTTGACTGGGCGCCGCAAAACGTTGACTGGGCGCCGCAAAACGTTGACTGGGCGCCGCAAAAAAAGTTGATTAGGCGCCGCAAAAAAAGTTGATTAGGCGCCGCAAAAAAAGTTGATTAGGCGCCGCAAAAAAAGTTGATTAGGCGCCGCAAAAAAAGTTGATTAGGCGCCGCAAAAAAAGTTGATTAGGCGTCGCAAAAAAAGTTGATTAGGCGTCGCAAAAAAAGTTGATTAGGCGTCGCAAAAAAAGTTGATTAGGCGCCGCAAAAAAAGTTGATTAGGCGCCGCAAAAAAAGTTGATTAGGCGCTGCAAAAAAAAGTTGATTAGTCGCTGCAAAAAAAAGTTGATTAGTCGCTGCAAAAAAAGTTGATTAGTCGCTGCAAAAAAAGTGTATTAGTCGCCGCAAAAAAAGTGTATTAGGCGCCGCAAAAAACTTGATTAGGCGCCGCAAAAAACTTGATTCGGCGCCGCAAAAAAGTTGATTCGGCGCCGGAAAAAAGCTGAGTAGATAGCGCCAAAAAGGTACCTAGGCGCCGCCTAAAAGGTAATTATATAGGCGCCGCCTAAAAGGTAATTAGGCGCCGCCTAAAAGGTAATTAGGCGCCGCCTAAAAGGTAATTAGGCGCCGCCTAAAAGGTAATTATATAGGCGCCGCCTAAAAGGTAATTATATAGGCGCCGCCTAAAAGGTAATTATATAGGCGCCGCCTAAAAAGTAATTAGGCGCCGCCTAAAAGGTAATTAGGCGCCGCCAAAAAGGTAATTAGGCGCTGCCAAAAAGGTAATTAGGCGCCGCCAAAAAGGTAATTAGGCGCCGCCAAAAAGGTAATTAGGCGCCGCCAAAATGGTAATTAGGCGCGACAAAAGCCAACCAGCACCAAGCGGACACGATTGAAGTAACGCAACTGTAATGGAAGGCAGTGAATATTTTTTTGTGAATTGATTTGCCGTAGTTAGCCGAATAGCCCGACCCTAAATCTCCATTCTTGCACGTGCCCCTAGAAGCAGCACCGATTTTTCAAAAGAGCGTTTTGTCAATCGAAAATGAAAATATATGCTTGATTCCGTTTTCTATCCGAAATCGTCCACTGTTGTTGAATGAACTTAGCGTATCCCGGCTCAAGAATTTTTCTCGAAGCTCAAGAAGCGCTTTGCGAATTTAGCGTTTGAGCGGTCAAAAATTCTGTTAGGGGCGGTTTTATCATCGCACAACTTCAAATGACACACTGGACGTACCGATTTTTTTTCGTGTCTATAGAGCAGAGGCTGTTTCGAGTTTGTTGAAATGTACGGTATCTAAACATATTGAAGTTTTTTCAGTTAACTGTGTTGAAAGAATTTCATTTTCTAAGAGATATTTCAAGGTTATTGTACACTTGGTAGCACTGAGTAGTTGTTTTATTTAAGTTGTTAAGATCCATGGAATGTAAACATAATCTATATTAAAATTCTGCTCGTTTCTTATAGTACAACCGTGATGTTTTCATCAGTATTAGATAGGGGAAATTGGAGCATCGTTGAGCTGTCTATGATACGACCTGAGAAGAGACGAGTAGAAGATTTCAATTTCAAATTTATTATTTTTATTAAAACTTCACGCTTGAGCTCCCTCGGACAGGTAATACAACCCAAATGAAGCATTAATCTTTAAGCTGCTTGCCTCAGGTACAAGATTCACTGCCTCACTTGGAACGTTTTTCACCCTTCGTTTGCATCTTACGGGCCCGAGGGCATCCTAATTGAAAAAAAAAATGGCTTTGTTCTGTAGAATTTCCACAGGTTCCCTCAGTATTAGCTAGCAAAAAATTAAGATGTATACGGGTCGGAGATACCACTCAAGAACAGTGATTTTATTGCGTGAAATTTCCACAGGTTTCAGCTAGCCAGCTATAATATTTTTAATGAAGCGTAAAACATCATTCACTCGGAAACACGTTTAAAAACAATCTACCTATCGAATAAATATANAGCTCGTGCCAGTAAGGCTCAAAACTACAATCGAGGCTGCCGGTTAAGACCAACAAAAAAATTTCGACGAGCAGGCAGAAAAAATATGCATTGATCTTTTGGTACAAAGTCGGCCTTTTAAAGAATAGAAAGGCTCGCATGAACGAGCGGCGGGCAACACAATACCCAACTGCAACGTAAGCTCTGCAGCCAATACACTCACTGCGCGCACCGCTGCTTCAAAGGAAAACTAATTAAAGCAACATCAGGCAGGAAATATTTTAGGTGCAGGGCTACGCAAATATTGAAGCAACTGAGCGAGCAGGGTCCAAGTATGTAGCCGAAACGCAAAGGAAATGAAGCTTTGCTTTAAAAGGCTCAGACGGAAGCAACAATCTACTCCAACCTTCGCTATTTAGTTTACCGGTAAAAGTCCGGAAAATACTAGGTATGATAGTTTTGCTTATATGTGTCTACATCAGATAGTACGTTAGCAATCAGGACTTAACGTAACTCTTCAGCTTGCCGGTCAACCTTTGACAAAAGTAATTACCTCCGCCAATGAGGTTATGTTTTCGTCAGCTTTGTCTCTCTGTCATTCTGTCTGTCCTCAAGATAACTCAAAAAGTTATGGGCCGATTTTGAGAAAATTTACAAGGATAGTTGGGTATATTAGGAGGAACAGATGATCTGTCCATTAGTTTGTTTGTTTGTCTATTTTTTTGTGTTAGTGCCCTAACTTAAAAAGTAATGGACGGATTTTCATGAAATTTACATGAATTGTTGGATTTATTACAGAGAGTAAATGATCAAATTTTGGTGATGATCTGTTTGTTCGTTTGTTTGTCGCTGTGTTTGATTTTGTGTTTATTAGCGAAATAACTAAAAAAACATTGATAGATCTTTATGAAATTCTCAGGAATGTTAAAAGACATAATTGATTAATTTTTGGTGATGATCAGTAGGTCCGTTTGTGTGTTAGAATAACTCCAAAAATATAGATGAATCTTTATGAAATTTTATGGAATTGTTAGTATTGTTAAAAGACAATTGATTAAATTTTGGTGATGATTGGTTGGTCCGTTTGTGTGTTTGACTAATATTTGTTAAAATGTTTGTTAGGAGCATGACTCAAAAATGTTATGAACGGATCTCCAAGAAACTTACGGACACTGTTGACATTATCAAAACGCACAAGTGCTCAGATTTTGTTGTTGATATAAAGAAAATCATGGTTTCAGAGTCGATTTGAATTTTTCGTTACCACTGCCTTGCTTATCGGAGGTAGTATACACTCTCAGAGTGCTCTAGTTTTTCATGTGTATGATATGCTGCAGTGAGATTACTAGTTAAATTATATTCTGAATTTTAGCCCCTCCCCAAATATATTAGGGTCTATCTACGATAATGGTGACGCGATAGGACACAATATATCACTACAGTACCAAACAATGAGTTTTGCAAGAGTACTTCCATCGATAAAACTTAGCTCTATAAAGTCGGACTGGCTGCCGAGACGCGAGAGGGACACCAAACTTTGCGTAAGTCTGACTGAATAAAAGCGAGATTGGCGATTCCAAACTGTTAATATAAATCGCCGAGACTGCAGAGAATCAAAGAACGCACCGACAGTACAGCGCAAGAAATGTCAGCTTGAAATGCTCACCAGTTACACGAATACTGGAACGCAAGGAAGCCGCGACAGCGCGTCCAAAACTACAGCGAATTCTAGAATTTGCAAACAGCTTACAAAATTAAAGCGAATTGTGTTCTGAGCGATTCAAAGAACATTCCACGGAGATTGCTGCTCCGAGTTACACAAGTGTAATACATAGAAAAGTTACAAAAAGGTCAATTATAACACTCTCTCAAGTGGATAAAATTTCGCTGCAGTCAATTCTGTCAGGAACCATTCAAGATAACGCACATCAGAGACTTTTTTTTGTCGAGTGACGTAACCACTGAATTAATTTAGTGCGTCGACATAAAAACATCGAGGGGAAAGAAATGTTGCAACGGGCAGAAAAGTGATAATCTATGTACCGTAACTAGAGTATGGAAGGTAATTACAATATATACCCATGGATCGACTACGCTACATTAGACAGCCCGCTCGAAATCACACCTAGGTTGGACAGCTGATTAATGAGACTTCGATAAAATATTTTGTAACTAAATTAAAAAACCCAACGAGAAGGAAACTGCTCGTAGTAATGCATGGAGTGTTTTTATCAGCAAAAAAAAAAAAACCACAAATTTGTCCATCAGTATACGGGTCACCAATTAATAAGCAGTGAGCGACAGAAAATAACCGAGTCTAACGTCATTATAACGACCAACAAATGATTTAATCATTTACAGTATACTGTCTCCCTCCAATAGCTGATTAATGAGTTATTAGTTAATAAAAAATATGCAGTGCATCATCATACAGGCTTTCTTTGAGGTTCCTCTTTGAGCTGGAAAATAGTCTATTGAAATTTACTCAATTAGCTTTGCAACACACTTGCAAGGAGGGCAGGGGCAGGTAGGGCGTAATGCATGAGTCATATGTTATTAAATAAAATTGAAATATCCATCTTAGTTAGATTTTACAAAGGTGTAACACAGTGGCAATGAACATCACCAGTGTCTGTCGGATAACATGTGCAGTATATATTTATTGAAAGACGGAAAATCAAATGTTTGCCACTTTATTGACCTCGTATCTGAACGCAGTCTTCCCAGAACAACACGCAAACAATGTCTAATCAACACTATAGTGGTAAACAAATTAAACATAGCATTACAGAAGTATCTCCATCTTCACATTTTTTTTACTTCCTACTTTGAGCGAGGGAAATTCCAACTTACGCCGTTTTAATCACCTCATGCCCGAACACAATAGAAATCCCAAGGAAAAAAAAACAAATGCGTTCAGAAATTCGGCGCTGGCGCGAGTGAATTCGGCCGGACGGCCGCAACGTATTATGAGAGCCTCCACATAACCTTCCGGAGCGACCCACGCGCGGGCTACCAAAAGAAGTCAGCTCTTGAGGCAGCTCTTCTGCCGTTCCGGTTGGTTGAGGTTAGAATTTTGCCAAATTTTGAGGCCATTGTGGGGCTGTGAAGAACACATTCCTTAGATCTCGCTTTATTTCTCCCGAGGAAAAATTC
>LQNS02278102.1:2662476-2686342 GCA_001587735.2 Parhyale hawaiensis | reverse complement strand
GGCTGTAATGACTTCATCACGTAACCAGGAGGTCGTTTGACAAGCTCTACACGTTGGCTGGGTGGCCAATTTTTCTTGCAGATATTCGGTAACTTTCGAATGGCTTTATGGCTGAAATTAACACATGGGAAGACCTCACGCGTCGTGATCTCTTCTGTGTCGGCAGCTACCACTCTGGGTGCCGCCCCAGCTATAGGGGGCTGTTCAAGGATGGAGTTGCACCAAAGCTGGGAGGAAGAAGTGGCTACTTGATGGTTGAGCATTAATGTATACAAAGAATAGATAATAGGTAATTTACATTTCTCTATATGCAATACTTTACAGATGGTTACATTTATTACTGAAGTGAAAAAGCACTTAAAGCTTTGGATTAGAAATAAAACAATGCAATAAAGATTAGGATACAGGATAGTATATTCTTCTATAAAAACTTTTATACATACTGAGAGATTAGATCGCGGTGGTATAAAGCTACGAGTCATACACTATAATATAAAGATAGGTAGCGAATTGATTATGAACGTAATAGCAGTTAAATTAAAAGAATAGCGATTGAATGATTAGTAAGACTAAAATGGATACTGTTCAAAGAAATTTCTAAATATACATATATAGCTGATCTTGGCTTAGGTCGTCCTCTTGTTTTTGCAGTTGGGCACGTCCGTCCGAGTTTCACTCCAGAACTCCTTTTGAAATGGTTGCATGGCCACAGTCTTTGGCGTGCTGGAGCCATTGACCTGTATTTACAGCCCGCAAATAAATTTCAATCGGGTGGAGGCCATTTTTTAGGGACTTCATAGTCCCAGTTAAAAAAAAAAAAATAAAATGTACGTATGTGGTGTAATATCCAGTGCAAAACCATGAGGCCCTCCAGAAATGATCAACGCGCATGGGGAAAAGAGCCACAAAATTAAAGACTGCCATTAGATGCAGTAAAATGAAAAACACGTGATGAACACGGAGACGGATAGTACCGAAAGTTTTACAAAAACTGTACTAATAACGAAAAAATAAAAATAGAGTACATCAAATTCTTTATTTTGCGACATCATCATCCGGGTAGGCCAGCAGGCTTTGCAATAGGGCTAGGTCCAGAGCTGGAGCTGACATTGGGCATGGAGCTTTGAACCAGGGGACCAAGTAGGTGGAGATGACGAGCTCTACAAACCGAGGCATCGAGAGTAGTAGCTCTGAACTATATCACGGTCAGTGGTCAAGGTCCGATTCAATGCGGCAGACAAGTCGCTGTCCATAACCTTCTCTGACGATCGTGGACGTTTAGGGGGAGGCATTTGAGATGTAGATAGACCCGATAGTTCATTTTGAGAGCACGGTGCACTTGAACTTGATGACAGGTGGACCGCTTCATCCAACTTTTCTTACTCTTGAAGGGCTTTCATCACACGATGTTGAACCTCTTCTTCCCGTTTTCGGCGTCGTGATTCTTGTTTTGCCAGGGACATATCCCTTGAAATCATCGCCCCTTGGCCCCTTGCCTTCCTTCCAACCTCTGAGCCCTTAAGAACTCCCAATCTTCTTCCAACGTGATCATCGATATCGGATTTGCGTAAGCAACACCAAACATGATTTATTAGAGAATTGGTAAAATTCTACTCATCTGATTTTTGGATCTCAGCTGCTCTGTTCTTGTTCTTTTTAGTGCTACCCATTATTCATATAAACTGATTATATTTTCTTTCATCCGCTGCGGTTTCGACATAGAAATTCGAGCTCGTTTCCAGAAATCTTCTACCACTTTCACAGTTTCCATGGCTGTACCGTTCTTGGTTATCTGCTGATGCAGAAGAAGGTGTAGGAACACCTGCTTCTTCAATGGCAGCTTGGTTCCTGTGATAGATTGTTCCATCGAGCCGGGTAAATAAACTTCGGTCTTGGATCTAGTACATGCCATTGCGGAAAGTACGCAGGACCTGAGAAATGGAATGCTCACTGTTCAACATCCATCCAGCTAGAACGCGAGTAGCTCAGTAGCTGACTGAAGAGCGCCGCTCACTTCTCGCCAGTGTCGATGTTGCGTCGCCAGATAGTACTATTATATCTTTCCAATTAAACATAGCTAATATACAGCAGATTAGAACACTTAAAGACTAGCTAGCAATTTGCACTAGGTTCAAGACTTCAATTGATATCTGCACAAAACAAATGATTTAAATATGATTATTTCAAACTCTGACCTCCTTGAGCTACTCTTAACTATTAATATTATAGAAAAGTGTTTTACACATATTGTTTCTGGTCAGAGCCTCACAATATGGCCACTGGTCCCAGTAGAAATTCTAAAATTGGACTTAAGTGTCACCCTACAGCGCACTTCCTAAACCACGTTTCAGATAACGATATTCCTACGAAAAACTGACGTTCACTTTTGTCCTTATAGGATGAGTGCTCTTCTTACCAGAATATGTTACTATACTGCTACAAGGGATTTTTGTCTTCTTTTAACCCAACGGTTAAAAAAAGCCTTTCCAGCCTTTCTGACTTAACCCTTCCTTTCATGCCGTTACATATATGATACACTTCATGTGTTACATATATGATACACTTCATGTGTTACATATATGATACACTTCATGTGTTACATATATGATACACTTCATGTGGCGTGATTCTACAACCAGAGATGGGTAAATTATGAAGGAAAGGGTCAATTATCTCAACTGTAGAGGGAGCATCGAAGGCACTGCAACAGGCCAAGTTTGTGCCACAGAACTACAAAACTAAACTGCATCAGACTTCCGCGCCATCAGGAAAAAAAGGTACCGGTATTTTAGAATTTCCCCGGCAGACCGCATCAACTGTGAAAAACTAACCTGTCGAGGATACGTTACGCCGCTGCTGTAGAAAAATACGAGCATAAATATACACCGAGCAGGTGGCTGAGATCTGCGCTACATTACGAGCGCTGCCTGTCGGTCCGCCAGTCTGTCACACTCACAAGACCGCATTTCAATATATATATATATAAAATTTAAAGACGTTCGTGGGCCCACTAAATATACAAGGTCATAAACTTCGTCGTAGTGGATTCCCTTTCTTGCTGTCATTGAAATTAACATGTGGAATAAACTAGTCTAGTTTTATTTCTCACTCACTCGATGCTTGAAAGATCCTCAATTTTTTTTTTTGCACAAAAAGCCAGTGCACTTGTCCCTCGTTGTAGGTAAATATTCGGACGTATTTATAGGTCATCTGCTGCTCTGTTTTTTTTTCCACTCGTAAAGATTAGTTTTTTCAGGATGTATTTTTAACTGCGTGGAAAATTAAATATTAATTAAGCAATTCAAAATCAAGACCTGATTAACATTTTGGTCAAGTATCAATTGTTGCGTATAAGCAACATTTTTAAGTGGGTGACAATTTTCTTTCGTCGTTAAAATGGCGTAACCCTTTGACTGCGACTGCCAAAATTGGGCCGTACATTTTGTGATCTGCATATCTCCAGCTACCGGAATGACAGCGCGGTGGGAAGTGGTGTGCCGCTCCACAAAGGTTAGCTCTGCAGTATTCCGTCAGAAAACTTGTGATCCTCATTTGGTACACGTCGCCTCACGTGATAATTGTTATTCTTCTGAGTGACGTGCGTCACTATTGGCGCACGCAACGTGTATCAATAGTGGCTCATGCTAGTAGAGGTACACGGTTCTTATTACTTTATCGCAGTGATAAATATATATTTTGCACGTTTGTACATAATGAACAATATTTCACGTATACTGGCAATCAGGGTAGAATTTTTATGCATAAATATTCATTCGTGCTGTTGTTTGCAGTCCTATTATAAATAGAGTATATCGCATGGCAGATGTACACAACTCTCATTACTTTATTGAAGCGATGAATACATACGGTATTTTGTAAGTTTGGATATATTGAACAATCTTATTTTCTGTGATCAAGCTCTAGTTTTCATGCATATACGGTAGCTATATAATACAAATGGACTCTTGTGGCGCTGCACTGCTGCTGTTATTCTAACTCATGTGCTCATGTGTCATTACAATTAGGTACTGAAAATCTAATGTAAAGTCAAAAATAAATATAGATATAACTTTTTTCTTTTTCCTCTACCCATGGAAGCTTCAATATTTTACGTTCTTTGGTGCTTTCAACAAGATGAAGACGATTCTAGCTCTAGCTGCAGGTGTATTGATAGTAGCTAATTATGATCCAAATTAAAGACACTGCTTATTGATTTCTGAGAGTGACTATAGTTGCAATTGAGAGTGACCCTGCGGAGAGGGAAAATGCATCAGAAACGCTTTTATAACTTTGAAATAATGGAATTATTTTTTGCAATAGGTATAGTTGAATGTCTGAATTTCCGTTTTTCAAAAGCCCTGAACTTGTACTTTATTTTTACAACTTTAATTTGCACCAGTCAATGTTGTAACATTATTTCATGTTTCCTTAGCATTTTTTCTCGAAAGTCTACTATGTATGGGTACAGAAATATGCCTAATTTACATTATATAGGATATTGAAACTAAAATATTTTTTGGCGCGTGTGCCATATATGGCTCACGCCGCAGTTTGGGACATGTCACAGTGTACCATATATGGCGCAAGTCTCAGTCAAAGTGTTAATAATCTAATTTAGGGAGGCAGTTTACGAAGTAATTACTAAAAAGTAACATTTAATTACGAGTGCTAAAATTCAGGGCGTAACATCAGGGTTGGAAGTAGTTGGAGGTTTCTACGTGAAAGGAGTCGAAGTCGTACAGCCGCGCTGGTCCTACGAGCCGGAGCTGCATGGTATCAGTTTTGTTATCTGCTCTTGCTGACAGTCCAATTTTGCTAAGGAGTCCGAATCGGATTTGCAAGGAGGGGAAGCGAGGGTTATTGGGTGACTGAAGTCAGAGTCGGGCACCGCCTAGCCCTCGAAGTCCGAGTAGGAATCGGTCACTAGTTAGTTCCAGGAATCAGTGTAGGAGTCGTCATAACTACTAGCAAGTCTCAGGAGCCTTCCATCTTCTGATTTCGCAACTGGAATAAATATTTCAATAGCGCTTATTTCACATCCGCGTAATAAAGTGAACAATCCCCCCAGTGGCGCCCTGGCGAGACACGAACCCTAGAGGGGGGTGGGGGGACAGTCCCGCACAATAGTCAGACTGTCCGTGTTATTTTCAAGGTAGAAAAATAGAGCTGCACGCAGGATGCTGCCAGGTGGCGAGCCTCGGCGTTGTGAAAGGAAGAAAGCTCGTCTCTTTGCCGTGTCAATTACGGCGGTGTTTAGAGCTCCGTGGGGAACTGACGGCGTTCGTTTGGCGACGCTAAACGATTATCGATGTCCAATTGGGCGACGACAGAGCCGCGTATCCCATCGACAGCATCTCCCGCTGAACTCAAATATTGACATGCCGTCTGAGCTGTTGCTTCAGTTGGCCCAAAGTTGAGGGGCCTTAGAAAAACACCGGGAACACGGGAGACTTTGGTTAGTGATAGACGGACGCGGGGACTCGCGAGAGAAGATGACGGCGTGATGCGACTTTGAGTTCCTCAACCGAAAAGAGTTCCAACAAGTTGGATAGGTGCAAGACGGATGGAGAAATACAGGAGGGAGCTTGATGACTTCAGTCGGCGGGACCTCTACTGTAGCTGTAGAAGAAAAAAACGAAAGAAAGATGAATTTGGTCGTAGAGGGAAAGATTATGTAGAGACATGTAACGGAATTCGGCGCTGAATTACGACCAAACAGCACAGGAACACATACAAAGTTGTTTAGCATGTCACATCCAAGAGGCATTAGAGACGAGAATATGAAGAATCACTCATGACGAAGCAACAGCGTACCACTCTTTTTATCCAAACAGATATAGGCACACGAGTGTCAGAAACGGCTCATAATCACCTGTGCTACGGAGCACGGGACCAAGCGAAAGAGTTATGTATGATGTCTATAGGCAGGCACATAAGTGTCAGGAACGTATCAATATCGACAAGGGCACACTGCACCGAAGCAATCCAATGGGCTCTAGACACACGAGTGCCAAAAATAAGAGAGGAAAAGGACGGCAGAAAGGGGCAGCTGGGCGGCTGAGGACTGTCGTAACAGTGCCCAGTGGTGCGGCAAAAGCGCGTACAAAGCCTGGCTCCGAAGGGCTCACAAAAGAGCGGTGGTGAGAGCAATCTGGGCCTGTCACGGCCTCCTCATGGACATCAACAACAACGCTGCGACCGGTGACGTACTTACGCCACTTAGGAGCTAACCCTTGCTTGTAACACGTTACTGGTTACATTACATATCATTTTGTCGCAGGAAAAATGGTAGGAGGCTTACTACCTGGCATTCAAGTATATTATGTGTGCCTGCCAGTTAGGTTTGGTATCTTTTTATTAGCTGAAATTAGCCATTCTTATCTAACCGAACGTACTGTGAGGTAGGCCACATACTATAAGGGGACCGGAAAAAACATTACTTTTTGAAAAGGTATTTAATTGTTAATGCTGTTGAGTGGCGTGCAGTGAACGACGGTCTGCACATCCGCGTTCAACGGAGGTGTTTAGCAATCACGACTCAAAGGTTACAAAGTCTGCACGGGTGTCACCCACTACTTGAAATTGTGCCGAAATCGAAAAAAAAACACATGCTTATAAGAAACATTAATAATTTCAATCTAGGGTAAAAGCAAATGTTTTCCAGTTAGAAGCGAAAACAGTTATGAGTGCGACACGCTGCTGGCCTTCGACGAAAATGAATATGATGCACCCACCGTGAATGAAATTCACACTGCTGGAAACGTCTTTTGTCCGTCATTCATGGCAGAGAATGCCGGATCCAGGAATCGTTTTACATCTTTACCCTATTTCTATTTTTGATTAAAAGTGAATCTCTCAAACGTGTGGAGAAATTTCAACACATGACGTTCAAGGCTTTCCAGTTTAGTTAAAAAAAAATAAAGTAGGAGAGAACTAATTTTTACTATTTTAACTTTGTGTATTGCGAGGGGAGACCATAATTAGATACCTACACAGAAGAGTCCTCAGCGGTAAACTTGATGGTAAATAATTTGCATAGAGATCGCGATTATGTAGAACACAGTGCCCGGTCGGCCATCGGCTAGATGATGTTCAGGTTAAAATGTCAAAGTTAGTTGACCTCTGCCAGTTTCGTGCGTGCATATGAAATTATTTGCCCGTTCGCTTGCACCTTAATCGCCAATCTTAATCATATTATCTTAGGTAGGAGGTATTTCAGTGGTTCATTCCAGTAGGCCGAGAGGAAAGAATACCATGCATCTTTTTTCTGTGTTTGGCTGGAAAAGTCGAAAAATGTCTAAAACATAGGATGAGCGAACCTAACTATCCTAACCCTAGGGCCCATGGCCCATCCTATGCCCCCGGAGGGGCGTAACAGAAAATGGACCCATCAGACCGACACACATTAATACATACTCAATAGCCTTTACTGCAGTGTTTGATTAACATGCATATAAATACGGTAGAGTTTGTTTTTATTATAGCGGTTTGATTTGGAGATTTGGATCAGGGTTGGTAATTTTTTTTAATCAAATAAATTTAAAAAAATCGACGATTTTTTATTGATTTGATTTTTCATTTATTAGATTTTTTGATTTATTTGATTTCTTTCTAAAATACAAACTAAGGCAATTGAAAAAAAAAATCAAGCGGGATACTACAAAATCTAGTGTAATAGAAGAAGTAATAATTAGCCATCAGCCATGCAATTCCGGAGAAAATAATGGTAAAATAACCTTAAGCTTGAAGATGATAACTCAATGAAATATAGGCCTACATGCAGATAGGTGAATGATTTTTTCAGTTGTCTAACCAAATTATTCCAAGAGTGGTGAACAAGTTCAAGTTGCTTGACTGGATGCAAATGAAAATTAATGACTAATGACACATAAATATTTCTGCTGCTGCAGTAGCATTAAATTATTTAAATACAATAAAAATTCAAGCACGCACTTTCTCTTTTTTAATCATGTAGCTAGCTATGTAGAGGTATAGGTTGATGACTTCTATTAAGGGAACATTACGTAAGTTTGAAAAAAAACGCTGTGTTCCATGAATGCTTACAACAGTTAATCATTTGATAGTGTAAAAATATTCCATTTCAAGGAAAAAATAATTAAAAACTATAAAAATCATGATTTCTATACAAATTAAATTGATTTTTTATTTAGCTGATTCAATAATTTTGATTAAATCAATGTCAGCCCTGAAAACTTTTCATAACAGTTAATCATTTGATAGTGTAAAAACATTCTATTTTGAGAAAAAACATATTTTTATCAAAAACTTAAATGATTTAATCAATGCAAACCTTGCTGCAAAGGTAGTAGCGCAGTAGCAAAATAGATAGTGGCTCATTAGATGATAGATTAGATTTTATCAAAGTATTGATTTATTTAAATACCATAAAAATTAAACTTCAAGCATGTATTTCCTCTTGTTTTAATTATGCATCTAGCTAAGTAGAGATTGCTGAATTCTTTCAAGGGGATCCATTGATATGTTGAAAGATAGAACTGGTGTTGTGTTACATAAATGCTGATAAGGGTTAATCATTTGACAGCAAAAAAATATTCCATTTCATGAAAAATCAAAGCTACACAAAAAATAATGATTTCTTATAGAAAAATCAATCGATTTAATCAGTTTATTAACTAAACTTGATTTTATTAATGGCAATCCTGAGGCAATGATAGTTAGCCTACTTAGATAGTGGCTCATTAGATGATAGATTAAATTAAACCACAGCATCAAAGTATTTAAATATCATAAAAATTTAAGCATGCGCTTCGGCTTGTTTTAATTATGTAGGTAGCTATATAGAGGTATATATATAGGTTGTTGAACTCTATTTAGGGGAACCATAGATATCTTGAAAGACAGAACTGGTGTTGTGTTGCATAAATGCTCATAAGAGTTGATCATTTGATAGCGTAACAATATTCCATTTCATAAAAAACAAAAAAAAAATAAATAAATAAATAAAATAAATAAAAAATTATGATTTTTTCATAAAAAAATTAATTGGGCTGATTTCACATCAATCGATAACACCAATTTGATTTAATCAATGCCAACCCTGATTTGGATAATAGCAAAATGAATTTAAAATGTTAAACGAAAACCTCAAAATATGAGTTGAGCGGTTGAGAGGATGGATTGGTTATATCTCGGCAGCGCGTGTCGCCCCGGTCTCAGGCTGCATTACTACATCTTCGGAATCTCGGATTCCCGATGCAGAATAATCCTCTTGGAATCGATTTTTTCACGGAGGGGCTTCTCATATTTTTCACGCGAATGAAATCTTAAGAACTTGGGATGTTCTTTTCTACAAGTCTGCACCACATAGTACGCATGGACGTCAAGCTGCAGAGCACAGCCTTTAGGCAGTCATAGATGGGGTGCTAGATAGCTCGGAAAGGGAAAAAAGGAGGGAAACGTTCTCTAGCTTTTCACTAAATTAGGCATCGTTGCGCAAGCATTGATACCTACGATGAAGCTAGAACCAACATATTTATGCGTACTAGTGAAAAAGATGAGGCAAGAAAAAGAGAGTAGGCCTACAACCTTACTTCAGCGACCAGATTTACGTCAATTAAGAAAACCATTGCAATGAGAGCAAGACGAGTTAAAACAGCATTCGATCCAAGTGTATCGTGCATATTTATACATTCCAAAGACATGAAAATTCAGAAACTCAAACAGCATCTCTTAAAAGTTAAACTGTTCCTGAATATTTACGACGCGCATCAAAGAATACAACATGCAGGCGAATAAAGTTTACGCTCATGAAGCCCAGTTCACACGTCATTCATATCATGCATTCCACGACACACCAACACATTCGGACAAGTGAATGAGTGAACGCGTTCATATGAATGACGTGTGAACTCGCCCTTAGAAAACTGAAAAATAGCTACCAAATTAAGCAGTGCCACAGCTCTGCTCATAGTACAGTAACTTCATTGGCCACATGACTGCAGGATTGAATTTTCAGCTGCCACAAGCTGAATCGGATTGAAATTAATGCTTGCCTTTTGATTTAACAGGTCATCAAACACTCATTATCATCCACTTAACACCTCAGCAAGAGCCGTGTTCAGGCCGTGTATCATTGAGCACAAATACACAGTGTGCTGTACAGAGTCTCAGTTCTGCTATGATGGGACATTATGACGGACCCTTGAAGGTAATAAGTCACGCCAGGTTATGGGTGCTTGCATGTAGGTGTCACGCGCACGGCCCTAACCAGGGACAGCAAAAAATCATCATCATCACTATATAATAAACACCGTCGTGTGTTTATTTGTTTTTATATTCATATGTTTATATATTTGTATGTTTCGGGTAACGTTCTTAAAGAAATAGGCGAAAAATAGGCCAGGTTGCAGATTTTGTAATTAGGTTGAGTTTTCTTGGAGATCGGTGACCTGGTTGAAGAAGATGGCTAAAGTTGCCTCCCTATTCCTTTCTCTCAAAGTACTTCTTGCTAGAAACACTTCCTGGAATCGATAAATTAGAGGTATTACAGCTTCTCTTACCGCGGCCATGCAGTCTTATTTTGCAACTTTTTCCCCTTGAAGCTACTTGCTATCTCCCTAAATCGAACAGTATATTTGTTCTCAGTTTACCACGCACAAATTCAGAAGCTAGTCAACGAAGGGCGGACGAGGCGATGATTTTTCTACTGCAGAATACATTTTTCCGCTTGCCGTGTTCCTTTTCACGGAGCTGACTCTCTATCTTGACGGCCTCGGCTGATTTCACTTCAACACAAATTTTTCGATGTACTGAAGGCTAATTGGGTATCATGGATACGCGGCGGGTAATTCATTTCAATTTACTAAAGCTTGCTGCTTTCTAATGTAAGATTTTTTCAACATCTAATCTACGATGGGAGACGAAATTGTGTTTCTTACTTGAAGTGAAAGAGAGGGCACTTATCTCTCATCAAAATTCGAGACGGCTGTTGTAGCGTAGCATATTTGTGGCAAAGGTAGAATAGGTATTGAATGAAGACGGGTAGAAAATTCTTCTTTTGACAGCACAGGCACTCTAGTAATAAATCAAAGCCGACCTTTACTCTTCATTGCATATGAACATGATTGTGCGGTTACAGTCTATACGAAAGATCGCATCAAGATAGGTTAAATACAATACGTGGCGTTACTGGCTGCTGACAATGGTTCCAAACTTATGACTTTTTATTGGATATTTCCAGAGATTTAGAAATTCAAACTTCGTCAACAGACATGTTACGCCGAAGCCACAGAGTGCAGTCGCACTCTCCACTGACGAGCGACCGACGTTCGGTATAAGAAATTTTAACTGAAGTACTACAGGGGCTGCAGACTTTCGTAGTGCACAGAGACGAGGAACGTCCGCTCATAAGTTAATGGCCTGTCATTATACAAACATGCACCTTCACACCGTCACCCCTGACAGAATTTTTGGCTGCCCTAAAATCGGTTATACGATTTTACCATACAGGAAGACGCACTCACAAAACTTCTCTGCTCACCTCGGCACTTACTCGAGACCGCCGTGACGTCATCAGTGTCTCTTGACTCGCTGTGCAAGCAGCGTCACTGCTACCGATAAGAGCAGTAATCTTAACAATAAAAAATTTCTGTACAATTTCGCGCCGACGAGACATCTACAACACACCGGTATCATGGCTACGAACATATAATGCAAAAAATTAAGCCATCAAATGAAACGCTATCATCTTAGGAAATGCACTCGTAAAAATACTGAAGACATGCCCGTCTGCGTTCATCTGTCGACCGTACTGTCTGCCCAAGGAGGTTCTATTGGAAGCTCCTTGTGTCGGCCGTACTGTCGGACGGTAAAGCTTTTGTTAGGGGCGCGTAACCCTTTACTTTCAAAGATACAGAATTGAAGTGAAAGCGGGGATGTCTCGACAACAGTACGGAGTGTGTCCGCCATGTCACTGTAATATCTCGAAGAGTCCTGACTCACCGTCTGTCATAAGTTTGACGAGCTGGATTGTTTTCTGCTGCGAGTTGTGTTGTGGGTTTCCGCGAGGGCTCTCAGTCATGAATTAGGAATAGCACAGTTTGGAACGTTGCGTACAAGATACACCATGCGAGAAAGGGCGAAGTCAATCAAGACTATGAACAGAGACACCATGCAACCGATATAAGCCTACCGCATAGAATGCATAAATATGTACAGTGTGTGTAAATTCTAAAGCGCAAATACCATGGGCGTAAATACTGCAGCTATATGTGTTCGAATACTTGATGCGTAAATACAACGTGCGAAAATATCGTACGTGTAAACACTATATACGCGAAAATATCATGTGTAAATACTACGTACGCAAATTCTGTACAGTACCGAATAAGTAAAGAAGAGAGTTGTCTAATCGAACAGCTGACACACCAGGGATCTTTTCGATTACTAAATCAGAAATAGCAAATTATCCATCGCTTCCATACCGTTAAATTTATGCTACGGTACACTTCATACAGCATTATTCCCACGAAAAAATGATTTAATATATGAAGGAATGGCGTAAAACTTGTCCATAAATTCATTGAAAATTGAAGCTTCTTTGGAAAAATCGAGAGCTCACCAAGATTATTTAACTACAGTGACAATACGTACGATTTCTTTTCTAACTTCTAAAATATCAACTTAATGTTGATGTCTTTGTGGGTAAATAAAGAGAGGATATACTACAACATTTTTGAGCAGAAGAAAAAGGAGGCCGGTGCGATCGATATTGCTGCCAAGAGAGGAAAATGAAAGTACCGTTCAATGTTCATCAATCTTATTTGAATTATATTACGTCTTACGTACTGTACCTACTGCAAATTTTATTGATAAACTTTACAGTGAACGTTTTATGCGAATTAGTCGTATCACGAATAAATTAATACAAGAATTAGAGGGACCTTGAGGACAGGATATGAAGTATACGGTCCCAATAGGAACGATTCCCTGAAGAACTCAGAATTTTATGAGAAAAGTAAAAAGATCAACAAATGGCACAGGCTATACATAGCTAACGCCAACACGGGACTGACCTACAGAATCCAGCAGAAATGGTAAAAGAATAACTCATCAATATAATTCTTGAGGCGGGCACAGGTTATAGATCATCATATTCAGTATCGCAAAGCAATGGAACAAAGCTGCGCAAAGCTAATGGTTGAACTGCACTCATATCAGATCGCTTAATGTATGAAGGGCAGGGTACACCTTAAATGAAGTGCTACGTACGAAGCGTCAAGATGCCGTAATACGCTGCGAAGAAGCTGTAGTCATTCATGATCATGGACAATTTTGTTTCAAGAAGGTGCAACAAGTCAGAGTTTAGAGGCAGAGGGCTTAACGTTGCCAAAAAAAACATTAGTCGGATAAGGGCGCCATAGACTGGCACGACGATACACCTTGAATACTGTGAAGGTTTTTCGGACGAGGACCATGTGACGAGCCCATCCATCGAATTAAAATCACTCCCAATAGGTTTGAATGAGATGTTAACAGACTTGACAGCCTTGATCAGAGAGGCGGCAGCAAGGCTCTTACTGAAGTTCCGGATAAATCAAGCATACTGGGTTTAGCTTAACTCGATTTTGCCGGGCAATCAACGATACTACTGGATGACAGAGGAGTGCACGATTGCAGTCGGGCACAGATTCTCAGAGCTATGGCGTCAGAGTCGGGAGGCTCATGATACAACGGCGATGTTCGACTGTCCACATTACCGGTAAGGTCAGTGCCCTCGCAAAAGAAAGTAACTGACAGAAACGCTGACGATGCAATCCGAGCACCGCAAGAATTCCCCTGCATGCACGGCGGAGGCGAACGCGCGAGCTCCAGCATGCAAACTCAGCATTCAACCACTGCAGTTATAACTACAGATATCCAAGTTAATTAAGCTAATGAAGCTAGACCAGGCGGGTCATAACATGATATTGAACCTCTGGATTTAGTGATCACACGATACCGCTGGGCAGTAAATAAGCGGTGCTCAATAGAGGAGTCACAGCAATCTATTAAATAACTTGTAGACATCTGACAAGTGACAGGTAAAAACATAGTTTTGGATCACTGGGTCTATGTAGATCACAAGACATGGCGGGCAGTAGCCGGTGCTCAATAAAGAGGTGGTGGCGAAAGGACATGTCGCTGCAGAGTACAAGGGATCGTGCTGCATACACACTTTGACGGATGCGTGTTATCTTGAGGACCCTTTTGTTGTTACTCCAAACGGTGGAGCTCGCGCTATACCTCCTCTTGCGGCAGTTATAAAAGCAGTCTTAACCTCCATACGGCGGCCGCACCCTCGGCTGTAAATACAGTCATGTCTTAATGCTCTTACTGGGCAAGCTGTAGCTAGTGCCCGGACTTTCGCTTCATACAAACACTGTCACTTTCTTTACTCCCTTTTAAAGCTCTAAACATTAGCTACATGCCTAATTTTTCTATTTTTTTGAATGTTCTAATTTCTGTTTGACTCGACTTATTTTGTGGGCAATTTTTTCTTTAATATTGTACTGTCAGTTTTAACATCTTGAGTTTCATGCGGCAGGAGAGCAGAGATCACAATATGTTCTTATGTTCTTGTTTGGTCGAAAATACTAGGAAGGCGTATGACTAAATAACGATACTACTAGTTACTGAATACAAAATTTCAGTCAGTTTTAGCCTAAATGTACGAGCAATAAAGCTATAAGCAATTTTATAGCACGCAATGAATATTAAAGTCTAATTAACTACAGTAATAAACTTCAGACGCGTTTGTTAGTTCGTAAATTTATCGATGGCAAGCTGTTGCAAACAGACCTGTTCTTCGCTCAAGGGTGGCTACATTTATTAATTCATTTTTTTTTATAGCGAAAACATGAGACCCAATGAGTAAAAAAAAAAAAAATAAGAGATAATATGGTAGTTCAGTACATATGACTGTTGAAACCACTTAATAATGGTCAGTCTCGAAACGTATTCGATTTTAGAACATTTTCGATCCTTCACAAGATACTTTACATCGTATCATCGTCTACCTGGTAGGGAAAGGCTGCCTGTACTTCTCAATATACGTCCCTATAAGAGCTAGCGATATTTCAAACAACACAATATCTGCAAAATACCAACGTTTTAGCAGTTCAATTAAGAGTTATAGTGTTAACATGCATAGTATCTAGACAAAGCACATTTTTCGGTGACATAACAAAGTCATATGAAATTAAACACATTATACATGTTCCAAAATCTGTTTTTAGGAGCTTCGCACATGCACTTATTTTGTACGAATACCGTATTGTAACTCGACGCATAGTAAACGAACCTCTTGTCGCTAACAGCGTTGAATCTTTACCGGTGCAGACAGAGGTTGCAGCACCGTAAACAGCGCTCCACTTCAAAATAACATCACGCGATAAAACTTTAGCATCTTCATAAAAATGCAACTAAGATGTTGCCGACACGGCTCATTAGCGTTGATGTATAAACAGATGTGTAACTCTCGTCGTGATTCCGGGAGATGTATAATTAAGGCGGCATCACTACGCACACTGCGATCGAGATAATCTGATCTGCTTAGCTTGAATTTGTTCAGACTACAACTTATTTTGCGTTCAATTGATCAAGTTGAACTGCTTTTACGGAAGTAATATCAAACCGGTCACGTTTGAGATAACTGAAAACTTAAGGACAGCATGTCGACGGTGGACGTCATAAGGCTTAAGGTCAGCAGGTCCACACGGTTGAACACAGATCCACTGTGATGAATTACAGGCCGACACGGAGAAGAGGCCTAAGACACCGACAGAACAGGCCTGCATAATATAACATGGTAACCCCAAAACTAAGTTTGTAAAACAACTTCCGAAGCAGCCAAAATTTTGAAGGGGGAAAAGTATTTAACCGACCATTTCATCACCAGCATACAAAGTTAATATTCTGCACATAATAAAATACGGAAATGTGAGACAAATATAATCCCGGTAGTATTCCTGTGTTAACAAAAAGTCGTATAATGCATACCGGTATAGGTCACGTTCGATTAGGCAGTAGACTGAGCATTTCAGGCTTGATTTATCTGAAATTTTACACAGGTGCCCGAGTTGGCTTCGGCACGCTGATTCCAGTTTCAGGAGTTGACCATGAATCGAACATCCGTGAGACTTCCAAGAAATCAATATTATTCCATTAAATGAAGATTTCATTCAGATCAAATAACAAGGTTGCCTCCAAGACCTGCAACACGATTCAGTATGATGGAGCAAAAATTCCTATCCAAAGTTTCCATCAAATTAAGTCCAGCTAGTGAGCTTAGCTTAGATTGATATTTACGTCTCAATCGAACGATCTTATAGTCAACTGAGGACTAGGCCTACTGCTGCTAGACGATGGAAACATCCCACGCTCCTACTTCTAAATAGATTCTAAAGGCAACCATACAGACGTTTCGAAAATATAAAGCAACCTCATATAATATTCTATATGTAGTAATAGATGACTTACGTTAAAAGTTTTCTCGAATGTTCAAAGCAACAGTCAACATTTAATTCAGTAACATACACTACCTATTTTTCACAGGTATTAATAGTACTATTTTTTGTAAATATAACCTTTGTACGTTTTGGGTCAATTTATAAATGATTACCTGAATATCAAGGTACACTCACTACAGTACTAAAACAGTTACCACATATTTCTTCTGCAAAACAAAAATCAGCATCTAATCTCTGAAAGATTGTTAGCTTCCGAAAGTGATGAAGTGCGGTTAATATTTCTGCCTCGCAGGGTTGTAACACTCAAAAGTTGACGTATTTCAAGGCAACAATTTGTCTTCATCGCAGTCAGGCTCGGCCTGCAGGATGTAAGGGTTTCGTAAGTGAGTTGAGTGACGCGCGCATTTCTGCTGTGATAAACGACGACATTTCGCCTCACGTTCATGGTTTCCGAACACTTCCGAGAGAAAGTGTCAGAATTCGTCCATTGAACGGCGATCGATTAGCGTGCTGGAGGCGCGCCATCGAAACGCACCCAAGCGAAATGTTGGGAAAGGGACACGGCAGCTGGTGAAACGGGTGGGTACGAGTGGTAGTGATACTGGTGGTAGTGCTGGTAGTGGGCTTGGCAGTGCTATATGTCGGGTACTAAGTGAAGGGTAGCAAGTCATGAATCAAGAATCATAGTCCATCTTTTTACCACTTAATTTCATATTAAACTAAACGTAAGTCCAATTTTGGGACATAATATTATGTTCAACGTCCCATTTTCGCGACGTAATTTTATAGTTAAATGAACTTAAGATGAGTAATAGAATTACTTCACAAAATGCCCAAATTGTGTGAAGTGTTCGATTAAGATAAAAGTAATTGTTTGGCGGCTGCATGGCACAATTAAATAAACATATAGCCAATTGTTACTTTGCAACAAGACCTAATTTTAAATTTGGCCATTAGAGCAGCATAGCAGCATAGGAACACTCTCGAAAGTAAAGTGCCTAGGGAGTTCTATTTGGGTGATACTTAATCACAGTTAATCATAGAACGAACCATAATAACATTCCCAAAGCTGGAAACAGTGCAGTGGATCCTGCGAACCATACCGACTTGCATGTCTTTATTACAAACGTAGTTGTCAAAATTTGAAAGGGCGTGTTCCCTGAACACCTAATACGCCAAGCGCTTTCTGAAAATGGAGACACTGCATCTGCCACACTGAGCCACTGTTGACTGAGTTACTTTTACGACCATTCATAGGATCTCACAAAAAAAAAAAACGAGACACACGTGGCTACCTACTTTTACAGTGGAGGAGCTCGTGCAGGAAGGAGCCCTCAGTAAGAAAAAGACAAAGAGTGTAAAACTAAAATTTTCGAGTAGTTAGAAGAAGGTGTTCCGATCCGTCGATCCTACAACTGTTCCAAGACTTCGTTTAGATTCGATGATTAATCCCATACCGTACCGACTAGGGATATGCCAGCAACATTACGGAATATGGTGCTCTCTTTCCCAGAAAACTTTAACTATCCGTAGAATATGCTGCAGTGCCATATGAAATAGGTGAAGCAGCGGATAGTGGGGTGATATCTTTTTATTGGAGAAGATATTTTACTTTTATATCGAGTATAAAGGCTAATCCGAAACTTCAAACTCGCCATAATCTCGTATCGTGTGTCTGTATATGGGGGAAAGGACCCTTGTAGCAGTTGGAAGCCCAGACTGAATCAGTCGGAGTAACTAAATAAATAAATATTCTTTATTAGGTACACGTTGAGACCTGGTACACAAGGCACAGCTTATTGCTTGAGTTGCATTAGATACAAAGATCAGGTAATAGCATCATTACACACACTACACTGCAATGCAGCCCAGTGTTCGGTAAAATGATTTGTTGTTTTCTTCAGAAAAATGAAAGGTAACTTTAGCTATAATACTGATCTGTTCTTCCCCGTCCATTTGCTCAAGCCAATAATTCTGGACGCGTCAGCCTACAAACTGTTAAAGTGGCGGCTACCGTAGCAAGAAAGGCAGACTTCCTACCTATCAACAAGCTAATTTATTATAAAAGTAATTACACATAATTATATATCTACGTAAACATTTAGCAGTAGGATGGGTTGTCAACGTATTGCCCTAGACATGTTTA
Organism: Parhyale hawaiensis; assembly: GCA_001587735.2. Lineage (NCBI taxonomy): Eukaryota > Metazoa > Arthropoda > Malacostraca > Amphipoda > Hyalidae > Parhyale > Parhyale hawaiensis. Next base: position 2,667,706 of record LQNS02278102.1, on the reverse strand, counting down.
GCACTTTGTTACATGAATTTAAAATAATTCAAAATCATAACATGTGTAATAAAGCGATAAGCGAAGCTCCAAGAACTGAACAATAACTCGAGTGTAGAATAATTGCAAGGAAGCACATTATTGAATGAGAAGTTAACGAGAAAATTATGCGTGGTTTAGAGTATTCGGACCGCACCTTTCTTCATTATCATTCCCATTGTTATCTATAGACAAGAGTCATTACTGAAGTTAACTGGTAATAAACGGATTGCATTAATTACATAGCCACCATTTACCTGCAGACAGAAGTTATTACTCAAGTCTAAGCGTAATAAAATTATTTCAGGATCAAATAAATTAACAGCGAGATAGGAAGCTTAGCCACGACGTATAGCGAAGATGAAATTGAGATGGAACTCCAAGGTCTGTCAATTTTTCTACAACAATTTAAAAGCATTCACAGTACCATGGAAACTGTATCAATAAAGATAACAAAAATTGAAGGGCAAGTGCATCACTCGCATGACCCATAATTAACATAGTAAGAAAATATTTTTAAATATTTGTCTCTTACTCGTGCACTTTCGGTGTTAGCGCAATATTCAATTTACAATTAGAAGTTTTCTGAACTATCAGGAGGTAGTGTACAAACATTTGCTCTGCGCATTGATAGAGCTCGATTTATTAAAAATCCGCTAAAAAAAATCGACAAGTAAATTCTTTTACGTGCGATATGCACTGAACTAATCTGCTGAATAATTTAGACGCTTTTCAGTACCTACTTAAACGCTTGAAAAAGAAACCATTTATGAGAACTTTATTTTTACATGGTTACATGGAAGAGGCACGTTATTGTTCAGCTAAGGGAAGAGACTGTGTTCAAATAATAAAAAGTCAGAGAATCAAATCACACATGCTTCTTGGAAATGGTAAAGCAATTTACAGAGCATTTCTTGTACTTTCACCCATTAATTAACGCATTATATAAACATTCCTGGACGATATTAGTAGGGTTCCTTTAATGAGAAACTAACTCACTCTCAAAACGTTTATGGGTTAAGAACGTTCAGTAAATGGCTCCACAGTTTCCAACAAATAAAGCTTTCATTCTTCACACTCTTTAATGTTCGCGCAGGGATTTTCTGTAGGCGTTAAATGCACGTCAATTATCGAGGAAGCTGTTCTGACATAAGCCACTTATAGTGCAGTACGACTACTGTATTGCAGTACGACTACTTATTGCAGTACGACTACTGAATTGCAGTACGACTACTGTATATTCAGATTTCAGTAGCCTATCGCCGAGCGAAAGCGAGAACGTGTAGGCGACAGCAGCGCCGTGTGTCCTCTCTGCGAGGACGCTCTGTTCGGGAGCCTTAAGTAGGCACGGGCTGTGGGCTTGCGAGAGAACTAGAGTTTTTTATTTTGCCTGAGTTAGTGTTTTAGTCCTTAAAGCGGCGACNTGACAAACCATAAACAACCAATATTGCCTCCACCAATATCGACGTAAATATACTAAAATCAACGTTATGTTATGGTCGACATATCTACCATATTGTTTCATCATCCATAATCGACTTTAATCTCTCATACACTACTATATTCTACTATAATCACTCGTGCACTTTCGGTGTTAGCGCAATATTCAATCTACAATTAATAGTTTTCTGAACTATCAGTAGGTACTGTACAAACATTTGCTCTGCGCATTTATAGAGCTCGATTTATTAAAAATCCGCTAAAAAAATCGACGAGTTAATTCTTTTACGTGCGATATGCACTGAACTAATCTGTTGAATAATTTAGACGCTTTTCAGTACCTACTTAAACGCTTGAAAAAGAAACCATTTATGAGAGCTTTATTTTTACATGGTTACATGGAAGAGGCACGTTATTGTTCAGCTAAGGGAAGAGACTGCGTTCAAATAATAAAAGGTCAGAGAATCAAAACACACATGCTTCTTGGAAATGGCAAAGCAATTTACGGTGCATTTCTTGTACTTTCCCCATTAACGCATTATATAAACATTCCTGGACGTTACTAATAGGGTTCCTCTAATGAGAAACTAACTCCCTCTCAAAGCGTTTATGGGTTAAGAACGCTCAGCAAATAGCTCCACCATTTCCAACAAATAAAGCAGCTTTCATTCTTCACACTCTTTAATGTTCGCGCAGGGATTTTCTGTAGGCGTTAAGTGCACGTCAATTACCGAGGAAGCTGCTCTGACATAAGTCACCTATATTGCAGTACGACTACTGTATTTTCAGATTTCAGCAGCCTATCGCCGAGGGAAAGCGAGGACACGTAGGCGACAGCAGCGCCGTGTGTCCTCTCTGCGAAGACGCTCTGTTCGGGAGCCCAAGTAGGCAGCACGGGCTGTGGGATTGCGAGAGGACTAGAGTTTTTTTTTTATTTTGCCTGAGTTAGTGTTTCAGTCCTTAAAGCGGCGACGAGAAGCCCCCCCCCTCCCACCCAGCAACTTAATAATGACAACCAATAGCTGTCATTTACGAAAATTATCCTTTCACTATTAGGGCTTCGTTAACTTACGAAGACTTTACCTAAGTATTTACTAGACCATTTTTTATCAACTCTCGTTGCATAATCTGTGCTTTAGTATAAGCTACAGGTAGACTATACTTAAAATAGAGTAACCGCGTATCGCACAATATAGGTACCTACGCACAACACACAATTTTTTCTCTGCGCGGTTTGTCCAGAAATGACAAAATATATAACTCTGCGCAAAATTTTCGTCCAGTTAATGTCTATAGACGAACGTTCGCTTACGGTTATCATAAACCTCAAGTTTTGATTTTAACATACCGAAAAGCGGCAGCTGTTTTTTGAACATTATACAACAGTCTTGAGTTCCTTGAGCGCCATTAAACTAAATAAAAAAACGCTAATTTTTGTTTCACATTGGATGAACTTCATGAAGGCCGTTTTTCAAAGCTTTTTTTATAAGGCTTAAAACAAATAATCTAAGTACCAGCGCACAACAACAATTTCCGGAAGAAACTCTATGGGCTAATTTTAGATCGTAAAACGCACTCCGACTGCCCACACTCAATGCACGCCTGCTCTAGACCAGGAACTCTGTAAACTTTTAGATCAGTTTCTTAGGATCATTTAGGGGCCGCGCTTCATCATCTTCTAATTGTAGCTAATCATGAAACTCTTGCCATGGTGCACCGCACACCCCACACGATAACCATTATTGTTCTTACGACAAAGGGCCGTTTGATTCTCCTATCGTATGTCCAGGACAGTGTTCATTGCTACAGATCGTTATCGTCCTACCATTGCGCTCCAGTGCCTCGCTAAAACACACAAGCGATAGCATCAGCAATGCCCTCGGTAACAGGGTTAGTGAGGTACCAAAAGTTTGGACCTTATTCGGTGCGGACCTTAGCAGTTCACGTGACTGGCTTGGTGACAGTCTGTATGGAGGAAGTAATTTGTGATTTTTAGCAGTTCACGTGACTGGCTTGGCGACAGTTTGTGTATATGGCGGAAGTTTTTATATTTAACTGTTCACGTGACTGGCTTGGCGACAGCAATAGTGATCGACCTCCAATAATACATCGTCCGTTTTTACTGGAAGAAAATTGAGCGTAGAAAATACATTCGCATATCGTCCCGGAAGGTCTCCTTAGCAAACCGGAAATGACAAATCGATGGTCATACAGACAGAAGTTGACTATATTTCATTGCATTATAAGTTAGTTTAAGCCTCCCGTGGACGCTAAAATTAAAAGACGTTTTAGGAGTGCAAATGGAAGAGAGATTATTATACGCTCGTTCGATTGCCTAGGTCGATGAGAGCCACGTCCACCCATCCGCAACATCTGACAGACGCCTTGGCCAAGAAGGTGTAATGAAAGAGGCAGCAACGGCTACGATAGGATCGGTAGCTGAACTTTCCGGCAAGGCTGACTCGCTGAACGGCTGCCCGAAAGGCTGGAAGCATGTTTTTCATTGGTAGGAAGGGTGCAGCTATAGAAAAAATTCCTGGCCAGTACAGCAAAATGCGGTTGTGCGCCCTTCATCTATTCAACCTCCATAATCGTCTCTTCGCCCCGTTGAATCGAATTTTAGGCGTCAACCTTGAATCAATTACCCATGAGACGGCCCAGAAATCAAATTATGCTCAGTAAAATGAAGTTTTCCGCTGTCGCAGGCGTTTTTTTTTTTTTTGCTTTGAACACCTACGCCAAAATTCAAAGATTATTAGTTTCACTCGTCCCCGGTATCCAGGAGGATAACCTGCGCGGTGCACCTTAGTAGAGGATATGGGCGAACCTAACAATCGTGCCTACATGAATGCAACTCTTCATGCCCCAAGAGACTGATTCTTGGATTAGAAATGCTACGCTATGAACATTACATTTTTCAAGCATGAAACGATACAGTTTCATGAGATAATAATTTTGTTCCTACAGTGCTACTTCTCTGAAACTTGGTGCTTAATTCAGACATAACAGAATAAGCCGATTAGAAATAGCGAGCCCAATGATTCACAATGAAAATGGGTGAATTGAACACACCCCGCAACTGATTTTTTTCTGACTAACGTAAAGCAAAGTCGCAGATGGAGCCAAGCAGCAACGCCTCACGCTCGAGGAAGCACGGGCCAAATCAGGGCAATTAAACTAACGCTGTTGCCATGCTGAGAGAGGTTAGCAGCGAAGGGTCCGAAGGAATTTATTGAAGACCGTTGCCTGAGTAACGAGTTTTTTCTGTCAGATGGTGAGAAACTGGAATGGGAACGGCAAAATCTACCAATTTTAAGTTCTTCCCAGACAAATATTAGAAAAAAATATTTCATTCTCAAACGAATTTTTGGATTTCGACTAAGTATTATCCAGGGATGCTCGTCGGCGACTGAAAAAGGAACTTTCGGTGAAGACGTGATAGACTCGTTTTTAGCGTGGAAGAGCTGAAGTCGGCTTTTCTCATCGTTGCCTGTTTATCAAAATGGGCATCAATTTTCGACAAAGGCCGTGTGAATCGCAAAAAAAAAAAAATAATAAAAATAAATACAGGTCAAGATGAGTGCATGCGTGACCTCGTTCTATTAAGCATCCCTAGACACGGCAATAGTGTGTCATGAGAGGAAACTAAAGGGACAGGTACTACCCAGTCGGAAATTATGGTTGTCATTATAGTAGAATATAGTAGTGTATGAGAGATTAAAGTCGATTATGGATGATGAAACAGTATGGTAGATATGTCAACCATAACATA
>LQNS02278102.1:2626741-2641396 GCA_001587735.2 Parhyale hawaiensis | reverse complement strand
AAAGCGCCGTGGCAAAATGAAAGCGCCGTGGCAAAATGAAAGCGCCGTGGCAAAATGAAAGCGCCGTGGCAAAATGAAAGCGCCGTGGCAAAATGAAAGCGCCGTGGCAAAATGAAAGCGCCGTGGCCAAATGAAAGCGCCGTGGCCAAATGAAAGCGCCGTGGCAAAATGAAAGCGCCGTGGCAAAATGAAAGCGCCGTGGCAACATGAAAGCGCCGGGGCAAAATGAAAGCGCCGTGGCAAAATGAAAGCGCCGTGGCAAAATGAAAGCGCCGTGGCAAAATGAAAGCGCCGTGGCAAAATGAAAGCGCCGTTGCAAAATGCAAGCGCTGCGGCCAAATGAAAGCGCTGTGGCCAAATGAAAGCGCTGTGGCAAAACGAAAGCGCTACGGTAAAATGAAAGCGCTGCGGCATAATCAAAGAATCTACTGTGACAAAATACGTGCTATATGTGACCAAATCAAACTGTAGCCATATATGAAGCTTTAGCCATACATACTCTAGCCACGCAACATACTAATTTCACCTCGCTTTGAAAGTGATTTAGTGTGGTGATATAATTAGTGTAAGGGGACCCCTAACCAACATAGCAGTAACTTTACTTCCAAAGTGATGGAGACCACACGACAAATTTCCTAATCTTCACTCATCCCAGTGTAAATATAGCAATTTCACCCTAAAAATAATAACTAGAGCACTCTGAGAGCGCATACCTCCGCCAAGTAAGGCAACAGCAACGAAAAATTCAAATTGGCTCTGAAACCATGATTTCTTTTGTATCAACTCCAAAATCCTATCATTTGTTCCTTTTAATAGTACGGTATTAACAGCTTCTGCCATTTTTTCAAGATCCTTTCATAACTGTTCGAGTTATATATGCTGCTAACAAACATTATGACAAACATAAGTCAAAAACATACAAATGAGCCAACCGATCTGCACAAAAATTTGATCATTGATAGCATTTAGCATTACTAACAAGTCCTGCAAATTTCATAAAAATCCATTCAAAACTTTTTGACTATTGCGTAAAGAACATTATAACGAACACCACTCAAGCATAGAAAAGAATCAGCCGATCTGCACCAAAATTTAATCGTTCATGTCGTTTAACATTACTAACAATTCCTGTAAGTTTCATAAAGATTCACTCAAAACTTTTCGAGTTATTGCGCTAACAAACATAAAAACAAACACATCAACAAACATACGAACGAACGAACGAACGAACGAATAGATCATCACAAAACTTTGGTCATTTACTTTTCGTGATATACCTAACATCTCATGTAACTTTCATAAAAATCCGTCCATAACTTTTTGAATTATTGCATTGAGAAAAATGAGGCAAACAAACAAATGGACGGATCTTCACCAAAAATGTATCATCTGTTTCTCCTAACATACCTAACAATCCCTGTGAATTTCGTCAAAATCCGTCCATAAATTTTTGAGTTATCTTGATGATAGACAAGTAGACAGACAGACAAGCAGACAGAGACACCCGACGGAAACATAATAACCTCCTTGGCACGGGTAATAAATAACGCGTATCACGATGCAACTCTGCTCGTTTTACCAGTCCCGATGTCGACACCGCAACAACTTCAACCGCCCCATGCAACTACCCACGGACCACACGGCTATATCCTCTTCACCAGAAGCAAGCCATCAGCAAGCAGCGCAGCGCCTAATGCACATCAATCAACAAGACAACGTTCGGTGCTCACATCACGCCAATAGCAAGCCATGGACTCCATTTCTCACAGTTTTTAGGGAGCCGAGCTCTGTAATTTCGGCTACCGGGATTGGGTAGGCGGTGTGGCTTCAAGTGTCTGATTAGGAAGCTCAGCACGCGACCACATGATGCGACGGTGTCCAGTGATTTGTCCAGCGAGAATCAGAATCGTTTGCGGAGAAACAAACCTAACAAAGATAAGAAGAAAACCATGCAATAATGGGCTGGTAAAAGCTTGGAAACATACTACTGAATGGTTACATTACACAGTATTTATAATAAATTACAGACATTTTCACAAATGTTCTTCTACATTATCCGCTTGTGTCAGTACTTGAATTGCGGCTCTTTGACTTTACATGACGTTATTGCAATAAAATCTAAGAAAAAGAAGCCTGTACGCTGGATGACTACTTTTGGTCCAAGCGAACCTTAGTTTAGGTCCCCCTCCTCTGACGTTACAATTGGTCTTCCCAGAAAGGGAATTCAAGGAACTTGTACGTCGAGTAAAGCGCGGTACCCACATATAAGGAGAACCAGCGTTCCAGGTAACATGCGAGTCGTGAAAGAAGAAACCGTAACCGTATACCCGTCCACGGAAGTGGCAGTCTTTATATAGTGCGTTAATGCCAATTGCAATGAGTAGAGCGAGCTTTACGTCGTCAGATTAATATAACAATATATAGGTATTCAAAAATTTAATAATCATTTCCACAACAAAGGCGATCCCACAGAGGACGCAAGAAGGGACATAAATCACTATAGACAGAGGAATCCCTGCAAGAGGGTGTTACCACAGAGGATCTACGCGTATGGGAACAGCAGCAAGTGGGGAAAGAAGAGGAAGAACAGATGAAACAATGATCAGTGGGAGTTAGTTATAAACTTTGTTTAACCTCCGCAGCCGCAACTCAGGCGTTCCAAAAGAGATGAGTGCGTAGTATTTAAATACCACATAATTTGTCGCGTGACCTACGTGCGCTACTACGGGCAAGAAACAAGGCGCAAAGTATAGTAGGAGACACTCGAGTGATCGGCCTCTTTCACGGCCTTCCACACGAGAGAGATGAGAGAAGTCCCGCAGACTAGGTACGCTATCTCGATCGACAACCCACCTCGCGGAACAGAAAAGGAAATAGAGAGCCTACCTAACTTTACAAAACTAACCTCGTCAGCAGGAACTTCGGCCAGATGCTGCATCTCCTGCGGAGAAGGCACTAGGGACCCTTGGGTGCGTGATGCCCAAACATTGTGGCAGGGAAATTGCCCGCCACAATATGCCCCTGAGGGCGATCAGTGGGAGTATGAGGAGGCCTAGCTAAGGACAGTCGTCCCTAACGCCTAAGTAAGAGCAGAGGTAACTGAGAGGGTTCTTCTAGGTGCGCTCACTGCGCTGCTCCCCTTAACATAAGATGGACAAACCGAAACTAACCCTATGGCCCATTCTATGCCCTCCCGAGGGGCGTTGCCGTTAGAGCGAATGCTAATATTTCACATATAAATAAAATATGGATCTTCATGAAATTGAAAGGGGTCGTTAGTAATGTTAAAAGGCATAAATGATCAAATTTTGGTGCAGATCGGTTTGTTCGTTTGTATGTTTGACTCATGTTTGTCATAATGTTTGTTAACACTATAACTCAAAAAGTCATAAACGGAACTTCAAGAAAATTGAACAAGCTGTTATTAATATAAGAAGTCACAAATGATTAGGTTTTGGAGTTTATACAAAGAAAATTATGGTTTCAGAACAAATTTGAATTTTTTGCTACCGTTGCCTCACTTGGCGGAGGTATGCGCTCTCAGAGTGCTCTAGTTAGCCTATACACAGGTTAATAGGTATATATGACTGTGCATCCAGCTTACGAATTGCATTTCTTTATTCTCATACAAATTTTTTTTATTCTCATAAAAAATAATATTAATTTATATTTATGTCAATAAACCTCCTTACAGTCTCTACATAGGCTATAGGGAAAAAATAAAAGTGCCGTACCACTTACGTGGAATGCGATAACCAATAATCGTGACGTGTCAATTTATTTCATTAACGTTTCAAACAACACTATTTCTATGCAGAACCAAGGAGAGTTTTGCCTTTTTTGTAGGGTTACAAACAACGGGGAATCCATGCAAGAATGATCTCCATAAAAACAAGTTGCGAATGAAGGCGCAAAAATGCAACTGTGTCCATAGGATAAGGTAAGAAGAGAAAAACACGGTGGAAAACAGAGAACTGCGCTTCTCTGATGAACCACTAAATGTTAACTTGGCAGACCTCATACGCACGCTAAAGAGATACCGTAAGATCGAGAAGTTAACGCACAAAGGACAAGCATATTCAGGACAACGTTGGAAATAACGCTATTCTTATGAGAATCGCGCAATTGCTCAGGTCCTTATAGGGTTAAACTACAAGTACTAGAGCATATAGGTTGCATTAGTGTTACTCGCAGTTGCGTTCCCAGCAACTAGAAATACGAGTAACCGGTGTGCCGGCAGCACACGACCAGAGGACGGCGTCAACGATCTCTAACCAGCATGAGGGACTCTGGCGAGGAGACGTGCAGTGAGCGACGCAAACTAGATTAAGTGTTCTTTTATATGCAGAAATTAGAATCTTGAAGCACACTTGAAATTCACCTGCAGTAGAAGTCCAATAAAGATCAGCCAACCCACCCGGATGCATCTCNTGGACTCCATTTCTCACAGTTTTTAGGGAGCCGAGCTCTGTAATTTCGGCTACCGGGATTGGGTAGGCGGTGTGGCTTCAAGTGTCTGATTAGGAAGCTCAGCACGCGACCACATGATGCGACCGTGTCCAGTGATTTGTCCAGCGAGAATCAGAATCGTTTGCGGAGAAACAAACCTAACAAAGATAAGAATAAAAACATGCAATAATGGGAGGGTAAAAGCTTGGAAATATACTACTGAATGGTTTCATTACACAGCATTTATAATAAATTACAGACATTTTTACAAATGTTCTTCTACATTATCCGCTTCTGTCAGTACTTGAATTCTGGCTCTTTAACTTTACGTGACGTTATCGGAATAAAATATAAGAAAAAGAATCCTGTACGCTGGATGACTACTTTTGGTCCAAGTGAACCTTAGTTTAGGTCCCCCTCCTCTGACGTTACAATTGGTCTTCCCAGAAAGGAAATTCAAGGAACTTGTACGTCGAGTAAAGCGCGGTACCCATCATATAAGGAGAACCAGCGTTCCAGGTAACATGCGAGTCGTGAAAGATGAAACCGTAACCGTATACTCGTCCACGGAAGTGGCAGTCTTTATATAGTGCGTTAATGCCAATTGCAGTGAGTAGAGCGAGTTTTACGTCGTCAGATTAATATAAAATAATATAGGTATTGAGAAGTTAATACTCTGTTTCCACAACAAAGGTGATCCCACAGAGGTCGCAAGAAGGGACATAAATCACTATAGACAGAGGAACCCATGCAAGAGGGTGTTTCCACAGAGGATCAACGCGAATGGGAACAGCAGCAAGTGCGGAAAGAAGAGGAAGAACAGATGAAACAATGATCAGTAGGAGTATGAGGAGGCCTAGCTAAGGACAGTCGTCCCTAAGGGCAGAAGTAACTTACAGGGTTCTCCGGAGTGCGCTCACTGCGCTGCTCCCGTTAACATAGGATGGACAAACCTAAATTAACCTTATGGCCCATTCTATGCCCCCCGAGGGGCGTTGTCGTTAGAGCGAATGTTAATATTTTACGCATAAATTATTATACACGGGTTAATATACATGACTGTGCATCCAGCTTACGAATTGCATTTCTTTATTCTCATACAAAATAATATTAATTAAGTTAAATTTACGTCAATGAACCTCCTTACAGCCTGTATATAGGCTATAGGGAAGAAAGAAAGGTGCCGTACCACTTATACGTGGAAGGCGATAACCAATAATCGTGACGTGTCAATTTGTTTCAGTAACGTTTCAAACAACACTATTCCTATGCAGAACCAAGCTGAGCTTGGCGTTTTTTGTAGGGTTACAAACAACGGGGAAGCCATGCAAGGCTGATCTCCATAAAAACAAGTTGCGGATGAAGGCGCAAAATGCAACAGTGTCCATAGGACTAGGTAAGAAGAGAAAAACACGGTGGAAACTGAGAACTGCGCTTTTCTGATGGAACACCAAACGTTAACTTGGCAAGGACAAGCATATTCAAGACAACGTTGGAAATAATGCTATTCTTATGAGAATCGCGCAGTTTCTCAGGTCCCTATAGGGTTAAACTACAAGTACTAGAGCATATAGGTAGCATTAGTGTTACTCGCAGTTGCGTTCCCAGCAACTAGAAATACGAGTAACCGGTGTCGCGGCAGCACACGGCCAGAGGACGGCGTCAACGATCTCTAACCAGCACGCGGGACTCTGGCGAGGAGACGTGCAGTCTCGCTGCGTTTGATCTAATTCACAAGAAAATATACGTCTTTAATCTTAGAACTTCGTGTGAACTTTAAGTGGACGTCATCTTCAGGTTATTTCTAGTGCCAACCCACCCGGATGCATCTCGAGGGCTGTCCTCGAGAGGTAAAGTCTCGGCATTTTCTCCTAAGTTTTCTCATTAACGAGCTCATTTTCTATGCCAGAGACAAAGAGAATATGGGAGAGAGGTGAGTATGGATTAGCCTCATTGACGTGCGAGGGCCGTGGCTATTATTCATTTTCTTTACCTGAACCCATGGCATTCGCAGCACAATGCGGCTGTTCCATGCTGACTGACTTGGTGCAGATTGGTCTGCGTCCGCCTTGTGCGCTTGACATACAAGAGGTTCTAACTTCAAAAGCTTATTGCCGTTGGTCTGACCACACGGGAACAGCAATACGATAATTGGTGGTGGTGCGTCGTGGAAAGTTCTGAAGCGTAGATTGGCCTCTGACATATTTGTTTTAACCGCATAGGTATCGCGATAAAATTTTTACTACTGTCGGTGTGCTGTTTGAAAGCTTTGAAATATACTGACTGGCCTTTGACAACACAATACTTGCCATTCATTACAAGGTAACAATCTATCGACGTCGTAAAGAATCAGGTGAGTAAGAATGGGAACAGGTGTGAGGACATTGTCAACCCTGTTAATTCGTGGCGAGGTGTTAGATTCCATGATATTTAAACAAAAAAAAAAAACGAAAAAAAAACAAACACCGACATGTACACATGCGTGAGAGACTTCCATAATCTGATGCCATTACCCCAGCGTCAGCTTGAAGCTCCTCGCATTCAGAACACCATGACGGTAGCATCAGAATAAGACGGACACAGGTCGATATTTTCCGACGATACCTACGCTGCTAGCTTCTGCCCTGTTAAACATTTTTTTGTCGATTTTCCGTTTAACCATGATACGTAATTCATAATATTTCGCTATCACAATTTTGAGTAAACAGCGGAAAACATAATCACCAGGTTATAAAATTGGAAGAAAGCAGGTGGGTGTGAAAGAAAGCTGTTCCAAAGTCCTAGCATGAGGATAAGATAGGTAACCTAGAAAGCCCAATGGAAGCGCTGTTCCCCATAATATAAAGTAAATAAAGTAAGCAATAGTGTAACATGATCGTCCGTACTATGCCTGCCATGAGGGTTGCAGTGTTTTTGATGTCACATGTATTGCTCAAAGTACCACAACGGGCATATAAGAACCAAGAGGGTATAGGTGCACGTCGTAGCAAAATTATTACGGTTTGGAAAACAAAACAAGTTATAATTAGGATCCTTATAATACGGACAGTGCGCGCTATTTCAAGCGGGAAAGATGGTGGGCACGTACATACGTTATATGGAAACGGCGAGTCCATGACCGGATCATCACCATACATAGTATCAAGACGGTGATGAAGGGGCAAAACGCAACGAAGACGATTACCAGAAGTGTAAAGGAAGAATAAATGGAAGGGGGCAGGGAGAGAATAATTTCCAAAAGAACCATTTACCCAAGGCCGCGGGGTAGGCAACATTGGTCTAGACCTGTGCACAGTAAAGAAGCAGCACCTATAGTTCACAGTTAATATAAAAAGAAAAGTCAAAGCCACTAACAAGAAAGAAGCAAATACAGATCGCCAGGCGCAAAAACAAAACGTAAACTGGCCACGGACACGAAGGAAACTACCGTATATTGAAATGCACTCATCATTTGATTATTTCATCAATACCTTAGCCAAAGTTTATAATCATAAACTTTCCAGCCCACCTTCGTAGCACAACGCCTGTGCGCACGAACCTCGTCTTCCGTCGTCATTGATACCATGGCTGAACTACCTACGTAATTACGTTGTTCAACCAAGAGTGAAACAGTCCTCAACAATGTTCTAGACAAGGCAACAAGCGGCTGCCAGTCTGTCTCTACCGCCACTATACCGCGTGTTTAACGTGGCAGATGAGCAAAACCGAAGAGCTTTTGAAGAAGAGAATAATAGGACCGTTGTACAATGCAGGACGAAAAGAGAATAATAGGACTGTAGGAGAATGCAGGGCAAGAAGAAAATGCTTGAACAGTATAGTAGAATACAGGGCAAGAAGTGAATAATGCCACAGCAGCGCCATCTTTGACTGCGCTATGCAGGCAAGAGAGAGAGAACGTTGTATATAAGGTGCACCGCATTTTCCTAATACTAATTGAATAATCTCATAATTAAATTGCAACAATCGATATACATGGTAGTGGAAGCCTGCCTATGTCCACTGCAACTCGGTTGCCCACGAGAAAAGGGAAGAGACATGCAATGCAGCGAGCAAAAGGAAGCCAAATGCAAGGAGAATGTCCCAGAGTACAGATGCATGTTAACACAGGTGGAGAAAGAAGAGGAAGCACAAAAATACTGTCAGCAGGAGCAGAAATGTGAAGGGAGACAAGTGGGCACAGGTAGAGAGACACCCAGAGCACCTCACGTGCGGCAGGTAAGCAATGGCATTCCTCCGGGGACCGTCACCCTCCGCAACATAGGACGGTCGAATCTAAATGACCTAATCAGGAGGCCAGTAGCCCACTCTTTGCCACCTGATTGATCTGCATATCTCAGTGCTAAATACTGTATGAGCCAGTCACATATTTTGATAAAGAACTATATATACAAATGAATAGTCATTAAGGACAACAGTCTGACGAAAGTTTTTGAAGTGACTAACACCCAACGTGACTAATGCAAGGTAAAACTAGGGCACTCTGAGAGCGCATACCTCCGCACCAAACAAGGCAACGGTGATGAAAAACTCAAATTGGTTTTGAAATTATGATTTGTTTCAACACCAAAATCTAATCATTTGTGCCTTTTGACTAGACTAACATCTTGGGTAATTTTCTTGAAGCTCCATTCATGCACTTTTCAGATACCGTAATGCTGCTAACAAATATTCATCAAACAAACAAACCAATCATCACCAAAACTTAATAATTTATGTCATTCAACACTACCAACAATTTCTGTAAATTTTATAAAGATCCGTTCATAACTTCATTTCGCTAACAAGCATATAACCCAACAAAGAAGCAAGCGAAAAGAGTCACAAAAGTTTAGACATTTACTCTTCGTGATATACCTTACTACTCATGTAAGTTATGAAAATCCGTCCATAATTTTTGAGTTATGACATTAATAAAAAAAAAAAGAGACAGACACAGAAACAAACAAATAAACGGATCTTTACCAAAAGTTAATCAACTGTTCCCTCCTGTCATACCAAACAATCCCTGTAAATTTCGTAAAGATCCGTCCATTAACGTTTTGAGTTATCTTGGTAACTGACAAAATCAAACAAAAACATAAGTTCCTTGGCAGAGGTAATTAATGTACTAAAATACCGCCGTTTAAACAACAGCAAATAGCTATATATATATTTTTTTAAAAATATACGTTGACACCCAAGGTATACTCATGCTAAGGTAGTTTTCAAAAGTCTTCTGGGTTTTATGATTAATATGCCCCAAGCTTTCGAACTACTAAACGTAGCCCGTCTTCGTTCCCCTTACAAGGCAAGCGTGCTTAAGACCTCATGCGAGGATGCGCAGCTCGCATGCATGTCGTCCCGATACTAATTTAAACTCGGTAGCACGAACAGTGAGCGAGCTGTGCATCCTCGCTTTTACTAGTAGATACGAATGCATTCTGTGGTTGCGGGAGTAGGAGATAGAGCAAATAATTTGCAGCTGAGCTGCAGATTGGATCGCCTTGGGGCGAGTTCAATTGGACGGTGAAATGAAAATTTCGATGCTTAATTCGACCGTGTAAATTCAGCCCGGAGCGCTGCTTCACAAGTTTAAATCGCGCTCCAGGAGTTAGAAGCAACTCGATTGCCCTGAGCCGGCTGAAACCTTCAGTTTTTAGGAGTATGATTAAGATTTTAGAACTCTTGATAGTAACCGATTAGAAGTACGTGTCTGAAATTTGATGCAAGTGGCCGAAGCCAGCGCACCTGTCCGACGTTTCGAATGAGTCAAGCATCGAAAACTTAGCTTCGCTCGTCAGTCGAGCCCGCCTCCTCCCATACAGCTTAATTCTTCTTATACGAATTGCGAGTCTCGATTGAGTGTTGTGAGGAAGTAAACCTGGAACAGTTCTGGAAACTCAGTTGGCGCTAGCAATCCCGTAGGTAACTAATCATTCCCAATTATAAGCATACTTGTTGCATTATACAGACATTTTTTATTTGTGGTGTTATAAAATTATTGCAGTGCACTGCAGTTACAACCAGATGTGTTTCATGAAATTGCAAAGCAATTGCGCATGCTAGACACATGCGTGGCACATAATACAATTAAATTTCTTCAAATTGAATTACAAAGCATCAGCCACACAAGTAAAACTCCATATTAACTGTGACGGGCTAACCCCAACCCATTCACACATCTTGCACCTCTTTATTTTTCGTAAGAATAACCTTATTCACACCGTCCAGAAAAACGGACAATACCCGGCTCGTTAATGGGTCAAAGCACAACTTTCCCTCGAGAATTTACGCAATTCGCAGCCGTTAGCTGGACTGAATGGACCCACCCCGCCGCATGAGAGATTGCCTGGAAAAGTCGCACCGCGGACAGCTGATCTGGCATGCAAAATAGCTTCGCCACAAAGGTGTAATGATCGCTGGATCGGCACGAGTATTTATTGCCGGACCGCCCCATCACGTTAACCTTTGTAGTTGACAGGCAGGCGTGCGCACGCCGTCAATGTGTACGCGCTCAAACACGGGAAATCACGTCAACGCTTCAGATTTATGGCCCCACAGAATTGAGTCTTTTCGTGCCGTGTCGGCCGAAGATCGTCGGCTCCATAGGGTCAGGCCTCGGCTGCATGCACGTTTATAGAGTCGAGGGCTGACCGGGGTGATTTCCGATGGAATCGAATGCTGTTTTTCGATGTGGAATGGGAGTATGGTCCCGAAAGCAGCAACAAGGATAGTTGGAATCGTGTCGAGTACATAAAATAAGTAATGCATATTGAATAGAACTTGACACTGTTCGATAGAACTCAATGCTATTAGTCAATGTAAGTTGGAAAATCGTCCTTCACCAAACAGGGTAAGAGTCAGATGCGGGTTGTGTGCCGCACATGCTATGTAGCATACTATTATACCTACTGTATAGAAACTTGGGTGTTTTCCAATAAAGCCCACGGCTATTATGCGATGTAAGCTGGGGAATACAGTCTTGTTCCAAAGGTCATTAGCGATCTAATTGTGTACATGCTATCCACTTACATAATAAAACACAGTTGTTGGTCACTTGCTTGCTCCCTCGTTCCCTCGCTCTCTTGCTCTCTTGCTCGCTCCAATGCTGGTCCGTCTCTCCATCACGCAGTTAAGAGTTTAATAGGAGAAAATTCATGTACTGAAAAACAAGTTGAGATACCATACAATTTCAGCGCTTGGAGTACCAGTGACAAATATAGCTTTGGATCTCCGGTCGCTGGATCCCGGGCTCTGGATCCTTAGCCTCTGGATCTCCACTTTCATTGCTGATATCGAAGTAGTTGAATCTTCACGCTGAGCAGACGATTTTTTATAATGAACTAGAGCACCAAACGCAACTTTTTTGATGAATAAGTCACAAAAACATATATTTGAAAACATCTCAGCTTAACAAAAGGGTTGATAGTCTAGATGAGGCGTAATTAAGTGACATCACCCGAAGCACCGTTGAAAATGAACATATCCAAACACGGGCATGCAGGCAAGCGCCCAAGTGCCTCCCCTATCCAAGATACCCTCTCCGCAGTAAAAAAGTTGGGTGCCTTGGAATTTTTTTCTTCAGTAGCCTATTAGATAGGGAAAAAATAAGGCTTCGGACGGACGGACTGACAGACGGCTCTCTTATTATAGTATAGATTTACATCGCAGCCAAATTTCGACGCTGGAGGTTCAACAATCATTTGGTATCCACAATACAGTGAGCCCTGGGCATTTCCAGTGAATTTTCTTGACTGAACTATACTTTCTTAAGGCAGTTTAACGTTTGATCAATTCGAAGCGGATTTTCACGCCTCATCTTGCAGGGGGGATATTTTGCTATCGCGAAACTCATGGTTGTACAGCTTGCGTTTCACTAATGGAAGATCAGGCCTGCAGGGATGAGACCTTTAATACAGCAAAACCTATACTGGGAACCAGAACAATAAAAAGCTCAATCACAAAATTTTAGCCGTCATTTTTGACGGCTGAACCCTCTAGTGTAACATATTACAGAGATATGGACCTTGTTTTGTGGCACGCAATGAAATTATCTGATATATGGTGGTAAAATAGATACAAAGTCAGTTAGACTGAAGCTGTACGTGTGTCTTGCTGAACCGAAAACTATCTCTACTTAGAAGTGAAGCAGACCTACAGGTATCAACTACCATGCAGTCAGTCTCACGCTGCATGCAATGTATACAGATCTAGCAAAAGCTCACGAATATTAATGAAGAAAAATCAAATGCCAAGAATTCTGCGAGGCTATAATGAATAAAGCTGTTCAGCACGGGTTTTTATCGTAATTGGCCATTATTGCACGGTGAAGTTATTGCGACAATTGGCAGCTGGAAACGAAAAATGTCGTTTGTTGTTCAAGAATATTATAGAAGAATATAAAAATTTCATTATACGAAAAGAAATTTTCCAAGAAAATTTCAGCATATACTGCGAATAATTTTTTGTTGCGAAGCCCCGCCATTACGGTAAATAATTTTTGTCTATTGATCTACATACTAGTCAAAACAATTGCTGGACCCTCATAGAAAACATTTTAGGAGAAGAATACCAGATCAGTCTCCAAGCGCTTGATTGAGAGGAAACCACGAAATATAGGACGCTTAATATGATTAAACCTTCATGTTTTAAGTTCTTTTCTGAAAGGATCTCTTGAAGACTAAAAATTGCCATAGGGAACTTTGTGAAATGACTAAACAGTGATGCATTACAATTCCTGCAAGGCATGCATGGAGTCAATTAAATGCCGCGAGTATCATACGAAGAGAAAAGATGGGTGAGGCTGGCTAGAGCCGCTCGAACGTCTCACTGTTGTTTGCTGAACTAAACGCTATTCTTTGATGTAGGATTGAAAAATAGTCCTGTGTCATGGGTCAACAGGGCCTGAGCGATACCTACGGTGCAGCCAAATGCTTTCGTTCCTTGTGAAAGGAAAGAAAATAGTCTCCATACAGGATGAAATACAATGTCCCGTGTATATTGTAGGCTGACTAATACAAAGTTAGCACACATACACGATCGCCACGGAGAGCAATAATTTTTGGGTTTTTGGTAATATGAATTTCATCTAGGAACTACGTCAATTTCGACAAAATCAAATTTTCCGGAGGTACGCAGCCCAAAAGAGCCAGAAAGTCTCTGTAAAGACCCAGTGCTGGTACAGCAGCGAATGCCTAGCTTCCTTCGGTGGAAATATAAAAATGGCACAAAGCCCATTACGCTCAGAACCATTTCAAAAATGAAGCTTGGGACTACTGATCTTCTTGAATTTCGCTGGAAAAGTATGACTTTGCAAAGAGAAAACCAACGCTAGGGATGCCCAAAAATGCTAGGAATTTTTAAAATTTACTTTGTTAGCCATCCGGTACTTTTCTGAGGCTTTACGCGCAACCAGCGGCGCCCTTGCCCATTTGTTGAAGGCTTTTACAATCCGCGGCCCTGCGACCATTTCTTCATTTCAATCGCTTCTTTTTCATTCAGGCCGCAAGGCCGTACGTCCCAATCAGTGTTTATTATGCTAGCCTAATTGGCTTTCTGAACAAAAGGGGGCGCAGGTTATGGCTCAACTAGATATCGGCCTCAAGGTGGATGAAGGGCCTCAAGACGGCCGAAGGGCCTCAAGACGGCCGAAGGGCCTCAAGACGGCCGAAGGGCCTCAAGACGGCCGAAGGGCCTCAAGACGGCCGAAGGGCCTCAAGACGGCCGAAGGGCCTGGGGCCCAAATCTGCCGAAAAGGGGTTTGCAGGGCCGGCATTAATTGAAAAGGCGAAAAGGTTGCACAAGGGTCGAGCCCAGGTCTGAAAAGAACCCCACTGAATGTTGATGAGCTGAACAGTTCAGCAGCACCATCGGTAACAATCTATACAACCGCTAACCTCGTCTCTTCTCTGATGTCACCGATTTACTGGAAAATTGGAAATGTTTTCAGGTTTATTTATTGAAACAGGTATTCCTATCATTAGAGTTCTTTTATCACTATGCTGTAAAGTTTCATCGCCTGACCGACTTCTTATTAAGAAAGAGAATATCTCTACGCGTTGGAGAAATAAGTGACAAATTATTACCTCCGCCAAGGAGGTTATGTTTTCGCCGTGTTTGTCTGTCTGTTTGTCTGTTTGTCTGTCACCAGGATAACTCAAAAAGTTATGAACCGATTTGGATGAAATTTACAGGGATTGTTAGGTATGTTGGGAGGAACAGATGATT
>LQNS02278102.1:2578978-2606057 GCA_001587735.2 Parhyale hawaiensis | reverse complement strand
AAAAGAGTTTTCTGTCGTCAACCCCAAAGAAAACTAGCAACCTCTATGAGGAACTGCCGCAAAAAAGGAATCGGAAGACTGGGGAATTTCAGGAATAACATTGTAAAAACACCATTTTGCTCCATAACTGGTATTATTTTGGAAATGAAAGTTCTGTGAAATCCTATTACTAATGTTGTAACTCATATTAGATCCGTGATTACATCTAAAGCATTTACGACTGCTCCGATCAGTCTTAAACTTACGTCTCGATTTACGTTTAAATCCAGATAAGTTCCCCTTCGAAATGCTTTGAAAATACGGTCGTAGCTCCATACGTTCACTTGAGCAGCGCTACGGGAACAGCTGTGCGTTACGTTTCCTTAGCGAAGTTTTGAACATCCTGCCCCTGACCTTATGGCGGTTAAAGTATTTTAGGTTAGGTAACGCCAGGTTAGGTTCTGTTTGTTTAAAAATGTTCAGAGAAGCTTTACGGTAAATATTTGAGAAATAGAATGAGGAAGTGATTTCCAGCATAATTGAGGAGTACTGAAAATGAAAATTACTATTTTTTGTGCAAACGATTAATGATGGATATTGAAGATTTTTTTTTTCATAAAAACATACAGAAAACGGGAAATAAATATCTCTTAGAATATTAGCGTAACTAGTCCTGGCTTCCTAACATTAATGAATGAGAACAGAGTTGTTGCCGAATAATGGTTTTCGGGGCTTCGTTTTTAGTAACGAGGAATTAGTTTTACGATGAATTGTCAAAAAACGTAACTGCCGAGACCAGGTTATAGACTTGTTTCTGGTGCTTCGTAGTTTGGGAGAAAATGTTAAATATCTCTGTTATTGATGGTTTACACAAAAAAAGGGATGTCATTTTCGGTTTCAGTACTCCTAAATAGTTGTGCTTGAAACTACTGGACTTTTTAAATCGTCAAAAAAAAAAAGACGTCTTCAAAGTCGAGTGAGCAAAGGTCGCACACGTTAGGAGGGCTGCACACAAACGCAACTAGTTGCATGTAATTAGTTGCAAGCAATCAGTTGCATGCTACGTGAAACTTAAGTTGCATGCAAAAAATTCAATGCAAATACTTAGAAACGTGCACACTGCGTTGTACAAAGTATGGTTACTAATTCGCATTTCTTAATTCGGACCGCTCGTAATTCACACCTCTGAATTCGGAACCTCTCCTAATTCGCCCCTCTTAATTCGGACCGCTCCTAATTCGCACCTCTTAATTCAGAACCGCTCCTAATTCGCACCTCTTAATTCGGACCGCACCTAATTCGAACCAACTTAATTTGGACCTCAGCGCTCTTAATTCGGAGGTTTCTTACAAAAATTATTTTTCGCAGATATGTCGTATGGAATTACTTTTGGACCTTACAGAGAATTTTACGGGACAAAAATAATAACTTTGACGAAAAAGAGTGATCACAAACATGAAGAATAGCATTACAATAAGGATTTTTATTATTATCTCATTTTTTTCAGTTACCGTCGCCTTTGTAACAGAAAAGTGTAAATTATCAGGTTTAAGAACAAGAAAAAAGATTTTTTTTCTTATAAAGTATTTTTTGATGTACAACCCAAATTTGAAGTTCATTTTCCCGGTCGAACCTAGTTTTGGAGTTAGGGGAAAAACCTATCCAGTTGTTTTCCTAGGGGAGAAAATACCCAAGGATGGCACAGTGCACTGGACTAACCCAAACTAACCTTCGAAGCGGCTGTGGACGCAGTTACGAACCGTAGCAAACAAGAGGGCCAAGATTCATAAAGAGACGTTTTTAATTCCAAAGTAATTCTCCATCTACTTGCTGGTGAATTTCATGTTAAATTTAATACTTACTATTTTAGGTATTGTTTTACTTTACGTCCGGCAGGAATTTTGGGAATTTTGATGCCCTGTCTGGGTTAGGTTAGGTAGGTTCAGTTAGGTTCTTAGGCTGTGGGGCCGCTAGCAAGAATAACGCCGGTTATTTTGTTCGTAGGAAAACAATGGGAATTTAACTGCGCTGTATATCGAAAAAGAAGCGTTCGCCCAAAAAATGTTATTCATGAAAACTGTCTTAAAATGGCTTCTTCTAGCTAGACAAGGTGTCAAAATACCGAAAATCCCTGCCGGACTTGAAGTAAAAATTTACCATATATCAACCCTAAATATGTTAATGCGTTCATACTTTCACTATTCAAAGTGGTAAAGTAATATAAAACGTCCGAATCTAACTCATTCAACAACTATTGTTAAAACTTATCTAATCTAACCTGTACTAGCCTAAGTTACCCTGGAAGAAAAGTGCATTTCATTTACATTTCTTTCCTTATTCTTGAGGGTGACTGTTGTATTATTTTACTACCACACGCTCCTAATTCGGAATATTGGTTTCAGGACGCAATCGGTCGAATAAAAAAAATCTACTGTACCTACAAATTGATATAAACACATACAGGACAAAAACGTAGTCACCCGTTCCACTTCGTTCACGGGTGATGAAAATAGTTTAAATGAGCTAATCTACAGCTGCAGGCACCCAACCCAGGAGGTTTAATGGCGGGTACGCACGTAAAAGTTGCTCACTCAGCTGTTTCACTTTGGCGGTCACGTTGTAGTGACAACTTATAGCGTTCGAAACAAAAAAAATTATTGCATTGCAACTTTATCTCTGAAATAGAAGGTAAACTCAGAGCTACCATTGCCGTTTGTCATATAGCGCACAAACTACAGGAAACGACTCGTATTTTAGAAAATCCATCTCGTGGTGGTAAAGCCCCGAGCAAGCCAAGTCCCTTTCTTCACGACAGTGGAATCATATTTGGAATTGCGTGGAGTTGAAACTTATGCTGTAGTCTGCACCCGCCTTTATAATAAACCGATTAAACGTCCTTACTTGTACCTAACTCCCACCGATTTCGGTTGTCGTACGTAGCAGATCGGACGCAACCACAAATTTATGTGTACCTCCACACTTCATGAACGTTCTTTGTAATGATGTGGCGCCTCACCATCTTAGGCACAGCGCCCCCTGATGAACGGTTAGAGCACAGCATGCGCTACCGACGACGTACAGAGTCGACAGCCGTACAGCACGAGCATTTATAAACAAATGATTAGCGCACAAGCATCTCAGTTATAGGTTTGAAGGATCAGATCGTCCTTCTAGTAAATGGATGACGGGAAAAAATGTTCCGAGGAATATTAAAATCTAACCCTCAATTATGCTTCCAAAATTAAACGATTTACTTGTTAGAGTAAAAATCTCTAAGTCGTTGTTTTTAATATAATTACTATTCTTATTATGATAATATATGATTACATTTCAAGATATCGACTTAATTTTGAAATGTTACACGCTACCACGTAGTACATACCTAGTTTCCAAAGATTCGAATGTGGGATACCTTCGTCCATTATCGAAGTAATTTATTAATAAAATTTATATTTCCCGGCGTATACTTTTACATTTATGGCCAGATACGTTTGCAACGATTGTTGAATTAAATAATCGTTTGATTTTTCACCTTTGGTTCATCTAATTGGAACATTCGGGATGTGAATGGTATCAACTTACTCAATTCACCTTATTTCTAGTAATGGGAATAAATATAGATATCATTGATAACAGTAGGTAGCTCGATAACGTTACTAGCTAAACGGATCTGGAGATCTCCTGGTTTCCTTTCTATACACTAAGGAGTTTTCAACGATATAGCGCGTGCTATTTGATTTGATGATCTAAATAACTTGTCACCAACGAAAAAATAAAATAATGAGAGCAAGAGAGAAAAACAAAGTTGAACATCACTATACAGCACAAACACGGGATTGGCTTTCTTTGCTGTCAATTATGTATAATAATTAATGATTCTGATAACAATAATAAAATAAAAAATATTGAGAAATAACATGACAGTGTATAGCGTTAAGCCCAGCGCAGACGAGCGATATCTTCGCTTATTTCGACGGGACAATTTTGTGGCCAGAACCAGCCTGCCACAACATGTTAAATCACACGTAGCAGCAAAAGAAACTTGCGGTGGCAATGTTTTAGGGTAAAATTATCACAAGTTGCATACAGCAGAAATGGTAAATTTCACTTTTATGAGTTTTAAAGTTTGTTTCCAGCAGCTTTTTTATTCACTATGCATAGTGCTCAGCGACGGAAAATTCCGTACGATCTTGTAGCTTTTAAACGAAGCTTCGACACGTACGTTTTCTATACTGGCTATCATCGTTGTAACCAAAAGACAAATTCATTTTATACTTTGACATGGCACTTGTCACCATTTACTGTAAATTTTCAAGAAATACGGTGGCATTACGTCCGTATTAGTGAATAGTTTACCAGGAAAATTGAACGGCAAGTTGCTTTGAAAATATCGAAAGCTACGAAAAAGATTGGCCTAGATCCATCCGTCCCTAAGTAGCTGTTGAATGCACCCTTGGGGCAACTTTTTTGCAGTGTCTAGTACAGTATTTGTTGGCGAAACGTCACTCTCGGCAATTTTTGCTTCCTGTGTGCATTAAGCTTTATAAGAATTTCGGAATGCCCTAAGTATTTGTCACATTTACTGTCAGAAGAGGCAGTAAGATAAAAAGGGTTTAAAGTCCAAGCTATTTTAATTCTTATCATAAAAGACTTAGATACTGTTTTCCAAAAAAAGAAGTTGAGTAAGTATAATGTTCTGAGGATTAAATACGCATTTTATGTAAGCAAGAGGTTTGTGCACAGGACTCATCTTGTTAATAAAATGCGTGACATTAGGCTGGATACGTCATAGCAGTTCTTGTGATGAAAGTAGGTTCATTTGCTTAAGGAAAGCGAGTTTTCTACATTACAGTAAGAAAAATATGGACTGGCAACGTGATTGTGATAACGAATCTTTTATGGTCACTAATGTGGAGGTGTTGCATAGTTCTGCAATTGACACTGCAGAGGCGTGTTGCAATCATACCCCGGGGTTACCCTCACGGTGTTATCAATGCAGTGTCGCACAGTGTAGCGGTGAATATGCGACGTGCGACCTCAGCGCCCCAAAAAATGTTGCGGAATCTTCGGAAAGCTTATAACGTAGCTAAACATTCCTGGCGGAGCCTTATTGTGGCTGCATTTTAGAATAAAATGTTGAGAAAAAATGACTTAAATGCTATAATTCTGCCCATATTTGGCACTCGTGGAATATTTCCTTTAATTTCGACCACGTCTACAAACAAAGGCAGTGTTATCCAATTCTTCACCCAACAATTCGCGGTTGTCGTTGGTGTTACCCAACTGTGTCGCATTGGCGGCCGGAGTAACAGGGGTGAGACCGAAGGCCTTATTGCAACACGATTCTGCGTACTGAATGTCTGGGGTCTGTTGCCATTAGGCTTACGGTGTCACCCATGCTACCTTGGCCTCCAGCTAGACACTGTGTAGGTTGGGTAACACCGGGTGACACCAATGACAATCTCAAAAGTTGTAGGATTATGAGCTAGGTAACGCTGCCCTTGTTTACAAACATTGCTTTTGATACTCAAAACTAAGTACAGTAGTACATATATATTGCCTCACTGCCAAATATTGCTTAAATTCTAGCATTTGCACTGATTTACACAACACTTTATCCGGAGCCCAAATAAGGCTCCGGAAGAAATGGTTTTGTGTGAGCTTTCCGCATATTCCGTCACACTTTTGGGTGGCGCTGAGATCGCAGGTCGCATTCACGCTACACGGGTAACACCGTACAGATAACACCGACGTTCGATAGCAACGCACCTCAGAAGTCATCCCTGCGTGTAGTTCAATTAAGACTTGCAAAGATCCTGGCTGAAGTAAAATTGGGCAACACCACAATCACTTCAGTAGTCATGTACCGCCAAATCAGAGGGCTGATAAGACTACAATTTGTTCATTTTATGAAGTCAGTTTAAGCGTGGTCAAATTCCTCTACAGCGTTGCCAATTCAATGAAATTTTTCAAATTTCTCTATATGCAGGTAGTGGGCGGGGCTGAGATATGGGCGGGACAAAATTTCAGAAATGTCCATAGCATTGGCAACGCTATAGAGAAATTTGACCACGCCCAAACTGCCTTGATAAAATGGACATAGTATAGTAACGCCCGTAGGTATAACTAAAGCGTTACTGCACTGCTTGTATGAGCCTTAAAATTACTGTACAGTGTATTTGTCAAACAATAGAGCAATACCCGGCCAAAGAAACTCAAATTCCATTTATCTTACCGCAAGTTTCTGTTTATGCTTGTGCTGTAAATAAATGGTAGTTCGTATATTTACAGGCGCGTTCACTTTAGACACTTTGCTTAAAGTAAGAGTGGGCTCCTGCGTAACGTGAATTCTGTATTTGGTGACAGTGAGCTTATCCGCTGATGCCCTTTGCTGTCTGTGTTGGAGTATTGCTCACTGGTCTGGGCTTCAGCTGCTGACAGTCACTTGCGTCTGCTGGACAGAGTTGTTAGTTCAGCCAGCAGGCTGTGCACCAAAAATTATCTAGTGAATCTGTTCCATAGGAGAGGGGTGGTCGGACTCTGTATATTTTCTAAGGAGTGCCATAATGAGAGACATTGGTTGTATTCTATTGCGCCTGCCCTAAAGGTCTTTAGGAGGATTACACGTGCTGCGGTTGACGCGCACTCTTTCACTTTAGAGAGTGTTGGGTGCCGAACTCGTCAGCTCAGTCGATGCTTCATTCCCTGGTCTGTTGGGAACTTGGGGTTTGGAATTCAATGCCGGCATCGACGTTTGGTCGTGTTAATTATAATGTTGGCCTGCAGGCGTTTAAGTCTGTTGTTAATGGCTTTTTGTTCGATATTCTTTAGCAGCGTTTCGGGCTTCTCGATCGGTGTTGCTAACGCTCCACATGGGTTACTACTTGTCCGTAGTGGCTCAAGCGTGAAGTTTTAATAATAATAATCAAGATAAGGGAATCCGATTAGTTTTAACTTCTCTAGAACTTCAGTCCTGACCGTTCAAAGCGCCGCAGTGCATGCTGAAATGAATGCAACGAATTAAAAGTTATAGAGAAAAGTTTCAGTAATGATGAAGTCAATCTCAACAGATCATCTGAATTGAAGTTTACAAGTCGACAGTGCCTTAATATTCTACCATTCAAAACTAAAAATTTGGCGAAAAGAAGTAAAAATAAACTTTGGGTACAAAACGATCATTGAACTATTCAAACCATAGTTTAGCAAACAGGCGCGAAAAATGGTCATTCTTCTTTTGGATTAATTAATTTTGACATTTTCAAAAACAACATATGAGCACTCTGAGAGCGCGTATACCTCCACTAACAAGGTAACTTTTAAAAAATGTGAGAACAGTTATGAAACAAGAATTCCCTCTTGATCATCATCAAAAATTTGATTATATGTGCCTCCTGGACAATGATTACAGCTTCTGTAATTTTCTTGAAGATTCGTCCTTTACTTTTTGAGTTATATTCTGACAAAAATTTTGACAAACCCTGGTCAAACACGCAGACAGACTAAGCAATCATCACCAGAAACGGGTCATTTGTGCCTCTTAACACGTCCAACAATTCTTGTATATTTCATGACAATTCATGTACAAACTTTTGAGCTATGTTCTGAGAAATGTTTGGCAAACAGTAGCCAAACACAGAAACGGACGAACCGAACACCACCAAAATTTGGTCATTTGTGTCTTCAAACTTTTCTAACAATTTCTGCGAATTTCACGAAGCTTAATTTATAGCTTTTTGAGTTACGTTACTGACAAAATTTCAACTAACAGTAGTCAAACACACAATCGCACGAACTGATCATCACATAAATATGTTTATCGTGTCTTTTGAAATTTTAAACAATTCCTACAAATTTCAAGAAGATTCGTTCAAAAATTTCCTAGTTGTGTCACTGACAAACATTTTGACAAACACAGAAACGAACAAATAAACAGACTAAGAGATCAACACAAAAGTTTGGTCATTTGCTTCTGGTAACATTCCCAACAATTCCTGAAAAATTAATAGACATCCGTCCAAAACTTTTGAGCTATGCCACCAAGAAATAAAAAAAAGAGGCAGAAAAACGAGGGGTTGAAGGGATCTTCACCAAAAGTTAGTCAACAGTCACTATTAAACATATCTAGCAATCCCTGTAAATTTCGTAAGTATCCGTTCTTAATTTTTAAAGTTATATTTGTGACAAACAGAGAGACAGGAAAACGCACAAACTAGACGATAACATAATCTCATTGGTAGAGGTAATTATGAAATAACTGGAGTACAGGGCGGTCGTGAACGAAGACATAAGCAGTAACATCTCTTGATTAGCGAAGCTCGTGTATATATTTACTACAAATACCGTAATGGAGACAAGATTGTGTGTTGTGTTTACTGAATATTCCAATTAAAATATTGGTAAAGGTTGACACAACCGATTGCGAGCTGGCAAAACATTCTCATCCAACTTTCTGTCTTGTAAAATTGTAATCCAAAAAATATTCCTGGTTATATCTTAATCTTTTACGTTAATAATCGTTATCCGGATTTCCTATGTAATGGAGTGTGTATAGTGTGAGAACAATAACACCAAAATATTGTATAAACCTATATGTAAGGAAAAAATTCAAGCGAGCCTTTATGTAAAAAACTGAAAAGAGACAAAAGCACATTGCGTTCGATTACCACGTTTAAGTACAATGTTATCTGCCAACGCAATAGAAGGAAACCCTGCAGAATTGTAATTACATACTTATGTAAAACAACATGTATTACGTCACCTGGACCTCGTCCGAAGACGCTCCAGGTATCTCAGGTAAGTTATTCCTATGGCCTGGTAACCTTCCCTAAGCCTTGGAAAGTCAGTGACCCGGATCACTTAATTTGAAATTTTCATTCTTCAGAACTGTCCAGGACGGTTGATGCTTTCGAAGACGAAACAATCTCAGCCGGCCGCAAGTTTTTTGGTGCTCTGTCGGTGACAAGCCCATAAAGGACTGTCCTTTGTTTACGGTTCTGAGGAAAATGAAGGTGTAATTAATGGACTTTACTGACAGCTGGGCAAGTGCTTGCCCCGCTTCACCTCGCTTCATTATAGGAAATTTTCGTTGATGTTACATTCGTTCATGTAACATGAAGTTTCGACTTTTATTATTAGGTGCATCATAGTAACAGTACATAATAGTAACTCAGTAGTGTTGTCGTAGAATGGTAGTGTAGTCTGATGTCTTGCTACGCTAAAAAAAAATTCTGGATCGCAACAATGGAAGTAAAGAAGCGGATACGTAATTATATTAAGTCACGAACGCTGAGCTCAAGGTCCGCGTTGTAGCTCTAAATTTTTGGCTATAAATATTAAATACCTACTGTTCATTAGCGTCGTATGCTTCCATGTTGTTACAAAATGCAACATGGCCTATCTTTTAAATTATTAAGTCTCAAAGTGTAAATTTGGAACAATGCAGTATTAGGATTTAAATAGCAATAACAAAAAAATGTCAATTTTTCATTTCCTTTAATTAGCTCTTGGAGATACTATTATTATTAACGCATTTACTTTCAGTTTTGTATTAGACAAATAGGGTTCCAGCACAGAATGTGACCTTTCCTTAAACTAGAGAGCACTCTGACTGAGAGCGCATACCACCGCCAACCAAGACAACGGTAACGAAAAATTCAAATTCGTTCTGAAACCACGGTTTTCGTCATATCGACACCTAAATCTAGTCATTAATGCCTTTTGATGATATTAACAATTCCTGAAATTTTCATGATGATCCGGTCATAACTTTTTGAGTTATGCTGCTAACAAACATAAGTCAAACACACAAACAGACTAACGGATCATCACCAAAATTTAATCGTTTACGTCGTGTGATATTACTAAATACTCCTATAAAGTTCATTAAGATCCATTCATAGCTGTTTTGAGTTATTGTGCTAACAAGCATAAAATTGAAAACAGTGACAAACGAACGGACTAACAAATCATTCAAAAAATTTAGTCATTTACTCTTCATATTATACCTAAAAACTCATAAATTTCATGGAAGTCCGTCCATTACTTTTCGAGTTATGGCCGTAAGACAAAAATAGGCAGACAGATAAACAAATAAAAAAGTGAACGGATTTTCACCAATAGTTAATCATCAGTTACTGTTAACATGCCTAAAAATCCTTGTAAATTTCGTAAAGATCCATTCAATACTTTTTGAGTAAACTTGGTGACAGACAAAGAGACGGACAAGCAGAAAGACAGACAAACCGGACAAAAACATGACCTCCTTGGCGGAGGTAAATGTGTATAATGCTTGGCAACGTTACAATACGCTAGGCTAAGTTATGATAAGCTGAGTTTAGCAATAGAATAGGTGCCTAATTCACCTCCTAAGCGAAGAAAGAATATCTATGTTACTTATTTACTGTATCTCATGTGGACGTTGTGCTCATGTTAAATACATTGTACTCGTACCCGAGTCTTAAGTACATATCGGCACAAAAAATTAAGTTTTAAGAAGCTGATGAAAATATAATGACTAGCAGCAGATGTAAGATTATAAAACCAATCCAGGGGAAAATACGGTCAACATAAACATGACTTATTGCAATCAGGGCATAAATTATGAGGGTAGTTGCCCCTACAATGGCTTTCCGTTTCCAATGCAGCCGCTAGCACTTGCCCACCCAATGCCAGATCGCTTCAGCAGGGCAACAGCGGCGCTGTATAGGTGACGGTAGGGGCTCTGCTCGAGTGTCCGTGTCCAGACAGCAAGGTCTGTTCGGGAGTCAGTACATCCTCATGTCCTTGCTGTGGCGGAAGTGCTATGTTGCGGGTTTTTCGAAGAAGTATGCGAATTCCGAATGAAGGCCAGTGAATGAAGACTGTTTTAAATTTCGTATATCACGTAAGTCCCCTCCATTGCTCCCGGTGGTTGGCTACTACTCTAGTAACATTAATTAACTGGGATACGGCACAGTGTTTGACTTACCGAAGAGTAGGTATGTGATAGGCTGTAGGTTAAATTAGGGAATAAGCAACCTAACCCAAGAGCCCAGTTTCGCGGCGCGGTAAAATTCAATAAATTAATAACAAACTAATATTTCTATTAGGCCAAGCTAGGTAGACATTTCCATTAGGTCAAAGAATAGAAGGTCAGGATAGGTCCAGCAAGGACTGATTTCCGGAAAAAAAAAGAATATTAAAGCTCGTAATTAGGAAATTAGATGAAGACTTAGTATTGGTGGTCACGGTCGGTTAAGAATAGGTTAGGCTAGATTTGGTGCTGCTAAACTAGGTGCCTAACCAGGCTTATAGGCATACATATCATATATATATATAACAGAAACACAAGTGAGCCACTTACTGTTATTGTTAATATTATATGTATTGTCAACACACCGAGCCACGTACTCTATATACGAGCGCTGCTATTTGTTCATCATATACGGTACAACGTCGAAAGGATCGGCGCGCAACACACCCGTATAAAATCTTATCCCTGAACTTCACTGTCGGCTGGCCGCGCCCTGGAATTCTTCCGTAGCAGAAGCCTGGATAGGTGAGGGCAAATTATGGAAACCCTCCATAGCTAATAAAAAAAAGAGGCCAAGTTGCTATGCGACCGGTCACCTGAGCACTACACCCACCATACTGAATGCAAATTATGGATAGTAACACCTTCAGCACCTTTATTGTTGTCACATAAAGAAAATAAACATTCATTCTGTCAAAATACAACTATTACAGCAAATATTGAGAACGTGTCCACTAAAGGTGTATACACTTATGGGACATCAGTCATAAAAACGTCAGTAATGTCATTACCTAAAACACAATTCAACTGTTCCCACTAAAGTACAGGTAATTTTCACACATTTCATTTGTCAGTCTTAAGAACAATGCATCAGAAGAAAAACGTATAAGATTTTCATGGAACAAGAACATGGCCCTGCACGCGAGTGTTGACGCAGAAAAAAAAACACATGATATTGACAATCCAGGTTACATCAATATTCAATTAACTGATATTCCCATGAGTTTATACTAATATAATAATTACATCATTTTACTAAACGCTAATGATATATTGTTACCCACTCAGTACTGCACAATAACACAGAATTTACTCACTATAATAGGCAAATACTCTTCAACTTATTTTTTAAGGTTCCGTGAGTCATTGCTGGTGTAAGCTCATCCGGCAACTGATTACATGCATTAACAGAATGAAATATTGTGTGAAGCGCTTTTCGATCTCTAGTCGAACAGCGGGTAAGTTTAAACGAACATTTCTTGTATTATAACGATTCTTCGGGAGTAGATGGCTAAAATGGGATTGAAAGTGGGAAATCTCACCTCATATTGCCTTCCGCACGAACTTTAGAATAAAATAACGATGAACATCTTTGAATTTTAAAAGCTTTAGTCGAACATACATTTCATTTGTTGCCATACCTGGTATATTATTGTGATCCAGCTTGACATTTAGTATTATTCAAGGAGTGTTGTTCATTATTGTACTTATACGTTTAACCAGATGGTCAGTGGCTCCACCCCAAAAAATAATACCACAGGTTAATTGAGAATATAGAAGTGCGTAATAGAACAACAGCAATCCTTCTCTCGTTAAGTACTTTGAAACAGCGTAGATTGCACCCTCGGCTTTACTCAATTTATCACAAAGCACAGATATATGTCCAGAAAATGTAAGTTTGTTATCTATGATCACTCCTAGATACCTAAAACTTAGCACCCATACTAGCTTGACCTCATTAAAATACAAATCAGGTAAATCAGGTTTTTTTATTGCACTAAAAAGCATGAGCTTTGTTTTTTTAACGTTAGGAGTTAGCCTATTGAGCGTCAGCCAAGATCTAAGATTGTTGATTAACTGTTGTACTTTTTCTATTGCACATTGTAAATTGAAGTCATTGACATAAAGAAAACGGCATCATCTGCAAACAGCAGAGCAGTAACACCTTCAAATAACATATCGTTGATGTATATATTAAAATGAAGAGGTCCTAACACGGATACTTGGGGAACACCCAGATTAATAGAACGTGGGCATGACCGTGATTCACCTACCACAACAAATTGTCTACGATTGGTCAAATGACTATCCAGTAAAGTGTTAAAAGAGCCTCGAATACCGTAGTGGTCCAACTTTAAAAAAAAAAATCTTTATTTACAGTGTCAAACGCTTTTTTAGCATCTAGAAACAAACTAATGGTAAAAGATTCGTAACGAAAAGCTGGTAAGACATCAGATATAAAACTATAAATTGCATTATTCGCATTTTTCCTTTTCTAAATCCGGCCTGACTGTCACACAAAATTTTATGTGCGTTAACAAACTGAGATAAACGCGAATGAATGAGCGTTTGAAATACTTTGTTGAAAACTGACAAGGTTAAAATCGGTTTAAAATTTGATACAGAATTGATACTGACTGACTTACTGTATGTAATGGAACGATTCTAGCTAGTTTGAGTACATCTGGATAAATACCATTATTGATACAGCTATTGAAAATAGCATAGTAAACAAGAAACATATAGAATCAGCTTATAAAACGTACTACCTGGCGTCGCATGAAAATATCAATGTTTCTAAAAAAATAGAAAAATAGATGAGCTCAGCTAATAACAAACCCACCATGTCGGCTGCTGATATTTTTTTCCCCTTTTTAATAGTTTCATGAACTAATCTTTCTTCTTCGTAGCATCAATACCATTTGAAACGTCGCTTAATTACAGGCAGTAAAAGAATAGCAATAGGTAAATACAACGAAGCAATGGAAGAATATATGGTAGATAATACTGAAAGACATCGCATACAAATAAGTACGGTGTTATAGGCAGTGAAGCATTTGATAAAAGATTTGGCACACCATATATACCACGAAGCAGTGGACGAAAATACAACAGTATCGTGTGCGTTACGACAAGGAAAGAGAAGCTGCGGAGCCTCTAGGGCCTGATGCATATTAGAGTCTGTCCATGGGCCTCTACAAATATTAGCGTAACTCTAGGATAATATTTGCTCTCTCTCTCACTCTTTCATTTGAGAAGATCAGCTCAGTTAGTTTTGGGGAAACTCTCTACAAAAATTGAATCTTTCGGGTCACGAGAAAGCAGGCGCTCGGCACGAGTTGCTTGTCACAAGTTAGCTATTTTTATTTTTTACAGTCNTCTAGGATAATATTTGCTCGCTCTCTCACTCTTTCATTTGAGAAGATCAGCTCAGTTAGTTTTGGGGAAACTCTCTACAAAAATTGAATCTTTCGGGTCACGAGAAAGCAGGCGCTCGGCACGAGTTGCTTGTCACAAGTGCGCTATTTTTATTTTTTATAGTCGAGTAACGGTAACATCCATACCTGTAAATGTGTTAAAATTGTCTCTAGACTTCCGTCGTGTTCTAGCACTCTAAAGGTTATGCCACGGCTGTGTATGGTAATTATTACTATTGTTACCATTATTGTTATGGTGCTAAAATAATGCTCCCTACCTAGTGTATTGTACCTGTTATCCTAAGAGTAAAAGATACAATTAGAAAGCAAAGCGTGTAACGGGAGGAAGCACTGAGACTAAAATAAAATTTAGCCGTAACCGCGTGTAGCCAATTTCCGTCATATCGACGAGTCGAAATATTTATGGGTCGGGCCTCAGGCCTTCGTAGACTGAGATTTTAATCCTTACAAAAAATATAATCCGTGTTATACTCTTTATGCGAGAGAAACCGTATCAGAACAGTTATTGCTTAAACTTTCAGTACTTGACGACAACCATTTTACGGTGTTTTGTGCATGCGTGCAGCTCAAGTAGCTGGCCATTCAGGAGCGGGAGATTACATGAATGAAATCGGAAAAATACGCTGATGTGTACGGTATTTTGTAGAAAGCACTGTGAACTGAATATGAAATGTAAATAAGGGAGAAGGTAGTTAATTCAGAGCGCCACACCGGTCCAGATCTCGCCTCTGGTGCTGTGTTTCCACCAGCCGCCACTGTAATTTTTTTTAATGATAATTGCTTGTTGTTCAATTACCAAACGTTTTCTTCAATTATTCCTGAGCTTCAGGGATACAATTTGCAGTTTTCGACGATTTTTCCTACGAAAATTAATCAAATAGCCATAGGCTGCTCAGCCGTACCATTCGTCGATGTGACGTCTTGATGACGTCACTTTTTGGAGTTAGTCTCACGTGAATCCTCTCGTTACTCTTTTTTCTTCCTTGATACAAGGGACATCTAGGGCGTCGGCGACTGGCACCGTCAGTCGAGTTCAGAGGCGTTTCTCCATGAACAACCAAAAATTCGCAGCTATAAACAAAGTTATGGTTCCATTGACGAGCAACTAGAGTAGTCACAAGGACATGAGATGGTATTCAGCGCCCTCTCTCGACAAACATGACAAGCTCTCATTGTAAACAAACAAATAACTATACCCCTCTATAAACATTGACAGTCTTTAATCACGCGGTTTTGGTGTAAATTTCAGCCTAACGTAACCTATAACCATAAACAAAACTTTTTAGCCCCATAAAAATTCAAATTCTATTCCAATCAAACAACTTCACTTTGTAAATAAACAATGTGACGTCACAACCAAGACCGATAAGCGCACTCAAAATGAAGTTGCGAGTTGTGGTTTTAAATACAACCAAGAACGAGTCTCCGTGCGACAACCACGTTTTTGGTCGTCACGTAGACATGAATTTGGTCGTTTCTGCGACTCGTGGTTGTATTCACGCACACAATATCGCCACAAAGAATCGCCTCAGCTGAGCACAGTATGATTAATTTGTCTGGGCTCTGGGCTGAGCTTCACGCCGATGAATTACGGTAAGTTTCAGGTGTTTACATGTAATCGAATAGCCTCGAGACTCGTGAAAATTCAACCTTGCCCCGAAAAATAGAGTTTTCAGCCGTCTACAGCTTAGTCGGGCTGCTCGTAAAAACCTGCAACACGATCGAAAGTGGCAAATCCAGGGCTTTTCTCAGAGGTTCCGAACCAATAAAAATTATTGGGCTTCGCTTCTCTTGACTTAGCATTGCCGGTCAATGGCGCCTGTAGTACATCGAGAGAAAATTAGGCGTCATTTGCACAGGCGCGTTCTCAACTCTTGGAAGAAGAGGAAGAATACAGTAGAACAAAACACCATTAGAAGGAATACAACAATAGAAGGAATCATTTAAACCGGGAGCGTACAATTGACGTCTCTTGGGCCTAACTGAAACTCTGCTGAACGACTGGGTCACTCGAGGGGGCGATTTCGTGTAACAATGTAGGAAACGGTATGCCTTACTTAATACCCGTGGATCCTATGTCCCATGTATCCTATGACCCATGCATCTCATGACCCCTGCATCTTATAATCCATGCATCGGGTGACCCCTGCATTAGGTGACCCCTGCATTAGGTGACCCTTACAATCTTCGACCCAAACATTCTGTGACCCCTACATCCTGTAGTCCGCTGTTTTTGTTTCTTACATTTTGGCTCCTTTATCGTATTACGGAATTTAGTGCACGGTAGTTTTATGTTTATAGTAATAGTCATTTTAAACCAGAACACATCAATAAGTTAAGACAATAACTACTGCAATGTCAGAGTTTCTAGAGACGGAGGCATGAGCTCGTCGAGTTCAATGCGATGTATTTCTTATGCCAAACCTAATAAATAAAGTACGTTGCCGATCGTTACCTTTTCGTGATGCATCAAACTCGAGTCGCTGCAGAAACCTACAGTCCGCAACATAGCAGGCCAGCAAGCAACAACATCCCGAGATGTCGTGATCAGTTGGCCCCGAATAGACATTGCCGCGCGGCGCAGTGTGGAGAAACACCCACAAACCACGCTGTTACCGTCACTCTTGACTGAATGAAATAATATTGCCTCTTCCGCAGGAATAACACTAATGGGTACGCATAACCCTATAAGGTACGCATAACCCTATTAGGTACGTATCATATATGATAAATGAAGCAGTGAAATGGCAACAATATATGAGATACAATATTTTTTTTTGAAAGCCTCACAATTCGGATCAGTATATTTTTGTTTACTATGTTATTGTGCAGACTTTAATGCATGCTCTAATCAACTCTCTTCTCTCAACGGATATAGGTAACACCAAGTCATGCTCTCGGAATCAGATGAGTTTATTTCTTAGTTTAGATGAAAGTTACATCCTTGCACTGATTACTTTCTGTCTCTACGGTACACACACTTGGGAGAGTGACACCGGGTTCACACTAGCAACTCAAGTTACCGTCACAGCCAGTCGACCATCAAAGGATGCCCCTACCCAGGCGACAGAGAGGTAGCGGTTGCGACTGCAGAATGCAGCATGTCCTATTTTCGACTGTATCGACTAGTGAAATTCATTTTCTGAAACGGCTGAGTCCCTCGCTTTTGAAATATAATTACCACCGCTAAGGAGGTTATGTTTTCATCGAGTTCGTCTGTCCATCACCAAGATAACTCAAAAAACTATGGGCGGATTTTACTGAAATTTACAAGGATTATTACTATTAGGCTCAGGATCGAAAGTCGCTAGTGTGAACCCACCTTTACAGATTGTGCTATTCCTACGTAATATGATGTTAAGTGTGACACTACAGCGTTGAATACTAGGAGTAAACAGTAAGCATAAGTTATCAGACGTGTGCAGGAGCACGTCACCCATGTATATACGCAACGCTCGTACAGATCGATCGTGGGCGCTGGGCAGGTTATCATTTACTTCTCGAGTTTCCATCACAACTAAGTTGCAAGTAAGCTGATATTGGTCCTTGAATTGACATCCCACGCAGCTGCATATGCATGGACATTGTCTAGCTATGCTCAGTCTGGACCGAGTTCCGAATTAATTATATGATGTACTTGACTTGACTACCGGGATGTGATTGGTGTCAGGTGTATTATATGTAGCAGGCCTTATGTACAAGGCTAAGTTACTGAAGTGCTAATATGCATCTCTAAGTGAGTATTACTGTTACCGGTACTTCTTATCGAAACCAAAAATTTTTGCTCCAGAGCCTGTGCAAAATGGAAAACGTACGTAATGGGTGACGGAGCTCAAGACACTTTTACAGATCTTGTGAGAATTCTATTGGAAGATATATATAGTTGGCATCGCTACTATACTCAAAGAAGAAATTACGATACATTTCAGTACACGCCTGGTCAAAAATGGCACAGAAGAAGTTGTATTCACGCTCGTGGTGGTGAGGCTGTTGAGATTGCCGCACATCTACCCGGTTGATCTCACCAGCGATGCTTCAAGTCAGAATGAGAAAGAGACACGGAGTACGCAAAAAAAAAAAAAAAAATCATCACAGTTGAATGAAAACAAAGTATATGGCAACAGCAAATGTGACACGAAGAGGGAAAGCAAAAGCAAGTTTGTCAGTGGAAATGTCAGAAAAAGAATAGCCTCGCATATGCGTTTATCACTCGCGAACGAAGTGAGAGAGGTGATAATATTGTCGTTGAAGATATAAGTATGTATCTTTGTATGTCTGTCCACCGAATGAGTGGTCGATGGAGTTGAGGAATGTTCATCATTTTTATGTAAGGTGTTTAGTGGGTTGACCTAGATGTGACCCATACCAAAAAAATAGACCTAGCTGGCCTTAAAAAAATGACGGGGCATAATTTTCCTCCACCGCAACGAATTCGCTTGCACCGCGGTAGTTCGTCTGGAGCACGAGGCGTTTTATTTATTTCCTATGTTACTATTGAAGAACTATTATATTCACTAGCTTTATGCCTCCGTTTCCCGAGAGTGATGGTCTAACGCCAAGAGGCGTTCTAGTTCTAGTCTGCTACCAATTCAATAAGCATTCAAATGACGAGATTGCAGTCATCATCATCATTACTACTGCTCTGTATATGCACTATGTGCACTCCCATCATTACTTGCGCTGCAGGATATTCGCCGCGCTTTACCAGAAAAAAGCCCCCGGGGAAAAAGCATCTCAGTGCTATTGACTGTGTGCGTAAAGCCTACAATAAATGGACCTCAAAGACAGCCAGCTAGAGCTGAAAGGCTGGGAAGACCGGGAATTAGAAATTTCTGCAACAAAGGCCGCGCCCAGCTCTATAAAGATCATTTGGAAATCTACTAAAAATATCTCGATAGAGCATGTAGCTCAGAAGTTACGGTTTAGAGTTTGTGGCAGCAGATAGACGTTCGAGAAGAGCAACAGTAGTGAAATAGTGCGAGCAATAAGAGCTCGATTGAGTATAAACTTATAACTCAGCAATGAGAATTGGAGTAGCTACCTATGCACAGACCAAAACCTAAAAATTCAGACGCAATGAGCGTCAGAACAAGAGGCAAAAGTTGAAAAAACTACGTGGACCACAACCTTCAGGCGAGACAATAAACTACGTAGAAAGAAAACCTATTGGATCGACATCAAACTATGATGATCATATGTTTTTGGACCAAAACCAAACTACGGTGAGAGCTAAAGTCATACAAGGCAGCGAGCTGGGGATACCAGCTGCCGGAAACTACACGTAAAAGACCGAGCGGCAACAATTAGGCATTCAGACAAATTTATTGCTAAGCTCCTATTAGTTCAACCACCGCACCCTCATGTGAAGACCAGCCACTGCATGCAAATTATTATTATTATTATTAAATCACACCAGACTGGCGACGTAGGAACGGAGAAACTCCATGAGGTTAACAAACCCCCACGCAACCAGCTCAGCGGGTGGAGAAAACAAAAGAATAATAAAAAAAAGAATTTCCGAGATCACAGAATAGCTCTGTGTACTGATCGTTTAAAGCTGCCAATACAACGTATATAATACGACCGACAATTGATCACACTATACCTGTAAAATCTTATACGCAGACCAAAGCTTCAATACCGTACGTTAGGATTTAAACCAAGACGTACATACAAGACGTGTATAACAAGAGTCACTGCAGTTGTAGCGAAGTTGGTACAGAGACCAAACTTGGAGTCAGAGAGCGCCGGATCAACTGCTCTTCT
Organism: Parhyale hawaiensis; assembly: GCA_001587735.2. Classification (NCBI taxonomy): domain Eukaryota; kingdom Metazoa; phylum Arthropoda; class Malacostraca; order Amphipoda; family Hyalidae; genus Parhyale; species Parhyale hawaiensis. Next base: position 2,586,083 of record LQNS02278102.1, on the reverse strand, counting down.
TCAGTTAATTCTCGCGATGGAGGAGCTGAAGCATCAGCTGCTGGACTGCCACTTACGGTAATGCCTCCTCGATCACAGCAAATCCCTGGATTTCGTTCAAAATCGCTTCTCTGCTACGAAGAGCCGCTGGACGTCATTACAATTATTTGTACGAGCCTTGATGCTTCTATCTCTCGTTCTAAAGGGAATTAGTAGCCGGAGCTCTGCCTCCATGCGCAAAATTTGTTCAGTAATATAAATTCTCGAGTGATCTACTGGCTTGCTTGAAACTTATATATGGTATTGAAACATATCCTTGAATGCTATAATTACTCGGTGAAACCTATATTCTCAGGCGCCGTACTTGCCTACTTGATATTAATTATGCTGTAGTACGAAGACTAAGTAGTAGGGAGTTAGCTAGGTACGTGCGGTATAATAACCTGAAGGCTTTCCAAATGAAACTATCTCAACGGATCATTATAGGGGTCTTGTCAGTTTTCTAAGAAGTATAAATTTTTATAATGAGTAGTTGAAGCCTCCGTTTCTACAAGAAAGGCAACGTGACAGAGAGAGAAAGAAGGGACATCTTGCATGTCTATAGAAATGTGGAATCGAAGCACAAGGGTGTTCCCACACGTCATTAACGTGCATGGGAACAATTTGGAAAAGAAGAAGATACGTAAAGTGAAATAAAATCAGAAGGAGTATGAAAGCAGAAGGAAGCAAAGTGGAGCACGAATGACAGACGTCCCGAAGGCCTAGTTAATGACTAAGGTAATCTATACAAACTGTTTGTTGTCGCGACTCCCCATAATATTGGATTGGTGAACTTAATTAACCTAACCCTGTAGCCTTTGTCCAATCCTATGTCCCATGAGGGGCTAAGAAGTATACCTAGGCAAATAAATCAAATGCACTACATCTGAGGAACAGGTAATGTTGATACTACTTTATAATATGACAATAAAGGTGAAGTCAGCTTGAGTGAACAATCCAAGTGGAAACTCTGCATGCGCTTACGCGTGCAGCAGATTACTGCCTGATAGGGCTAGAGGAGCGCAAAACTGCAGTCAAAGATAGATTGTCAGGACTACATATAGCAAGTCAAAAACGATAGGCTCGTATATACAACTGAATGCTTCGGCCTCGACCGTTCCTGTTGCCGGTTAGGTTAGCGCCTTCGCAGTGGACTTTCAATTTCAGAAACGCAGACGGTGCAGTCCCTAGTAGCCTATCACATGACTTACCTCTCTGGCGTGGAAGCAACCCTCAGATCCGGATCTGAGACGAGCACGGCGGCTTTCGATGGCTCCATACCATATATTTCCAAACTGGCTGCTGGTGGTGGTCTAACGTTTTATTATTTCCGCCAAGGAGATTACGTTCTCTTTGAGATCATTTGTTTGTCTGTCACCAAGGTAATTCAAAAGGTTATGGACGGATTTTATGAAGTTACAGGGATTGTTAGATATGTTAGGAGGAACAGACGATTAACTTTTGGTGAAGATCCGCTCTACTGTTTGTTAATTTGTCTGTTTTGTTTTGTTTTCTCAGTAGCATTACTCAAAAAGTTATGGACCAATCTTTATGGAATTTGCAGGAATTATTTACGTTATTACAAGGAGAAAAAGACCAATATTTTGTGTTGATATGTTTGTCCGTTCATATGCTTGTGTGTTTGACTAAAGTTTGTCTGTAAGATAACTCAAAAAAATTATGACCAGATATGTCTGAAATAGGTATTTAGGATTCATTAAACACTTTAAAAGACACGACCAAACTATAGTGATGATTGGTTTTATCCGTGTGACTAATTTCAAAAGTATTGTCAAATTGATTGTCAGCAGTACAACTCAAAATATAATCAGTATGCCGGCCTGAAATTTGCAGAAATAGTTGGCAATTCTAAAGGGGACCGTGACCAAATTTTGGTAATGGTATTCGCCTGTGTGTTTGACAAGTGTCTGTCAAAATATTGCCATGGTCAGAAGATAACCCAAAAAGTTGCACACAGTTCTTAATTTGAGAAAACTACAGGAGCTGTCATTACTGTCAAGAGGCAAAAATGATCAAAGTTTGGTGATGATGAAGAAGAAATCCTAATTTCAGACCAATATGAGTTGTTCTTTAATATTGCCTTGCTTGACGGAAGTGTGTGCTTCCAGATCGAGTGCTCTAGTTTCTTTTACTGCATTGAAACTTACTTAAAACCGCTTTCGACATCGTATGAGTACAACAAACTAGAACTGGCAGCAATTTTTGCTATCAGACAAGGCATGTACGACGAGATAAGCACCACCGATTGGCACAGTTCCATTGAGATGAGCTTATCTCATTGGTGCTATCTTGTCGGGTACTTTTCTGCCGTGGGGGGTCAATTCCAAGCCAACAACCCTTGAGACTGCCTCAATCTCAATCGTGCGGAGCACCAATGGGCATGAGATCGTCGCTAGCGGAACCAACGCTCAAGACTAAAGCTCCGACCCACTTCAAGCTAAGGAGATTAGCTTATCTCGATAGAACTGTGCCAGTCGATGACGTCATTGTTAACCCCATCATAATCAGGCTGGGTTATTCTGCTACAAGGCTTCTTTCTCCTATTGGGTTATTCAATAGGAGAATAAAACATAGCCCAACAACAGAGCTGTGGTAAGACAAAATTCAGTTATTATGTTATTATATAGAAAAGTTTAAATTGCCGTTTCCGCAACAAATACATTCGAACAGAGGAAACTATTAAGAATACACCAAGGATTATGAGACTAACAGGTTAACCCACGGGGTGGAGCCAAGATGTAGTGCATCATGGGAAATTGGCTTGTGACGTCATAAAAACCTAGTACGTTTATCAGCAGCTATTTTGCATTGTTTCTTCATCATTTCATTTGGGCCTCCAGAGTGTTCTACATGTCCATAAATCTTTACAGTTGCGCAAAAATATGTAGCAAAGCACCTACGAACGTATTTATTGCTCTCTGAAGGATAAAATGTTATAATTATTTAGGTTGTTTTTTCTAGTAACAGGCACGCACCCGGTCGGAGAGTTTCGGTAAGATGTTGCCCTAAGTTGTGCCGTCGCATACGCGTCGTTAACATATCTGCCTCTCCTAATCGTAAAAGCTACAGTATCATTGGAAAATTATGGATTTAACATTTGCCAGTTTCAACAATATCATTCTGTAAGACAGTTTAGGTATGTGGAATACGGTTAGCTAATTTTTGTTTGCAAGTTGGTTAACGCTAGTCGGACACCACCCTACTGTTATACTGTTGTAACGCACGCGGAGTGTAGCAGTTGATGTTCTTTTTTCTAATTTTACCGAGCAATTGTATGGCTTCTGGGCATTATATATAGACTTTTGCTTCAACATTACTTCACCAAAAGGAAATTAAAGTGTTTATTTGGTTCTTTAATATTTTTCGTGCAAATATTGTTTAAAACTTATTTTATCTCGGCGTTCAATCGCTTGCATATGAGCCAATTTTTGTTGCAGCGGTTTGACGTTATAGAGGATAGCAGATCATTGGTAGAAGACGAAAATAAATCGAAAACACTGTGGTATTAACCCAAGGAAATCCATCTTTGGAATGTCATATGACTTTCGATGAAACTCACTTAATTTATTGCAATTTAAAGACGATAACCTTAACTCTAAAGGTGCTTCTGACACATGTGGGTATTTGCCGGTTGAATTCATCCGCTCTTTTACGAGCTTTTTAACCAACGTTCTTTCAAAATTTTATCCTTCAGAGAGCTAAAAGAGTTCGAAAATGCTTTGATACTTATTTTTGTGTTACTATAGAAATTGTAGGACATGTAGGACACTCTGGAGGCGCAAAGGAAATGATGAAGAAACAATGAAAAATTGCTACTGATAAACGTACTAGGTTTTTGTGACGTCACAAGCCCATGTCCCATGATGCACTACAGCTTGGCTCCGCCCCGTGGGTTAACCTGTTAGTCTCATAATCCTTGGGGATACACCATAAGTCGATAGAAGAGTGAAACCCACGCATTGAGGTTTTCCCACACAAACACTAATGCGCATGGGAAAAGCAAATCGAGCGCAATACAAAAATAATACTAATAATAATTAAAAAATAAAAAAGTGATAAGTTGGGGCATGCATGGAAATTGCGAGCACGAAGAGAAAATGTCTCGGAGGCCTATAGTAATACAACCTATTGGGTAGAGTAGAGGTCAAGGATGATGAGACTTACAAGGTTAACGCACGCGGAGCTCCCAAGCTGCAGAGTACCATGGGAAATGAGCTAGTGACGTCATAAAATCGTAGTACTTTAATAAATATATTTCTTACATTGTTTCTTCATCATTTTATTTGGGCCTTCAGCGTGTCCTACATGTCATACAATCGTTATACATTAGTTGCACAATAATGTGTATCAAGGCATCTACGAACTTTTTTTTTAATCTGTGAAGGATAAAATTTTGAAAGACCGTTGGTTGAAAGACTTGTACAAGAACAGATGAATTCAACCCGGCAAATGCTCGCATATGCCAGAAGCACTTTTGGAGTAAAGTTTATTGTCTGTAAGAAGCAATAAATCAAGTGAGTTTTCTCGAGAGTAATACGGCATTCTCAAACATTCATTTTTTCGATTCATTCTTGTCATCTACCAATGACCTATTATCCTTTATAATTACAAGCCGATGCAACAAAAAATGGTTCAGATGCGTATGACTGAACGCCGAGATAGAAGAACTTTGTACCAAGATTTGCATGGAAAACATTATAGCACCAGAAAAACAAAGTACTTTCCCTCCGGTGAAGTAATACTATAGCACAAGTCTATACATAATTCGCAGAAGTCATACAATTGCTTAGTAAAATTAGAAAAAAACAACATCAGCAACTATACGATACGCGTGGGTGCAGCAATATAACAGTAGTGTCGCGTCAGACTCGCGTTACATAATTGGCAAAAAAAAACCTAACCACACTTAAACTCTCTTTCGGAACAATGTTGTTGAAAGTGGGGAATACTGAATCCATCATTTTTATCAAATGTGCTGCATTTTTTACGATTAGGAGAGGAGGATCTGTTAACGACGCGTACGCGACGGCACAGCTTAGGGCAACATTTTACAGACAATGTCCGAAAGAAAAATGAAATTGCATCTTTCAGAGAGCTAAAAAAGTTCGTAGATTCTTTGATACATATTTTTGTGCAACTATAAAGATTGGAATGAATTGATGAATGAAATGATGAAGAGACAATGTAAAATACCTACTGATGAAAGTATTTCGATTTTATGGCGTTAACCTTATAAGCGTCATCGACGTTGACTTGAGATAAGGCTCTAATTAATGTAACGGCAGTTGTCATTTGCTAAAACAAAGAATACATTTAGGGTATATGCAGTTAAGTTCTGCCTTAGTAGTTTTACTCTGCAAAATGCGCCATGCTAGTTGGGTAATTGTCATCCATTCAAGACTCCTGGTAATTGTTTGGAATTTGCACAGCGTGGAGTGCTGTCGATTGTACCGTCAGTACATTTAAAGCTCCAACAATCGTCCATGTTCGTGTGTTGTACGACCACCCTAAGTTATTTTCCAGATGTTTCGGTGGCAAAATACTTGCAAGCAATAAGTTACTGAATAGGGAACATAAATCCGTATAAAGTTTGTCGCAATGGTCCGGTCAGTTCGGAGGCCTTCGTGTCAAGTTACCTAAACTGCGGATTACTGACCGTCTTCCAACACAGGAACTTCTGTGGCCGCTCAAACCAAACACTTTGATTCATGACGATGTCGACAGCGTTTAGCAAGTCACTGGTTTGATACTACAACGCACACACGAAGTAGTGGTTTGGGCAAACGTTACTTGGCACCGAAGAATCTTTGTTAGGCGGAGGCAACGTCTACAGAAATTGTGCATACGTAGATACTCAGATACACTACTTCGAAGTGGTATCGCTGAAACAATATACCTAAATCGAATTTTATTGGGGTCTGTACGTGGGGTACTATTTTGTAGGAACTGTAAGAATGTACAGAAGAGATAATTGAAAATTTTGGGCTGACTCTTATTACAGAAAGGGTTACGCTAATATAAGTTTGTCGCTTTGAAAAGAAAAATTACGAATAAATTGCAATTAAATTGAGAACCGCAGGACAACTGGGGATTTATGGGACTATAATAATTGTATGTTTTGATTTTCCATTATAATTTGGTACCTAAGCGAAAAATATTGTAAGTGATTTAAATGGCAATGGACGAAGTGCTAGTGAAATCATTAGAGCTTCTACAGGCATACAAAATCTAAAATTTATTTCGAAAACTAAGCATTTGCGACGGAAAAGTCATTCGTAAGAAAGTCTTAAAATGCCTCGTAGTACGTAAATAGGTCAACAAAATTATGAAACTCTCCGTTGTAGCTAAACCGGACATTCACCAAAAATATAAACTGGAGAAGCGCTCTGCGAGCGCATACGTCCGCTAAGCAATGCAATGCTGAAGAAAAACTCAAAATGGTCCTGAAATTAGGAATGTCTTTCCGATCATCTCCAAAATTTGGTAATTTTCGCTCTCAACCTTTTCCTCCATTAATTACTTTGTCTCTCGCGTAGGAATAACACTGTATGAAGTACAACATTTCAACATATATTACTTGTTCAGTAGCGGCGCATTACCTTCGAGGGTATTAGCGCCCAATTCAACATACAGTTGCGAGGATAATTAAGGGACAAAAATAAAAAAATTCATATCTCAAAAACTGTAAAAGGTTCAACGCTGAAATTTTAATCCAAAAGAGGTACTAGGATACCTAATAATATGCTAAGAATTTATTACGATGCGAAGGATAAGAAAAAAGTTATGTATATTTAGCTTATAATTATGAATTTAGTGTGAGCAGAATTAAGGGACACTTGGCATAAAATGCAACATAACAACAATTTTAATAAAACCTTCTTCCTTAATCAATATTTTGTGAACGATCCTTTATGTTTGATGACTTCAACACATCTTCGAGGGCAAGATTCAATTAAATTGCGACATCGTTCAATATCAATCCTGCCCCATTCCTCTTGTAGCTTTGTCCACAAATCCTCAGTGTTTGTTGGATTTCGAGCCATGACTTTCTCACCCAAGACTTTCC
>LQNS02278102.1:2550378-2562934 GCA_001587735.2 Parhyale hawaiensis | reverse complement strand
TGCTGGGAGGTGAGACCAGGAGATCTTGGAGGCCGTTTAACATCGTGACCTAAGGCAATGACTCTGCAGTGAAATAGGTATTTAATTATATTCTACAAGTAATTTGCTCACAATGATTCATCGACAACAAGGTGCGCCGTCATGCATCCACCAAATCCTATCAAAACAATTTCTGTACGTATTCTTGCTGAAATTTAGGCAGGATGATGTCTGTAAGAAACTGAAGATAACGCTCTCCGTTGAGATTACCTTCATAAAAAAATCGGGCCAATAACAGCACCGTTTCCACAGAGTCCGGCCCACAGTGAGATTTTCTCACAAGGGGTAATTGATGCTAAATGAACGATCATAGACCGCAATAGTACTTAACTCATAGGTCCAAGTGGCCTCTAACGCTTGCGGCAAAAATGGGATTTTTTAAAAAGTTTCTATGAACATATCCAGACACGATGATGCAGGCAAGCGCCCAAGTGCGTCCCCACCGTATCCAAGATACCTTCTCCACAAGAAAAATGTTGGGTATATACCTTGGAATTTTTTTCTTCAGTATTAGATAAGAGGAAAATAATAGCACTTTGAAAAATTGTATTTTTCCGTTGCCGACCTTTGGCCCCCAGCGTCAGACCTAAGAGTCGAGTACTGTTACGGTCTATGGAACGATCATCCGGAGGGTGGTGTTCTTGTGCGTATACTGTATTATTTTGACTGTTAATTTTTTCATTTAGGTGAAAGGTGGCCTCATCAATCATCATGAATTCAACTACTGTTTTTAGGAGAGTTTTTGGACTCCAGAACAAATCAATTTAGAGCTGTCAGTGCATTATTGATTTTATAACGAAAACTATTTTCTAGTCTACAAGGTTTTCATAATGGTGTGATAGAGATTTAATTCTTACATCCAATGAGACCAAGTGTATCAAAATCGATTCAATAGTTTTCATTTTATTATCATTTGAAAGTGAGGTATACATTTTTTGGATCACCCTTTATATTGTGACAGGGAAAGGGCATGTCAGAATATACCGCTGAGGGCACGTAGGAGCCCAATCTCTGACGAGCCAGTGACACGAGACGTTTAATAAACAACTTAACTCAAACGTAAGCTTCTCTTCAAAAACGACACCGAGAATCTAGCTAGACCCCTGAAGCGCAGTGTCACCTATTTTCAGAAGTGGATGCTGGGGAAAGGTGTCTGCGATCGGCTGACAAGCATAGATTTTGTATTGCTGACATTCAGCTGCATACTCCGGGCAGAGCGCCATGCAATAATGTGCAATAAGTCCTTAGTTAGGGATTGGGTGACATCGTTACGCATACTACCCAATTGTAAATTCATAGGCATTTATCCGATCTTAGAGGATACCTATCACTATTTTCCCATATGCAGCCTATAAATGGATATAAATTTCAGATTGTGCTTGGGGATTAGTATCACTGCAATCAAAGTGGAATCATCGTTACAGTTGATTATAGTATTTTCCTGCGATGAGAGCATATCACGAGTGGACAAAACAAACAGAAGCGGGCCAAGTACGCAACCACTGCGACTGAGACACTTAAATAACCCTCTACAGACACATTCGGCGTTCGCTCAGATACAAAATCAAGAATAATTGACGGAACCTTACCCTCTACGCTAAGCGAATTGCAACCTCTACAATAGCCCCCTGTGGTTGACCCTGTCGAACGCCGAACTAAATTCCAAGTAAACAAAGCGTGCTTCAGAACGACGAAGCAGTACTGACTGTAAATAGTGTGGTACAGACAAAAATGCTTCAAAACAACCCAAACCAGTTCTGTACGCAAACAGATGCAGTTAAGTCGTTATATTCAGAGAGGATCTGGTGCCAAGAAATTCCCTTACCGTCCCGGTAATAGCATCCCAATCAGCTCTACTCTTTACGAACACCACTTTCATGATGTCAACCACCGGGAGAACCTGGCATAGCTCCTAGGAAAAAAAAAACAAGATTTGAGTAGTCTGACGTGCTAACAGGGAGTTAACTGACACAGTTACCAGTTCAGGCACAACAGTTATGATCACGTCCAGACAATTACCATTAATATGCATGCACACATTTAGGCAAAGTGCAAAAGTCCAACGTACTATAGCCATGGCAATCACTTGATGATGCGGATCCCAACCAGTTCCTGTGGTACCTAGCTATATCTCCGAAAAAAAAAACAATACCGACTTAGCCTGTGCACTCTAGCTCGGAATCCATCGCCGTCAGCAAATAGTCATATATAAAATTATCAGTTGCAGGATTTCGATAAATGGCAACGATTAAAAATTGTTCTAACGGTTACAAATCCAAGCAACCAACATCTCATCACACTCACACATGTTCATATGCTGACTGCCGATGAGCGCAAAAGCCATTGCTGGCATAAATGGCTATTCCCAAAATTCAGGTCTAGATCTACGTGGCCTACGGGGAGAGAATTGACTACATGTCAGAGCAAGCTCCGTGAGTCTTTGACAATTAACCCCGGGTAGAGCTACTCCCTAAGATATTTACCCCTAGAACAATTACTCTCTAACCCTATCGAACTTAACCTAACCATACATAACCTTGACTATTCTTAGTTAACCAAACCTTGCCTAGCCTTGCTAACGTAATCTAATTTAATCCTAACGTATCCTAACCTAACCTAGCTTTGCCTAGCCTAACCTAATCTTACCTAACCTTACTTAGGCCAGCCTAATCATCAGTACTATATAATAATTCACGTCGTGTTTTTATTTATTTATTTATTTATATATTTAGATCTTTCCTGTCACGCTCTATGGGAATAAGATAGGAGAAAATTCAGATTTCAAAATTAAANCACGTATGGAGGAGGCTTGAGCCCTGCACACACACACACACACACACACACACACACACACACACACACACACACACACACACACACACACACACACACACACACACATATTCATATGCTGACTGCCGATGAGCGCAAAAGCCATTCTTGGCATAAATGGCTATTCCTAAAATTCAGGTCTAGATCTAAGTGGCCTACGGGGAGAGAATTTACTACATGTCAGAGCAAGCTCCGTGAGTCTTTGACAATTAACCCCGGGTAGAGCTACTCCCTAAGATATTTACCTCTGGAACAATTACTCTCTAACCCTATCGAACTTAACCTAACCATACCTAACCTCGACTATTCTTAGTTAACCAAACCTTGCCTAGCCTTGCTAACGTAATCTAATTTAACCCTAACGTATCCTAACCTAACCTAGCTTTGCCTAGCCAAACCTAATATTACCAAACCTTATTTAGGCCAGCCTAATCATCAGTACTATGTAATAATTCACGTCGTTTTTATTTATATATTTATTTATTTATTTATATATTTACATCTTTCCTGTCACGCTCTATGGGAATACGATAGGAGAAAATTCAGATTTAAAAATTAAAAAAGATAGTGGGGTGCCTTGCAATCTTTTTCTTCGGCGAAAAAAAAAGTTGGGTACCTTGCAATCTCTTTCTTCGGTATTAGATAGGGGAAAAATAGAACTAATAACATAGGAGAAAATTCAGATTTCAAAAGGCGAAAAAAAAGTTGGGTACATTGGAATCTTTTTCTTCAGTATTAGATAGGAGAAAAATGAGGAAGCCCAAAAGACGGCGAGGGTTTTGGTGAAGTGTTAATTATTTGCCGTCATTTATAATGACGGCACGGGCCACTAGTGATACATAATGACTATCAGTCCAACTAAATCAATGCAACATAATCTAACCAACCCTAACTTGACCCAACGCACTATGCCCAACCTAAACAATCCAAACATAAGATAGATAATTATCCACCCTAACTTAACCATCTTTAACGTATCGTAACTTGACCTTACCTAATTTCACCTAACCTAATCTTAGGTACCTAATGTAACCAAAATTGGTCCTAATTTGCTAAATGAACTCACTTTCCAGCAGCTTTAATTTTTGCTGCATATAAAGAGTTGTGGGAAGTAAACTGATAATGATATATGCCTTAGTTGTATGCGAAGCGAGTAGTCGTCCTCGGGGGAAGTCGTCCTCGGGGGTAGTCGTCCTCGGGGGTAGTCGTCCTCGGGGGTAGTCGTCCTCGGGGGTAGTCGTCCTCGGGGGTAGTCGTCCTCGGGGGTAGTCGTCCTCGCAGGTAGTCGTCCTCGGGAGTGGTCGTCTTCGGGGGTAGTTGTCCGCGGTGATAGTTGTCCGTGGGGACAGTTATGACGGGGATAGTTGTACACGGGGGTAATTGTCCTGTAACGAAGCTCCGTGCAGTGGCTTCTACTTGACAACAGCGTCTCAGAACAGCACAACGCATCAACACCACTGGGCACGAAGCCGAGCTCTGCGAGGTTCGCATGCAGTCCTCTTACATTACAACAAAGGCAAGTGGCAATAGTGCTTACGTCGGTGAATTGCCTGTCCATGCCAGCCAAGCCAGTGATGCGGTAGATGATGTAAGCGTATTTGTTTTGCACCACACTGACCATCACAACCCTGGGGTCCGACTCCATGCCGGCGCTCCTTAGGAACACTTGGCCAAGCAGTGAGTCCGGTGGAGAATTCTGTTAAGATTTACTGTTTTAAGTTGCCATTTACCGTACTACACGGTGTAGTGAAGGCTGAAAAGTTTATCTAAAGTGACACAAAAGTTTATTCTGAGGTATATTTTTACTTGAAAGCTAAACCGCAAATTTCACAGTTCTCAGGTCATAAATTCCCCCTTATAGAAGGAAAGTCTGAGATATTCCTGGACTGTTGTTTAAAAAATTTTAGATTTTTTGTTATATCTATCACTTCACCCCCCACCTGGTAGTGGAAATTTCTACAAATTTTTTCTACTATAAATACTAATGATGTACTGTCCGGAAACCGATGTTTACGAATAGGCTAATTAAATAAAAAGTGAAATTTGTTTCACATTCTTTGTTAAAAACAACTCAGTTGAAGTGTCATCATCGATTCACCAACTTTGGTTGCGTCGGCGATGATGGACGAAGCAGGCATCTTGTAGATGACATCATCCTGTTGTACGAGTTCCTCGAAGTTGGTGAAGGGGATGTTCACTTTGGGAGCAATCAACATGGACATGAGGTTACTCTTGTACACGGATGCGATCACGAAGGCCGCAGTGAACCATGTGCCCATCAGCATTGTGGACTTGATTTTTTTCACTTGAATTCCTGGGAACAGTTGATCGGAACTGTATTAGAGTTGTAGTAAGATTATTATTATTATAACACTTTGTTTAACCTCCGTAAGTTGTAGTAAGAATAGTTGCTCTAGTTGTAGCAGTAGTAGTGGTGGACTAATGGTAATGACATGCACGGGCATAGATATTTAGGAGCATGAGGTGCAGTGATAGCATTAAAATAAGCTCAAAATGTTAATGTTAGGTAGCAAAACACGGTCGAAGCTAAGTACATCGAGTGCTTCAACGGTACAAGCAATATGCTCAAAACAAGTTGCTTATCGAATTGACTACTTTGCTTGTTTTTATTAGTTAAGATCAAATGTCCGACTTGGATGTGAGCTTCTGGTAGGAATACCGTGGTTTGAAACCATCGCTTATAGCAGATGCTGATCGGTAGTGGGTTAAAACTAAATGTTCAAGTAATTATATATGTCGGATAGCACAATTTTTCAGTTTTCACAGATGAGTATCGGCGTTTATATAAAAACCGCATTATTGTTGCTATAAGGTCATTGTAATGTTACTTAAAATAACTTTTAGTTCAATTCTTCACATGAGCCATCAAACGATTTCCAAAAGATGAAATGACAATAGGAAGAACAAAGAAGTAAAGATACAGTACCTACATGCAGTAAGGAGCACTTCTCTCAAAAACTATAACTGAGCAACTTAAGATAGATTGGGAGAAACTATCAGCAACAATACAAAAATTGAGATAAACAGAAATGAAAGAAAGTAGCCTTAAAGATACAAATAAGGCTAAAGTAACTAATTAGGCGTCCTGGGGGCGAGGCTCCCGTAACACTCCGCTATTGAATGGGTGGATGTAGGCAATTAACCTACCTCTATGATCTATCTTAGCTGTGCCCATATAATGGGTTAGGAGGTTATGCAGATTCATGAGATAAAATACTGGACAACTTATAAGATACAGGTAGGTTTGCCCCTGACCAACTTACCTTGTGACAGCAAAACCTGCAGGACCAGAAGAACTTGTTCGAAGAGAGAAGTGGTTACCTTTTCTGATACGCTGTTGGGTAAAGAAAGAGAAATCATGGATCCTCGTGTACACAGTAAACTGAATTTAGATCACTGTACAACGCTACTTAAGAACAAAAATTCTTCTGAGCACTTTAATTCAGTTTCTTGTGAACTGAGCCTAAGTGCTATAGCCAGAAGACAATTGTTTTACCCCACCTTGAGTTATACTCTAGGAATTTCCCGACGAGGTCCAGGCAATGTTATTCACATCACCTCACGTGAGCAGAATCACGACGCTAGTTTTCTTCTGTTGAGTCGCACTTGGGGCCCACCGAGAGCCAACAGTGAATGATCTCTACCGGGAACGTCTTGGTGTTATTACCTCCGCAAAGGAAATTATATTGTTTGCCGGAGATCGTCTGTCTCTTTGTTTAGCTGTTTGTCGCCAAAATAATTAAAAAAGTTATGAACGGATCTTTATGAAATTAACAGGGAATGTTAGGTTTGTCAAGAGAAACAGAAGCTACTGGTGAAGAACTGTTCAACCGCTTATTTGTCTGTGTGTCTGTCCTTTCTTACCTGGTAGCATAACTCAAACGGTTATTAACGGAACTTCACGAGTTGTCAAGAATGTTATAAAGAGCAACTGATCAAATTTTTTATAATGATCTGTCAGTCGATTTGTTTGTTTCTACGTTTTTATGGTTGTATGAACATAACTCAGAAACCTATGGATAGATCTTCACGACAATTGTTTGAATTGTCAGAAGGCACCAATGTCCAAATATTGTTGACAATTGGTTCATCCATTTGACTATAAGTTTGTCTTAGTCTCTGTCAGAAGATAACTCAAGAAATTACGAAACGATATCAAGAAAATTAGAGGAGCTGATATTTAGGTCAAGAGGCATAAATGACCAAATTTTAGTGATGATGAAATTTAAATCCTGGTTTCATCACCAATTTCACTTTTTCGTTCACATTGTCTTACTTGGCAGATGTATCCGCTTTCAATGTGCTTTAGTTGCAATATCTATAATTTGAAATAGAATCTAAATACCTCTTCTAATAAACAGATAGTGTTACTTCTATACAAAAAAACATATCTATTAGATTTTACTGTATCTCAATTAGTATACCTCTGACCGCTACGCAGTTTTATACATACTAGCAAGCGAAGACACAGATGTCTACTGTGGATTATCTAAGTCAAGATTTGATTACCTTCGCAAACGCAGTCGCTGGACAGCCTTGCCGTAGCCAAGCAGCAGAGCAGCAGTCAGCAGCAGAGTAGAACACAGCAGTATCCAAACCTGCGAAATATTTTCCACTACGTTAAATTAATGTTAATCCCTTATTGCCCATGCGAAAACTTTCACTGCGTGTATAAGAAACTCTGCTGCGATGCCGTTTATTGAGGATATTCCCGGTTAATGAGTAGAGAGCAGGTTAGAGTAGATTTCATAATCTATAGGTCAACCGAACTTTCATGCAAAACAAGAAACGGAAATGAAAACAATAACAAAATAAGATGAAACGAAACGGAGGAAAGAGCCTGAAAACAAAGACATGTTCGAGTGGGCTCCGAAATGAAGTCTTCGAGGCTCGACTTATCCGCAACTTCACTTAGGTACGCTGGCTTCCACTTGCTGAATTGCACTTCAGGTATTGACGCTCAAGAGGTTCCCCTCGAGACCTCCAGAAACTCATTCCTGCTTTTTAAAATGGAGTTCTGAACTGCCTCAGCTCTATCGGGTTCTTTCTAATACTTGCTATGCGATTCAGGTGACGGAATCAAAGATAGTTTGTCTGAAGTTTCAGATAAGGCAAGCGTTGAAAACTGAATTTGGGGCCCAACTAACTGAAAGTAACAGTCAACAATATTAATGTATTGAATACTTTAAGCCTCCGTTTCCACAACAAAGGTGATCTAACTGAGGGAGAAGTAGGGATAGAAATAGGGAACCCGTGCACGATGGTGTTCCCAGACAGGAAGAGTATGAAAATCGAAGGAAGCAAAATGGGCACGACAGACAGATGTCCCGAAAGCCTAGTTAATGGCTATAGTGACCTACACGAGCCCCCTGCGGTCACCGCGCCCCATAACATAGGATGAGCGAGCCTAACTAACCTAACCCTATGGCCTATGGCTCATCCTATGCCCCCTGAGGAGGTTGAAGTCAACAGTCAGTCATAGATTCTAAGAGATGCTTCTTACATGGAGGATTGTGGTTCCATTACAAAACACGCAAATAGACACAATTATAACAGTAAAGATTAATAATAATATGCTTCATTAGAGACACTTAGGGACATAGTACACAGGACACAGCATAATACTAAAGTTACATTAATTGGATACTAAGATCAGGTAATACCTTCATTACAAACTACACTGCATTGCTGCTCATTGTTTGGCCCCTCTTTAGAAACGTGTGGGAACCAGGCATCGTCAACATGCTGAATGCTAGACCACGGAGAAACGACCACAGCGATGGAACACAAATGACATTGGAATACATTTAGTAAGAGAAACTTGTTATTTTTTAAAGAGTTCATTTCA
Organism: Parhyale hawaiensis; assembly: GCA_001587735.2. Taxonomy (NCBI): domain Eukaryota; kingdom Metazoa; phylum Arthropoda; class Malacostraca; order Amphipoda; family Hyalidae; genus Parhyale; species Parhyale hawaiensis. Next base: position 2,554,194 of record LQNS02278102.1, on the reverse strand, counting down.
AGTCAAACGCGGGTGGCTGGAGAAGCACTATATAGCTGTATGTATTGAGCACACTTTCGATTTGGAGCAGAAATTAAGCACTCGAGGCTTGAATTATCCAAAATTTCAGAGTGATGATTTGGTTTTGCAATTTTGCATCTTTGCTTCTGTAACACTATCGATAACGCTTACATCTTCAGCACCATTATCAAAAAGATCGCAATATTCTTAATTTGCATTCCAAACGGCACAGTCAGTTACGTATCCCAAAGATTTACGTGTTTAATATACAAATGTAAGGCTCCAGTAGAAAACGCTTAATAGAAATCGTGCTGTCGCAGGTTCACTATATCCCTAACGGAAAAGCTATTGCTGGTTGACAGTTCCATTTTACGGAACAAGATTCAGTTTCTGAAAATCTCAAAGGTAACCGATTTAGGACCAGTGCCTGCCTGCAACTGAATTCAACTGATCAAAGCCAGCGCACCTGCATAAAGTTTCGAACACTTTAGGGCTTTCAGTCCTCGATGGCTTAATTTTGGTGCCCAATCGAACGTGCCTCGAAAGTTGTCCCGCGTTCCCAAAGCCCTGCCATACGCCAGATGGGGTGCATGCCGGTCTTGGCCCGCTCGGGCTGCACAAATATTGAATTTGTGCTTGTTGGTAGATCGGAACGCGCGTTGGTTTTGACAACACTTTTTCAGAGACGGACAAAAGTTACTATAATTTTGTTAAAATTTGTCAGCGAACTTCACTTATCATAGACAACATCTTGGGCTTCCTAAGTGGTTGAATATTGGACAGAATGAGGGACCCTGCACGGATGAACGTCATGCATAACAACTGCAAATCGAGAAAGAAAAGGAAGAAGAGAAGAAAGGCTGTTCACAACTACAAGAAAACAAAAGGAACCATAGTGAACCAGGAAAGAAAGATGCATACATATCTCGATTGATGTGCGGTTCTCCGTCGAATACGACTGCCCTAAATATATGAAAACGGACTAAATTAATCAAACCTAAGCCAGTGCACAGTGATCCACCCATCTTCTGTCTCATAAGGGACTCTTATTGTAGGCATATGATGCAACTCCTTTGACTCACGAGTAGAGAGAAGGGCCGCACAAAGCCTGCAACATCGGGCTCCAGGCTAGGGTAGTGGTACATCACAGCGTGCTCGTCGATGCTGACGTAGTCGCTGAAGTCGATGACTTTGTTCCTGCCGTACGTCACCGCCAGCGGGTTGAGGGCAAAGTCGACTTTCTGCCGAACAAAACATACAAATTTATATATCGATTATTATATTGAGGAGTTTGAGTCACCGTTTCCACAACAAAGACGATCTTACAGAGGTAGAAAAAGAGCCGTACAGTATTAATATGCACGAAGGTGTTCTCACACAGGATCAACGAGCATGGGAGCAGCAAGTCGAGAAAGAGGAGGACGAACAGAGTCCTGTAACATCAGTAGCAATGGAAGCGGAAGGAAGCAAAGTGGACACGAAGGAGAGCCGTCCCGAAGTCCAAGTTAAGTACAGTAAATAAGTAAGCTACAGGGTCCCGCGGGTGTCGTTGCTCACCAAATTTATTATAGGGCGCACCAAAAGAAGCTTATGTATGCCCATTGAGGGGTTTTTTTTTTTTACCTCTAACGGAAAACGTGTTGTGCCAGCTGCACTTTGTTTCAGCACAGTTCATGAATCACAATATTGTTATGCCTTGTTCCCTTACTACAATATGATCTTTTCAATAAAAAGTACATTCCAGGCCTATTAATTTCATGGTTTGTTACGATAAATTATGTCCACACAATTTTCCAATTTTCCATACATTCTAATAGATTGATGCTTTATTGCTGCAGGAGCTGGCCGGGTTGACGCGCTGGAATTAATTTAACTGCAGAGCAGTATTCACGATTATTCACATATTAGAGAAATAAACGATTGCTGTGCTCTACTTGCTTGCCAATATTACATTAACCTGCGCTTGCCAGTCTATGAAAAGATATACGAAATTGGTGACGCATTATATAAATGAACATGAAAAACCTGGAATTTTAGACATTCCAGAATCAGAGCATTGTGCTAAGTCACGGTATTAAAAAATATATGTAGAAGAAATTCTCTTACATTTTCCATAAGCATGCCCGTGATGCCAGTCCAGGTGCCATTCGGCAGCTCTGAGCCAAAGCGGTTCTTTGGCTCTAGGATGAGATGGTAGCTGGAAGTAGAGGACGCTTGAGTTATTCATTCATTGTCGCTTGTGGAGAATTAATTGATGAACTAAGTTGTGCTCGTATTAAAGCTAGAAACACTTATGAGCATTGGAGAATTAGGTAATAATATAATAGTTGCAGGACACGCAGAGAAATAGAAATACGCTGTTGCTTTCACAAAATGGATCTTAAAGTAGGTCCTATTTTTCATAACATGATGAAACTGCCTTGGAACTGTGAAACACAATAAATAGTACATATATTGACTATCCTCTAGTTTCAGTATATAATAAAATGCAGCATCTTCTTTCCTAAAATTTTCGCACACTTTACATTTTTCCACGATCGATATATGATCAAACACTACTCTAAGACTATAGTAGTCAAACAGTTACGAATAAAACCATTACTTTAAATAGAAAATACTGTGTAACATTCTTATTATGACACAAGTAAATCCGTACATATACTGTACATAGAAAATGTTAATTCTTAGAGATGCAGGTTAAATTGTAAAACTCTTTATGAGTTATGCTCACGGTACGAGCAGGTTTTTCAATTTTACATACTCTGTATAGAATTGCTTATTTATTTCCTTAAGTTCTATATCGTGATGCAAGGCGTTACCTCACCATAATACACGTGTTCAAATAGTAGAGCTAGCTGGTATACTCAATTTTTTTTTACAGAAAGTACTACATGTTTCAGATTCATAAGTAACAAAAAAAAAAAAAATGAATAGGAAAAATAAAAGACCCACAGTTTAGCACCGATCACTTTGCACTTACCAAAACTTGAAATGCTCGGCCAGAATTTTGAGGAGCTCCACGTTGGTGCCGTAAAAGTTTCTTACGGGCGGCTCGAAGCGAACGTAAGGAGGCAGCTGGAAGTGCACGTCAAGCAATGGGTTAACAGTTGTCAGTGATGGAGCGGGCAGGGTCAAATTGAGCCAAGTCGAAACCGGTAAGGCTTGACTTCTCTGGGAGTTCAGTCAAGCATTGGCTTTACCAACTGGAATCGTGTTGCAGGTGATAAGAGCGACCTAGTAGAGGGTCCTCGAGTCTGCTGGAACTTCCATTTTGAGAATATCAATTTTTAGGAAGTCTCAGGGGAAATAGAATCCCTGTGAACGCTTGAAATTTGATTAAACAAGGAGAAGTATGTGCACTTGCCTGTAGTTTCGAACTAGTCAAGCCTCGTGGCTTCGACTTAGCCACTAGCATAGACTACCCCTAATGAATGCCAGCGATATCTACTTAGAAACAAAAATTCTACTCCTTTTGAATTTTTAAATCCTTACCCGTGTTATTCCACGGGTAAATAAAGACTATACTTTCCTAAATGAAGCAATCCATGCTACACTATTGCAATTTACCTCCGTGAAGCGTGGGTGACCCGTGAGAATTCGACGATTTGTTAATGCTCTCACAATATAAAATGTATCACTCATTTGTTCTCTCAGCAGAGAATTCGCACTTGTTGCTTGATAAAAACATCTATACACGACGGTGCTTCTTGCAATGTTCTCCTTTTATTAGCACGCATTTTTTTAAAGCTCCGTTTCCCACAGTTTACAGATAATTTAGCCCGCCATAAGGTTACAAGTTCTATTTTTTTGTCGGCG
>LQNS02278102.1:2515314-2527644 GCA_001587735.2 Parhyale hawaiensis | reverse complement strand
AGGTTACATGAGGTTAGGTTACATGAGGTTAGGTTACATTAGGTTAGGTTACTTGAGGTTAGGTTACTTGAGGTTACATGAAGTTAGGTTACATGAGGTTAGCTTACATGAGGTTAGCTTACATGAGGTTAGCTTACATGAGGTTAGCTTACATGAGGTTAGGTTACATTAGGTTAGGTCTGGTTAGTTTAATTACTTTGTTGAGGATTTACTGCGAATACGTACTGGTCATATTTGTATCACGTACACGGTACATGTCTTCCGTTCCGCAGTTTAGGTCTCACCTGCACACATTGCAAAACTCATTCTACTATTGATGCCCCCAGCAAAGGTGTGTATGGTGCAGCGCTGAGATAAATAGATTGTCTTTATTGTCTAATGTTATTGTCTAATCTATTGTCTAATGTTATTGTGCTCCATAATTCACTTTTTCTATATATGTAGTTACGTAATACTGGAATATTGTTACATGAATTTTCCTACCTAAATCGTATTGAAGAATACGTGGAATACTGATAGTTCGTAAGATCGAAATGCCTTAAAACTTTATATTTATGTAGGCATTTCTTCTTGCGCAGGAGAGTTTTTCTAAGCTTGTCTGGCCAAGCTTGATATTTAGTCAATCGTGTCAAGTTGCTACCTGATTCGAGGATGATAATGTTCCCTGATAAATAAAGATATTCTATATCTATGAAGAACGACTTCATTTCTTCCCTTGATCACGCCGTGCATCACGCAACGTTGTTGGGTTTCTGAGTTCCCAACAACTTTCAAAAAACCTACGTTAATTATCAATATTGCTATTATCCCTTTTGACAAGAAAGTGGGTACTTTGAAATTTATTTCTTCATTTCTAAATAGGGAACAATAGAACTTCAAAGTCAAGTATCTCGAAAAAAAAGCATTTGCATAAAAATTGTAGTGATTTTTGGATTCAGGACGGGTTAATATGTAATGGAACAAATTTCATATGTATCAACTGTCGTGGGCGAAAGGGTAAATATTTACCCTTATCATTAATAATATTACCTCCACCAAGGAGGTTATGTATTTGTAGTCTGTTTGATTGTCGTCACAAAGATAACTCAACGTTATGGATGATGAAGATCCGTCCAGTCGTTTGTTCGTCAGCCGCTTTTTTTTCGGTAGCTTAGCTCAAAAAGTTAATGACCGATCTCTATAAATTTGCAGGAGTTGTTGGGGTTGATACTATGAGCAAATGACAAAATTTTTTTGTTGATCTGTTAGTCCATTTGTTTGTCTCTATTTATATTTTCGTCAGTAACCTAACTAAAAAAACAATCAATGGATCTTCATGAAATTTGTAGGTCTAGTTAAACTATTAAAAGATACAGATTGTCAAAATAATATTGGTTATAATCGATTCTTCTTTTTGACTAATGTTGGTCAGAATACAAAGTACGTATCACGTTTTCTTGCACGTTGAGTTAAAGTCCAAATTTGAGCCGCCGTGTCCGCAGGAATACGACGTCACATATGAAAGAACAAGGGACATTTAGTACGTCCATAGAAACGGGGAACCCTTGCACGAAAGTGTTCCCGCACTGGATCAACGTGCGTGAGAACGGCAGGTCGGGAATTTATTTCAGGTTGATTTTTATAATAGAAATTATTTTAGTTTGAAGAATTACAGTATGTTCCCTTTGATTACACATATACAATTTTTTTTGCTCATTTTCAAGATATGTGTAGAACATTTAATACGTTAATAGTAAGTTAGCGCACAGGTATGTTGTAACTATAAAAACAATTAGAGAAAAATGAAACGGAATCATTTCCCACGTTTTGGCAACAGAAGGAATTAAACTGAATGCAGAAAGGTACTGCCAGTTGCTTGAAGCCAACTCGACTCCATAGCTTGATGAGCAGACTATCGCACGCAGATCTAAATTGGTATTTCAGCTTGATAACGCTCCCTCACAGTAAGCACTGTACACTGCTGGGTTACGGATGGAGGATTTAAATCAGAAAGGATTATTACCTGGCCAGCGAATAGCCCCGATTTAAATCCCATTGAGAACCTCTGGCAATGACCAAAAAGAAGGTCTATGAAGGTGGTTGGCAGTTTTCGAGCAAAGTAATCCTGTGGAATGCAGTAAAACAGCTGCAGATTCTATTCCACCATCTGAAATGTCAAACCTAAGAAAGTCTGTCGATAATCGCCTTATATAAATCATGTAAAATGGAGGTTGCCATGTTCAAAATTAACTTGTCATGTTTACCACTACTGAACACTTATTCCAGTGACTATTGAATTGTTTAGGTTATAACTCTTGGTTTTGGACGTTTAATAAAAATATTCCTGTTCACTTGTACTTAATTCCTTTTATGACTTTTTTATTAACCAGTGGCATAAACAGTAAAAAATTTGTAAATAAGCAAATTGTATGATAAACTTAGCAAATGGCTAAGCTTAGCAAATGGCTAAATATTTATTTTACAAGTGCCATTTATATTTGCAACATAGCCATACATTAGTGAGTACTTGTGCTCAGTTCTCAAAGGCTGTGTGGTTAGTGGGCGTTATCCGGATATCTTCAAGATTGCCAGGGCCATCCCAATTCACAAGTCTGGCGATGCAAATCAGGTCGGTAAGTATAGGCTGATTTCGACATTGTCAATATATAACAAAATATTCGAGTTAGTTGTACACATTTGGCTGTCATCCTTTGTGGAGTCTAATAACATTCTTGTGCCTACACAATATGGCTTTAGACGTAGGAAGGACACTACCCAAGTTGTTCTGAGATTGGTAAGCCATGTGATGTCGCCTTTCGTGATGAAACCTTCACGTAGTGTCTGTTCTTGGATCTAAAGAAGGCCTTCAATACTGTTATTCAGATATATTAATACGTAAGTTGCATCATTACGGTATACGAGGAAACGTATTACAACTCCTGCAAAGTTACTTTACTAACCGCAAACAGTTTGTGTACATAAATAGTTCTAAGTCAAATACGGCTTCCATAGTCATTGGTATTCCTCAGGGGTCGGTGTTGGGACCTCTCTGGTTTAGCCTCTACATTAATAACATCGCCCAGTTTCCGTCGGTAAATTCAATAATTTTGCTGTTTTTTATATCCACGATACTAATTTCTGTAATGCTGGACAGCGCCTAAGCAACTTCATCACAGAACTCCTACATTGGTTAAACATCAATAGATTAACTCCCAGTGCCTCAAAAACAAAATTATACTTTTTACTTCGCGACCAGTGCCTGTCTTGCCAGGTATTGAGTTCTATGGAACTAAATTAGAATGGTTGACAACGTTCAGGTACCTTGGCATAGTGTTGGACAATAAACTTACGTTTTCATACCATATTAATGAGGTTTGCAGCAAGGTTCACAAGGCAAAGGGTGCTATCTACGCAGTGAGGAAATACTTGTCGAGAGATTCACTTATACTTTTGTATAATGCACTGGTATACCCTCATCTGACACAAAGTATCATTTGGGGAGGTTCATCACTGCAGCTCTTGAGGTCACTTATTATTGCAGTAATTGATATTCTTAGACTAATACTACAGGTAAAGAGAAATAACAATAATGTCCCTCTTATGTCCTTAAACCCAATGTATGACCGATTAAAGTTGTTAGAATTTCCAGACGTATACGATTACTTTTTGATGAAATTTTTACGCAATGCTATGCATTCAAATCCAGAGCTTTTTCAGCAATACTTTGCCGATTGGTTGTACGCACTAGGCTGTCCTCCTTTGTGGAGTCTAATAACATTATTGTGCACAGACAATATGGCTTTAGACGTAGGAAGGACACTACCCAAGCTGTTCTGATATTGGTTAGCCATATAATGACGGCCGTTAAGCGCTATATGTTACAGACGCAAAGCTTTGGTTAGCGTAGGAAATACATAAGTTCTTCTTTCTCTTCAGCTGTAGGGCTGCTTAGTTAGGCTTGCCCATAGTGCAGGGAGTGGTAAGCTCTGGAGGGAGTCGTCCGTTGCTGGGCTTAGCGAGGCTGTCACGAGGTTTTCTTCCTCTGAGCCCACTGTGCTTCGTATCTTTTGTAACTCTTTCTCCTAGCGAGCCTCATTCTGTTTTTCTGTTCAGTCCTGAATACCTTAGCCATTAATTAGGCCACATTGATGTTTGTTTATCGTGCCCACAGAGCTTCTTTTCATCCTCGTGCACTACTGATACTGACTTGTTTTGTTTTTTCCCTTCTTTCCTAAATTGTAGTTCCCATGCACGTCAACTCGTGCATGAGTTCTAATTCGTTTTTTACATTCTTTGTCCCCTTTTTCTTCCTTTTTTATGGATCACAATGTAGTCTCTGGGTAGGTAGGCTTAAACTATGAGAATACTGTGTATTAGTACCTCAGTCCTGAAGTACAGTAGAAGATTTGCCGTCGCCGCTGTCCTGCATTGCTGTCTTTACGTTACTCGTATCATTCTGTTTAGTTCTCCTTGAATTGTCACGTATTCTTATTCTCAGACTAGTTTTTATACCGCTCGGGTAGTCAGGCTCAATTGTATATGCTACTACTGCTTCTACTATATTTATTTTTGATGGATTTGTGTCTTTCCGAACGACTCTGATGATATAGTTGCCTTAATTGGCTCTTCAGAGCTTACAAGAAGGCTTGATGCATCTCCAAAGTGCTGAACGCTACGTTTAGAGTCTTATATTTTGTTTTAATTGTTCTGTGGATTTGTGTTAATAAACTTTATTTGGTCCCGTTCCATGAGCACGACACTCGGGGCCAGGGACTGAACTTACCCAGTACTCGTCTAGAAGTGCAAGGGCGATCGATGCCTGTTCAAGCAGTCAGATGTTACAATTCCCTACCGGATTTTCTCAAGGAACCGATGTCTGACTATGTCTTTAGGGTGAAATTTAAAGAATATGCGTTAGCAAGATACCGAAAGGCAAATTAATTGTGTAGATTACCGGAAGTGCAATGTGAATTATTATGGCTCTGCGTGAAAATGGTCGCAGCGTGAGTTATTGTAATGATGTATTTTGCGTAGTTTGAACGATTTTTATGTACTTCGTCACGTAAGACTAGTTAGAATTCCTGGTTTATATCACTGTACAAATGAACACTTATAAATCAGACTAGTTAAGCTTTTATTCGAGCATTGACTGTTAGAATCATCATTGTGGCGTTAATTTTTTTTCTAGGGTAGCTAGCATATTATTGAGAGCACACATGTGCCTCAAGTAGTTTCACATTGTATCGTACAAGATATTTTATTTTTGATAATACTGTGTAGTGTTGCGCTGAAGTCAGTATTTTGAGATGTATAGTGCCATAAGTGATTTTTAGTAATGATGTACGACCCATAAGTGTTCCACTTTTAGTAGGAGTGTTCTCGAGCATAACGGCTGTTATAATGTTTCAATTGTTTTGTATTTTGAGAGAACAATAAACGAGTAAACATATGTCATCAGTACACAAAGACACACAAATTGTCGAGGTGTTGTGTGGAAATGACTTTGAATAAGACAGTTCTTCAATCTCCGCAGTAGTTATTGGCCCAGCAGCACCTTGAATCTTCTGCTATAGAGTTTCTTTCGACCTACACCCATTCAACGCTATTATAGCAGCTTTAAACGTAAAATATTTATTATTGATTGGAAAAGCCTGATATTTCTAAGACATATTTGATTTTTTGAATTGAAGCTCATCCTCAATTATGATCAGCTAATTCAAAGTCATTTCAATTTTATAAACGTTACAGTATATTGTCATTATTCAGGTGTACCACGATATTAGCTTAAGTCCACAAAAATTACTTTAAACGAAAATTCAATCTTAAAAAGGGTTAAACTAATATATGATCCAGTTAAGTTTATTAATGGACAAAACATTTATGATATGAAAGTAAATAATGCAATAAATAATGCTTTTCATAGGAGCCTTTGTCTTGTACAACAAGCTGAAATCTGTTGTCCAGAAAATCTGTGAATTTTTACTTGAGATGGAGCGATTTTGCTTACAGTCCACAAGTCTTCTTTAGATGTTTATTGCTTGCCATCCTCATAAAGAGCCTGCTTCAGAATTTCCCATTAATTATATATTGATTGGGTTCAAATCGGGCAAATACTGAGGCCACATCATCAAACTTTTACCACTGCATCTCATCAATGACAAGAAAGCTGGCGTTGTTTTTGCTGCGTGAGATGGAGCATTGTCGTGCTGAAATATCAACCTGCAACGCTTCTGCAATGGTATGGCTTCAAACGATGGGAACAAAGTCGATTCAAGAAGTTGATAATATGCTGCAGAAGGAATTTTTTCGCCATCAGGCACCGATTACTTCACTTTGAAATATTCCCGCCCAAATCATTTTATCTTCGCCTGAGTCACGTCCCTGTTGCTAACGATAACGCGAGGGGCGATCTTGCTCTTTCCAACCCATCCTTTCGCCTTTTCGTTAGGTCCATCACGAGTTACCCTTCTTTCATCTACTGTATGATTATGTCACTCATGTTTGTTTTCATGTGCTCTCGAGTCCATTGCAACCGTGATTTCTTTGTGTCGGGGATCAAGTGGAGGTTATTTTTGAAGTTGAAGATTTTTATACTTGTCTCGTAGCAACCGAAGTCACGTTTGTTTGGGAAATAAGCTCCGGCCATGTTTGTCCTGGTTTCTTGCGCAATTGCCTCTTCATAGAACGAAGGTCACGGGTTGCGACTTTTTTTAGAACTCTACAACCTGATCGAGTCTTCCTAGGCCAGAGGTGGGCAAACTTTTTGACCCAAGACGGGCCGGACCAGCACCGTCTGTCAGCAGCCAGGCCAGCATATATTGTTGCAGATGGGTTCATGTAAGGCCCTCTTGTAATAAAAAATAACGTTTATCAATCTTATCATAATCTCTTTCAATAGGGTACTATATCGAAGAACCCAAAATCTTCAGCGGGTCGGATTAAATGACTAACGTAGATACGGCCCGCGGGTCGTTGTTTGCCCACCCCTGTCTTAGGCGATGGGTCTCCCAAATATCACTTCACAGTGTCAACATGACGATGCCTCCCAAAACTAATACGAGAAAACTCAACGTTCAACACTAAAAAACAACATGGGCTTTGTCAAGAAAGTATCCATTTAAGATATAATCAGTGAGGGTATGATGGCGTGAGATTAAAGCATGATAGTATAAATTATTCTATTATTTTTATTAAAACTTGACGCTCGCGCCACCACGGAAAGGTAGTGCAACTCATATGCAACCCATTATGCATTATGTCTGCACACACAGTTTATTGCGAGTAGAAAGAACAAAAAGGAAACGAAAAATTATTTCCGTTTCAAAAATTGTGAACAAAAGATGTAAAAGAAACTTTATAAAAAAGCAAATACATGTCTAATATTACACTTAAAAAACACTCGAGATCCAGCGTTGCACAATTATAGGTGCGCTCTTTGTAATGGAAACTTGAAATTATTGCAGTATCCCCTTCACTCTTAAGAGACAAAACCTCGTAGTAGACAAGCTATGTCCGAAACGCAACTAGTGTCTATAGCAGTATTTGCTGCATAAATTTTTCGAACCTTAGTTGCCATGGCAATGATGGACGAAGCAGGCATCTTGTAGATGACATCATCCTGTCGCACGAGATCCTCGAAGTTGGTGAAGGGGATGTTCACTTTGGGAGCAATCAACATAGACATGAGGTTGCCCTTGTACACGGATGCGAGCACGAAGGCCGCAGTGATCCATGTGCCCATCAGCGCCGCCGACCTCACCTTCTTACCACGGATTCCTATAAGAGATGTACATACCGTGAAGTGAAAACAGTATTTATATAGAAAAATCTTCATTTCTCAGTATTTTGGTAAAACACATGCCAAATAAACCTACAGTACGACCGTTTTAGGACAAACAAATTCGCTGAACGGGAACCTGGTATTCTTCACATTAAAGAGTATTTATATAGCATTGCATGAAATAGGTAGAAAAAAAGTAATTAGACATTTCGATTTTCCTTCTGAAATTTCTCAAATTTCTGCTTCCAGAATATTCATTGTCTAAAGAACATTTCAGAAAAATAAACAAATTGAGAAGATAAAATTAGGTCATCTGTAAACATCTCTCTTCATCCATTACAAGTCACGCTGATTACATTGCATTACGCAACATGAGTCAAACATACAAACGAACAAACCGATCTGGACCAAAAATTTATCATTTATGTCTTTTAACATTACTAACAACCCCTATGAGTTTCATAAAGATCCATTCATTATTTTTTGAGTTATTGTGCTAACAAGCATATAATTAAAAACAGTGACAAACGAACGAACAAACGGATGATTACCAAAATTTGCTAATTTTCTCTTTGTTATATACCTAACAAGTCATATTAATTTCATAAAAAACCATCGATAACTTTCTGAGTTATGGCATTGCGAAAAATGAGGCAGGCAGGCAGACAGACAAACAAACGGATGAACATATCTTCACTAAAAGTTAAACATCATCTGTTCGTCCTAACATATTTAAGTATCTCTGTAAATTTTGTTCAAATCGGTTCATGACTTTTCGAGTTGTCTTGGTGACAGACAGAGAAAAAAAAAACAGTCAGACAAACACAACGAAAACATAACCTTGGCGGAGGTAAATATGAACTCCACTAACAAGATCTAAAATCACGTAGACTCCGAATAGACTCCGGCATCGAAAATTTACATTGAAAATTTACAAAAACACATACCGTACAAATAAAGAGGATAATTTCCTTAAACACATTTTATGGTCGAATGAGTCCAAAATCCAGTTTTTGGTCATAATGGAAAAACTCACTTAAGGCGAAAAGATTGTACTACATATGGCATGAAAAATACAATCACCATGCCATCACCTATAGTGGACCATACTGGAAGAAGCATCATTCGGGGTTGTTTATCTTTTAATGGTACAGGAACACTAGAAATAATTGATGAAAAAAAAAAATGAATGGATTCAAGTACAGACAGATGTTGAAAATAACTTGCAGCAGTCAGTAAGTAGTCATTAGTTAAAGAATCATGATTAGAAGAGCACAATGAACCGAAATACAACAAAGCAATTCAGAAACAATTTATAAATAGGGGCATTAATGTATAGGAATGGCCAAGTCAATCGCCTATCCTTAACCCAATCGAAAATTTAGGGCGACAGCTGAAACAACAAAAGATGCCAGCAAGACGACCCTCAGATCTGGAAGAGTTGAAGATTTTTTTTACCAAGGAAGAATGGAACAAAATCTCCTTACAATGTGGCCAGGAGTTGAAGATTTTGTTTTACCAAGGAAGAATGGAACAAAATCTCCTTACAATGTGGCAAGGAGTTGAAGATTTTTTACCAAGGAAGAATGGAACAAAATCTCCTTACAATGTGGCCAGGAGTTGAAGATTTTTTACCGAGGAAGAATGGAACAAAATCTCCTTACAATGTGGCCAGGAGTTGAAGATTTTTTACCAAGGAAGAATGGAACAAAATCTTCTTACAATGTGGCCAGAAGCTTCTACAAGCCTCGAAACAATGTTCAAAAGCAGTCACTTCTGCAAAAGGAGAAGGAGGAGCAGCAGCAGCAGCAGCACAATATTAGAATTTTTTCAACTGTTCTAATACTCCTATCACCACCTATTTCATGAAATGCTATGTACAATTAACTTGTAAAGAATGCCATATTTCAGCTCACGAATATGTTCGTATGCGCTAAAATTATCGCTCTGTAAGTTTAATTGGTGTCCATTTTACAAAAATGTTGAGAATAAGGATTTTTTGTTTTGTCCAAATACTTCATTCACCTCGCAGTACTTATACACAGTGATTACTTAACCCTGTCTCTCACCCGTAGGGGATTATTGAAAAAGAATATTTGTAGCAAAATAGCATAGTATGATTAAGACGGAGTTAAGCGAAGGCCTCCAAAAGTTCTTTAGGAAGCCTTTATTAAGCCGGCAGCTGGAGAGAAAGTAACAACCACATGCACAGCCACGTTCACACTATCGACATTCGATGGCACTGTCACCATCAAGATTACACAAGTAATCGATTACATTGCCGCGGCACGGCTGCAGCTAGCGAATAAATGAACAGTAAAAAAGAATAAAACTAAAAATCTCAGCCGCCGCTTCAATGTTCATCTACGCAAGTGACAATGGTAAACTTTGAATAATCTTTCTTAATTTAAACAGAGCTTAAATTCGCGAAATTTTTCATTTCAGCATTTTTAGTGCGACGTTATAACGCTGCCAATTGCAGTCACGGTCACGGTAACGTAATCGCATAAGGTGAGTCGGCTGAGCGGCGACAGCGCCGCCTCAGAGTCTTTCGATCGTGTGACCCCCGACTCGAGTTATACCAGTCAATTGAGTTGAACACAAGTTTGGGCCTGGGTTCTGAAAAAGGGTACTTCGAAAAGATGAAGGTATGGTCAATGTACAATTTTGGTCACAAATGCACTTACACGGCTAAAATTTCATGTATGTTGTTAATCGTAGCAATTTTGTCTCATTTTTCTATTTAATTAAACATAAAGATCAAAACAACTATTTATCAGAAATTTGATAAGATCGGTATGAGCGCTTCACAGGCAAAAATGTTAAAAAAATTCGAGACAGAATTGTTGTAACTGCCAACGAGCCGATAGCTGCGAGATGTAAAGTGCGAGTCCTGATCAGAAAAGGCGGCAACTCAGTTGCAATTAAATATTTTAACAGCTTCACAGTTCGGGNAAAAAAATTCGAGACAGAATTGTTGTAACTGCCAACGAGCCGATAGCTGCGAGATGTAAAGTGCGAGTCCTGATCAGAAAAGGCGGCAACTCAGTTGCAATTAAATATTTTAACAGCTTCACAGTTCGGGGTGCGAGATTGTTCAGCAAAATTCCTCGTTACAGTACGCCACTAGCATTGAAACTGTGGAGCTCAAAAATTACCTGGACTTATACTGATTAAAGCTGCCGAACAAGCCAATTGTATGCGGCTGCGTGCACTGTGAACGGAGATAACTAGCTAATAGCTCTCCCGCTGGTCACGGAATGCAGCATCACTTCCGCAGAAAAAGCGTGGCGTACATTTAGTTCGAAGAACCTCCAAGGTATCCCAGATGGTATAACGAAGTTGCCACTATCCAAAAGTAGGATGGAAGTAGCAGACTAACCAAACGCTAGCTACAATTTAATACGTTGCGTTTGTAGTGTACGTATACTGTATTCCCCGATGTGAAGCTTGGTTATAAAATAACATTGGACGCAGTGTTTACATTTTCTAAAGAATAACTAGAGTGCCCGTGCTGTCAAGAATGACAGCGAAGAATTTAAGGCGACCCGATTTCATTCAATACACATTTGTCACTGATATGCTTCTGCAGGATGCGCTACAAGAGCCGTCTCAAATTTTGATAAGAGATAAGTGCTCTATCTTTCAATTCATGTAAGAAGCACAATCATCTCCCACCACAGATTTCACGCAGAAAAAATCTTGGAAAGCAGCAAGCCTCAGTGAATATAAATTATTTGCCTGCCGCGTATCTATGATACCCAACCAGCTCTCAGTACATCTAAGATTTTGTGTTGAAGTGAAATTAACCGAGGCCGTCAAGATAGAGAATCAGCTCCGTCAAAAGGAACACGGCAAGCGGAAAAAAATAATGTCTACTACCGTAGAAAAATGATCGCCTCGTCTGCCCTTTGTTGATTACCTTCTGAATTTGTACGTGGTAAACTGAGAACAAACATATGGTTAGATGTTTGGAGAAAGTTGTAAAATAATACTGCGTGGCCGGGCTAAGAGAAGCTGTAATATCTTTAATTTTTCGATACCAAGAAATGTTTCAAGCAAGAAGTACATTGAGGGAAAAGATTAAGGAGCTAACTTTCGCCATCTCTTTCAACCTGGTCATCGATCGCCATGGAAACGAAGCCTAATTACAAAATCTGCAATGTGGCCTACATTTTTTCCAATCTATTTTGTCAAGAGGGGGACCCGAAACATACCAATTTATAAACATATCAATATATAAACAAATAAACACACAAGAGTGTTTATTCCTTATATTATAATTCTGCTTGAGGCTCCATCCGTACGTCCATCCCTGTGTCTGTTATGTTACGCCTTTCAGTATTAGCTTGGAGAAACGTTGATCTTGAATAAGAAGCTGTGACTGCAGTTGCTCTTATCTGTAGTTTTTTTTTAGATTAGAATAGATAGGCGGCAGTAGACAAACCGAAAGGCCCATTCCCAAAAAGGCACCGGGACTTACACCCTGGCCCTCTATGAGCTATTGCCATTATGTTAGTAGGATGTAGAGGAATGGAGAAACGAGAGGAGAAAAAATGGAAGACGAAAGA
>LQNS02278102.1:2383699-2416123 GCA_001587735.2 Parhyale hawaiensis | reverse complement strand
CTTACCTAACCTAACCAAACCTTACCTAACCTTACCCAACCTTACCTAACCTAACCCAACCTTACCTAACCTAACCCAACCTTACCTAACCCAACCTTACCTTACCTAAACCAACCTTACCTAACCTAACCCAACCTTACCTAACCTAACCCAACCTTACGTAACCTAACCTAACCCAACCTTACCTAACCTAACCCAACCTTACCTAACCTAACCTAACCTAACCTAACCTAACCTAACCTAACCTAACCTAACCCAACCTTACCTTACCTTACCTAACCTAACCTAACCTAACCTAACCCAACCTTACCTAACCTGACCCAACCTTACCTAACCTGACCCAACCTTACCTAACCTGACCCAACCTTACCTAACCTGACCCAACCTTACCTAACCTGACCCAACCTTACCTTACCTGACCCAACCTTACCTTACCTGACCCAACCTTACCTTACCTGACCCAACTTTACCTTACCTGACCCAACCTTACCTTACCTGACCCAACCTTACCTTACCTGACCCAACCTTACCTGACCCAACCTTACCTGACCCAACCTTACCTGACCCAACCTTACCTGACCCAACCTTACCTGACCCAACCTTACCTGACCCAACCTTACACGACCCAAATTTACCTGACCCAACCTTACCTGACCGCTCGGTATTTTCTCCCATAGAAAAACAATGAAACTTGAAAGTCATATATCTCGAAAACTAGGCATTTGCGACGAAAACGTTATTCATGTAAATTGTCTTAAATTGACCCAATTTACATACTGAACACAATAAAAACTATGAAAATCATGTGTAAGTGAAAGTAAAATAATATCGGATAGGTTAGGATAGGATAGGTTAGAGTAGGTTAGGTTATCAAAAACTATTGCGAAAATAGAAAAAATATGAATGAATAAAATGTTCTTAAAATTAAATTTTACGTTTACCTACTGAGCAAGTTTCATAAAAATCGGACCATAAGTGAAGAAAATAGACTGACTCGTCCAAAGTAAAGAATTCCCAAGGTTAGAATCCTAGCCTATTTAAAAGGTTGCCCAGTGCACTGTGGCTGTGCCATCCTTGGGTATTTTCTCCCATACGAAAACTATGGGATAGATTTTTCTCTATAACTCGAAAACTAGATTCAACCGACAAAAAAAAAAAAGGACTTCAGATTCTGATTTTACATGAAAAATACATAGAAACAAAGAAAAAATACCTCTTTTCGGACCAAGCTAACACTCAAAAATTCCTTTTAAAGTAAGCAGAACCGAACTTAGCGTCACCCTAACCTATTATTGCCCGATGTTCTTTAACGTACCATAGTATCTTAGTAATGAAATACCTGGGGCTCTAGTGTCTTTTGTATGAACACACAGAAAATCCCAGACTTGATAAAGATCACAGCGCGCTGGCCATCAGCCATGTTGAATACTTACTTCGTTAGGATGCGGCGCATCACCCTCGAAGGTACTCGCGCCCGCCCCGTTTGAATACTATTGTAACGACGAAGCGTCCCTCCCATAAAGGCTTGCGCGCTCTTGTCCGCAGTGGCTCATCACCACACCACATCTTGGGCAGCAGGGCTGCGCTGAATGTCAAGACACAGTTACTTTGTTATGATGCGGCGCATCACCCTCGAAGGTATTAGCGCCCATAGACACATTAGTGACAGGACATTGAAGGTTTTAGTGTACTCTGATCATAGATATTGTGACCATTCTGTATCGAATAAACGAAAAGGATCAATTGCGATGATGCTTGCCATGTTTAAAATTTCCCATTGTTAGTTTTAGGCAGATAACGTTAGTTTGAGCTTACAAAGGAACAATATGTTTTTTCCTTTCCTTTTCTATTTTGAATTTCGACTTAGCCATCTCGACGCATTTCTGCTTCACGGTTACTTTTCATTACACCGAGTTCAAACGCCATTCATTTCAGCGAGTGTTCACTCATCCACTCGCCCGAATGTGTTAATGTAGCTTAGAAATAACAGTGAAGTGCACTGTTTCCTGAGTAGTAGTGCTCTCCAAATTGAAAGAGATATCCGTAACTTGCCCAGTGACCCTTGTCGAGGAAACTAATTTTAATAACTCTTTTCTAACCTGCACGGAGTTGCTCTGGCAACGACGCTGCTAAACATTCGGACGGGTGAATGAGTGAACGCGTTGAGATGCGTGGTGTTTGAACTCAGCCTTGCGTCTTCTGCCTGCGACGATGCGCGTCTTGCGTAGATGTTGTAAATAGTGATCTCATGTGCGCTTGCAATGCCCTCTGTACGGGGTCTTTTTTTTTGTAATTTTCTTATTTAAACAATCCGGCGCTCAGCTGATTGATTACGTAAAGACTGTATTAGGTTCAAGTAATTTAGGTTAGGTGACGCCAGATTAAATTCTGCTTACTTTATCACATTGAAAACTTTGCCCTGTGTCAATCGAAAAAAAAAATAATAATATAAGAAAACGATGCATTTATGACTGATATTATATGGGTATCACTGCACTTGTATAATAGTGTACTATTGATTTCTAGTAGTGAAATAGCTGGGTGCCATACTGGACGTCGAAATTAAGTCGTCAAGGCTTAATTTATCCGAAATTTCAGGCAGAAGCTTTTGTTACGCAACTTTTAATCGTGTTACGAGTGTTGGAAGCAACCCGGTTACATTCAGCCGACTCACAACTCCAGCTTACGGAGTTTTTGCAGAGCTGGCACTACCGAATAAAATTCGGTACTTCGGTTGTACCGGTGGTATTTTCATCTACCAAAATATCGAATCTTTACTAAATCTTCTACCAATACCGAATGGATATACCGAATGACTTTCTTCAGTAGATTTGAATTTCCCACGCCTACAAAAGAAGTTTCTCAGGCCTCTATGACCCAACATCATTCATGGAAGACATTACAAAATCCCATTGATTGTCGTTCAGTTGAACTTTTTCACGCTGTCTCGCACTTCATTGAAGAAAAGAGACGTCGTGCTTTGATAAATGGGCGTGGTGTATCATAATGTTTCGCTTATTCAACAGTCACGTGCTTCTGAGCTTAGTGGAGCCTGAACTGCCTGTGGATGATGTAGTTAATGGCATGAAATAGGTGGCTCCAGACTATACTAAAATGCCTTTAAAGGGGTTTTTTCATATGTACATATATATATATATATATAAGATCCAAGGAGTTTTTTTAAATCTACATACCCGCTAGGCATATTTCCTCTATTTTATAAGCAGCTTGCTGGCGTTCTTACCACTAAGCTAGCAGTGATCTTCCAGCGCCTGATGCGGTTAAGGAATATTCCTCGTTGTTTGTGTACTGAAAAATTACTCCAATTCCCAAGGGTCCAGTGTACCCTATGTCGCCAACTACCGGCCCACGACGCTCACGCCCATTTTGTCGAGAGGGTTTGAGAAATTGGTCGCTTGTGAATTTGGTTGTTTTGCTGAGGTCATGGGATTGCTCCCAGCTGGTCAGTTTGCGTACAGAACTGGTTAGGGTTGTTGTGACGCCTTCTTGTCGGTGCCACACCATATAAGTCTTCGCTGGATTGTCGGTCTGAGGCACGCCTTGTACAGTTGGACTTAAGCACGGCGTTTGACAGGGTCAAACACAGGGTTCTATTATACAAACTTAAGTCGTTTGGTGTGGCTGGTAGAATTCTGTCAACCATTCGTGATTTTGTTTCTGAGCGAACGCAGAGTGTGTCTGTTGACGGCGTTTTGAGAGCCTCAGTCACGGTGGAGTCTAGCGTCCCTCAGGGTAGCATGCTTGGCCCGCTGTTGTTCGTTCTGTATACTACTGACATATTCTCTTCTCTGGAAAACACGATGATCAACTATGCCGACGATTCCATTTTCATAGCATTGATACCTGCTCCATGCATGCGTAATGCTGTCGCCCAGCCTCTCTATAGGGATTTGTCATGCATTAGTGCATGATGCTCGGCCTGGAGTATAAAGCTGAATTCCAGTATGACCAAGTCGATGATTATCAGTCGGTCTCGGACACTTGTGCCGCAGCATTCACATCTGGAGATAGATGACACTTTGCTTCAGGAGTCTAGCTCCTTCAAGATCCGTGTTTCTGTCTTTGATGAGAAGCTTATTTTGCAGCCGCATATTAGGCGACTGGTGCCACGTGCTTCCAGTAAGATTGGGCTCGTGCGTAAGGTGAATTCTTTGTTTGGTGACAGTGAGATTGTCCGCAGATGCTTTTATGCTACCTGTATTGGAGTATCGCTCACCGGTCTGGGCTTCAGCTGCTGAAAGTCACTTACGTCTGTTGGACAGACTTGTTAATGATGTGGTGAACCTGTCCCACAGGATAGGGATGGCTGAACTTTATATGTTTAATAAGGTGTACAATCATAAGACATTGGTTGTATTCTTCTGTCCAGGCCCTCTAAGTCTCTAGGAGAATTACACGGGCTACGGTCGGTGCGCACTCTTTCACGTTGGAGCACCGAACAGTTATAACACCGAACAGTTGTAACTGTTCGGTCGGTGCTTCGTACCCTGGTCTGTTAGGGTTTGGAGCTGATTGCCGGCATCGGCTTTCGATCGTGTTGGCCTGCAGGCGTTTAAATCAGCTGAAAATGTTTTTGTTGGAGTTCCTGTAGTAGCGTTCCGGGGTTCCCTGTGCTGCGAAGTGCTTCACTTGGGTTATGCTTCCTGTCCATGGGGGCCCATGCATGCGCAAAGTTTTAATAATAATACAGAAACAAAATACCAGATCATTCGGTAGATTTTTTTGGAAATCTTTCGAAATACCGAACCGAATGACCCGTTTTCATCTACCGATACCGGCGGTAAGAAAAAAATACCGAATCCTAGCTGTGAATTTTTGGTTGTCTTAAGGACAATCGATAAGGATCAAACCCTGAAAACCTATTCAGCAAATCGAAGCCAGTGCACATGCCTGAAATTTTGCTGAAGTCATGCCTCGACGGCTCAACTTTGGCTTCCAATCGACTCCGCCCCAAGGTCGGCGACCCACAGACACAACAAGCGATGAAATGCAATCTTAGCGGGATAGGGTGCCTGTAACCGACAACAATGGGTTGCATCGGTGGGGACAGTAGATTGTTGTGTCCGACGTTAAGTACATTGTTTCATGCAACATGTTTGTTGCGTCTTATACCGCTTGATGCTTCGACGGGGCACCGGCCTAAGTCGATGGAGTTGACGGGAAAGGGGGGGGGGGCGAGAGAGGACCAGATAAAGGCATGTCGTCTGTAGAAGATATGCAACTTTATGCTTACTGCTTCGTCTCATTACCAATGGAAGCTCCGAGGGCGCCTGCCGGCTATTTCCTTTACAGCTTCAGCAGCTCACCTGGCGAATTAGTAGAGAGTGTTAAATTTGGTATTCGTGATCAATTAAGGTACTGGCGTCAAATTAAATAGCCTGTATGTAGGTCAAGGATTCCTGCTGTCCATTCGACTTTTTTTATTCAAGCTGGGCTGCAAGTGGCCGCATGCGTCCACCACCTTTGGAAGCGTGACGGCCGTTGTTCTGTTGACCACGTACATTTTGGTACGAAAGGAGAAATGAAACTCGCCAGTGTTCAAATGGAAGGTATCATTTTGCAAATTTATTCCGAAAATTTAAACCGTTTGCTTTAGGCCTCACACCTGTTTTCAACTGTTGGAAAAATGTTGACATTCATTCACGATCCAAACAACTTGCATTGACTAAATGATTTTTTCGGTCTTTCTTTATAAGTCACAAGTATCATACGTAACAAGTATTTTATAAGTCGAATAATTACTGTTTAATGAAAGACAGTTCGCAGTAAGTCTTCCAATATATACGGTGGCAGAGATTTCAACAGCTCAATCGAGATCAGCGGGTAATTTCATTAGCTCTAGTCGTCCGGAATTTTAGTTATGAACGTTTGTTCTGTTATTTTGGATTGCTTTGCTGGCGTCAATTTCAAAGCAACAGACCTTAGACAACCACAAACTCAATCCTATTAAGTCTTCACAAACGGTCATGGCTAAAGTTTCGGTGCAGCTGAGCAAATGACATTCGTTTATCTCGATATAGCTGCTCCAATTAGTGATACTTTCTTTAAATTAGCAGTGAATATCGCAGTGTTTAATTTAAACCAGTTCAAAAGATATTCGTACGTAGCAATTATTTCGAAAATGTTAATTATTATATATTGACCCAGTTTTAACCATAAACGTGTTATTAAATGATAACAAGGAACAATTTGCTTTCCTAACTTGAAGAATAAATTTGACAAAAAGCTAGTTATTTTACTGATGGAACACCAGCTGAGGCAGTTGCTTCTAATACGACCAAGTAAGGGATCGAATACAATTATTCAATACAGTGTTTATAAGTGCCCAAGCAGAATTCATGCCCGACCTAAAAACTAAGATCGCAAAACAGCTTTTTATCAAGGCAGCAAGTGACCGAACTGCCGAAAGGAACGAGTAGCTAGTCCATTTTATGCCTCCAAACTTTTTACCTACCGGGCTTTGCAAAAGGCCTGACCTGTTTTGTATTTTCAAAGTGTGAAACTCATTTCAAAGACTTTATGAAATTTATTGACAATGACTCATTCCTATGATATTTCAGATAATATAATAACTGGTAACAGTGCTTATTTTTATACATTGTTGGCAATGGAAATAAAAAGGATAAAGATAGCAGCTCTCCTTTGCGCGGGTCTCCAGAAGGCGGACATTGTTAGACTTCAAAATGTCAGTTTATCAACGGCAAAACGGGTCGAAAACCGCCTTAAGAATAATGAAAATCTCAAAGATCGACCACATTCAAGCAGACCACAAGTTATTCAACGGAAGAATGTTCGAAGAGCCTTTGAAAATGATGATGACTGAATTTGCGAAGTAGAAGATTTCTGAGTCAACCGTTTCAAGAGCTTTAAATAGAGAATGTGGAAAGAGCTTAAAGCGTCAGAAAAGACCGCTGCTAACTGCTGACGTGGTTAAAAAGCGCCAAGGGCGATGTTCCCGTCTTCTTAACGACTTGAAAAGTCATAGAAATCGAGTCATCATTTTCTCAGATGAGAAGGCCTTCACCGTGAATCCTGTCTTCAACAAACAGAACGATCGAGTTGTGAGCTTTGGCTAAGACATCTCTGATGTTCGTTATGTCTCCACAACAAAGAATCCAGCCTCTGTGATGATGCTTCGCGTTGTGACCGGCCATGGAGAGAGGATGCCTCCAGTGTGGTTCAAGGGCGGTTACAGGTTGACAAGGACTGAATGCAGGGATATCATGGCCACAAAAGCTCTTCCTTGGATCAGAAAAATCGTCAAAGATGAAGATTACGTGTTTCAGCAAGATGGTGCACCAGCGCACTAGTCGAAAACCGTCCAAAACTGGATGAGCCAAAACATGACTTTCTGGTCCCCACACTCGCCTGATCTATATCTTCTGGACTACAGCGTGCGGGCGCATATTGAGAGTAAGGCATGCAAAGATTGCCACAACAACATTGAGGAGCTGAAAGCCTCTGTGAACCGCACTTGGGCCCAGATGAGGAAGGACTACGTCCGTAATGTGTGCAAGGACTTCCGACCACGATTAGGGCGTGTCATTGCTGCCAATGGAGGTCCTATTGAATAACAATGTTGTTTAGATCATAATAAACTAATACATTACAAATCTTGTTTTAGTTCATCATAAACAAAGCCTTTACGAACTTGAGATGGCAAATTATCAAAACAGGTCAGGATTTTTGCAAAACTCAGTATGTTCAAAATGTTCGTTGAAAAGACACCAAAATGAAAAAACCTGACAAAAATATTATCAGAAAGGCCAAGGGTATTTCACCGTCTCACCGTACAGCGATAGAGTCGTAAAATGAATGCCCTCAACAAAAAAAAACCTATGCACAGTGACTGGGTACATGTGGCTAACCAACTAAATTATTGTCATTTCTCAAAAGAAATCCTTACTTCTGTTTGGACTAGGTATTATTATGTGACTCGGGGAAAGTGTATGTATAATAATACTGCGAATACATAAGCCTCATAAGTGTTTCTTTCGGTATTTTCCCAATAATTAAATAAGAGATTTGAAGTACTTGTGTCCCAGTCACTTAATATCTCAATTTCATAAAACTAGAAGGTCGACAACATTTGTGGTCGCAAACCATTTTTAATAACAACAGTTCTGAAGTTCACTACGAGTTTTCCCTAACGGAAGTCTCCAACACAATACACTATAGTTACTGAACCAGTAATATTTTAAAATAAACTCAGAGGTACAGTATATACTCAAAACTTCTCAAGTTATCAAAAGCTATATTCACTTATGTAGGTATAAAAATAGGAAAAAAGAATAAATTTTGCAAATCATTAGTATTATTTTGAGTAAATCATTATAATCAAAATGTGCCAGGTGAAAAGATATGGAACAGTCTTTTCGTAAGCCAGTGGTTAACTATTACAGGCTGGTGTCCCTTGATTTCCATATAGGTCGTCTGGTGTCATTTCCTCGTCTGTTAAATACATACGTACATCTTTTTCAAATCTTATTATTTATTTTAAAGTACAGTAGATTCACTTCTTCCATGTTATAAATGCATTCGCTTTCGTTAACCTTAAGCCTCCAAGATATGCATTGCCATCTCCTCCAGTAGGGCTTCACCAACCCATTTCGAGAACCACCGACTTGAACGAAAAGCTACATCATAACTGCAATGAAAAATTTTAAAGTTATGCCTCAGAAATTTAGAAAACTTATAGCAACAGTTCGGTAGCTCTTATTAGTCCACTTTAATTTTTTCAGTGATGACTTGTAAGGTTATTATACGTGTCGAATGAGCATTCTATATAACGAGAAGAGGCATAATCAGCTAACAACAAACTGACTCAAGAAATTGCTGCCTGATTCTACCTCTTACACTCATTATACTGCTTCCAATACTGACGAAATACGTGTATTAAGTAAAATCAAAAATATTATTTTTTCATCATAATCTAACCAGACAATCAACGGATATTAATGTAATTTCTTTAGCAACCAGAATGCTTCCCAAAATGACAAAAATTTAAGCTCACCTTCAATGGCTTTTCGTTGCAGAATTCTAACAAGATGCAAAGCATACCAACATTTTTCATCTAATATTAAGATAACTCACATATTTAACGCCAAATAATTTCATTTATATTATTCTAATCGTCACTAAAAGTCCGTATACTATAGTTCTCTATCGTAGAAATCTTTCAATACAGTCAACATATTTGAATAATTTTCTTTTTCAACTTAGCAACATAAAATTTCTAATTCCTCGATCCAAAATGCACATCATTCTATCGTATAGTAATAATTCAAAAGAATTCCGTAACGTTGTAATTTCAATGCAACAGTAAAATATTTCCTTAAATTTTCCCGGTAAACGCATGCACTAGAGTAAAATTTCCAACTGAGTACGGAATAGATATATAATAAATCTACATATTATAGACTGTCACTTCAATAATTCTAACGCAGGATATCAGTAAATGGTGAGACTGAAGCGTAGATATATAATTGATTTGTCAAATCATCACCTTCATCAGGAAACTGAGAAAGTAAAAAAAAAACTAGAAGTCATGAAAAACAACAGCATAATAGAATGGGGCTGGAATTAAAGTAGATAATTGTATCTGCTTCGATAATTTTTAACTTCTAACAAAAAAAAAAAATATCAAGAATTTAGAGAAGAAGAAAAGAACGATAAAAAAAAGGGTGGAAATTAAACAACTGCTAATGATCCGATAAAACTTAACCTCGAAGTAACTGACGTAGTAGGCTACTATAAAACTGAATTAATGATATAACTAATGATAAAAGTTTTCAGTTCTAAATTTAATTGGCCGACAGCGTCCACTTATTTACGGTTAACAATATTGATTGTCGCTATTGAGTCCAATGCACAGTTATCGAGCACCTGGACTCAGACTGTTACAAAACCTTTTGTATATCTCAAAAATTTCTAATTAATAACATCGCATTCAATATATATATATATACTTAAGCCTTCGAAATGTTGCGTAAGCAATTTTTTAACATCACTCGAATGAAATTCGGAATGTTTTACTCATGAGTCAATACTTAAAATAGACTTTATGGTTGTCAATAATACGAGTACATAAGTTCGGATGACACTGAGGAGAGGGTCTTAGGACCTACTTCTTCTTTAGCTGGCTTGATTCATTTGTAAAGATTTCTTTAGCCTACAATTTGTGCACAGATTTTTTTTTTAGGTCAAGTGACCAATAAGGTCATACTGATTTAGATAATCACATGATATAACCTACTTATGAGAAACCGGTCACAGTGATTTCATTAGTTCACATTCCGTACACCCATTGTTGCCTCGATATTTACAGTGATAACTGTACTGTGGTAACTACAGTTTTATATCTTAAAGCAAGTGGCTGTAGCCTCACTATTCTATTTCCGCTTTTTTGTCTTAGGAAAATTTTCTCTCAGTCCATTATTATACACTAGTGTTGTAGCATAATATTAAGTAATCAATTTGGCTTTAATGAACATTTCTAATAGTAAATATCAATTATTGACGTATATCTCAGTATAGGTATTATAGGAGCACTTTCAAAAATACAATTGTCAGTATCGTGCCATACAATCGAAACTGCAATAGGAAATTAAATTTACATCTGTTACCTGACATCATACTACCGGTTTACAGCGGCACATAATAAGCTTTGTTTGACAGCCTTTCATAGATTTCAATAATTTTTATCAATATATTTAAGCAGCTCCACTAATTCCAATTTAACAAGGACAAATAGCTACTCGAGGCATAACATCTTATCTCGAAACCGCCACGTCAGCGATATACTTACCAGTCCACTTTATATCATATATATATTTATATAATTTCAATGAAGCGGTTCTTCAGCAACCACACTGTCACAAGAGGGATGCAAATTATAATACCTAGCAGTTATCAGTAACTATTAAGTACCGGTGTAGCCTGCACCACCTCTCCAGAGCACAAGGCGTTTACCCAATGTAAAAGTAGGCTGACAGCATACATCTGGACCCGTAAATTTACACGCGATTCGTGTGCTTGGGAGTTGCGGGGCAGTCACAATAAACTGGGAGTGGCAGTTGAAGTTCAGATACGATTCCGGTGGAAGTGGGACGTCATCATAACGCATAGTGACCAGCGTGACGTAACATTGCACATTAAACTCTACCCATAGCAATGTTTGTGAAGCAGCTTTACGTCATTTTAACGTCGTTATTCTAACGGAGCTTCACTTTTGAACTTACTACCCTGCAGTGCACTGAGGACACAATAATTAGACAAGACTACTATGGGTTTGAGTAGGTACAACTGATCTAATGGGTGAGACAAAACTATACTAATATATATGGTAAGGGATGATATTCACTGGGGGCATCCAGTCTCCCCAGAGGGATGCTCCAAGAGAAGATGATGCCTCTTACCGCGTCTAGTTTTTTCTATGTTAAACTTACATACGCCTTTAGCATTAGTGCCAAAATCTGCAGCTCAATGAAATTTTACAAGTGAATACAACTTGCAAGATCAAATAGGATTTTCGAGCAAAACAGTTTGTAATTTAAATGCTTACTGAAAAATACGAGTTTTAAGAAGAAAAGTGAAATTGTTGACTGAAGATCTGGACACGTTTCAACATAAAAAGTATAAATTTTGATAAAGGTTTGCAATTTTTTGACATATTCTTTGGGAATAAAAGTTTTAGGCTAAAGTTTAGATATTTCAATTAGGATTTGCATGTTATTAACATTTAACTGAGGAACACAAGTTTTGCAAGCAAGAGACATTCTTGCAATAAAGATCTGTACCGGTTTTGAGATCGTTTGAACGAAAACAAGATTAAGCATGAAATAGAAAGAATAGGAACTGTTCACGATATGCTTATGATTTCACTGAAACGTACAAATTGAAAAATAAATAAAACCTACGCAACGCTTTTTTCAACAGCATTAATATTTCACACACAATGCAAAGAAATAAAAGCTCAAGGATAAACACCACCATATTAATACTGAACCAACTATATATATGAAGTTGTTGATGCTTGTTCAATTCATGAAACAATTGAATTTTAAGCTACAAAAAGAATAAATCTTTAGGAAACCATACCTGAGGACTGTTCCAGTCTGCTGATACTTAAAACTTTACAAAAATACTGTGATTTTTGAAACGAACGATCGAGACACTGAATGGTTTGGTAATAGTTGAATTCTGTACTACTTTGTTTCTTACAGTTTAATATCGGGGATTTCAGATGCTAATAATTAAATAAAGCGGTTAGATGTAGTTCAATTGTCTAAAAACTGGTGCGTGAATGACCGAAACTATAATCAGATGCACACTATTGCAAAAGTGAACAAAACTATCAACAGTAGATTCACTATCACAGTTGCAGTTATTGCATTTATAGTAATGTTGAAGTGCGGGATAGCAAACGTACACAGTAAGCTGAATACTACTCTCATCTCAATAGTACTCTCGAAAAACTCATATTATTGATAATATGTAAGCAATGCCTAATGGTAACCGTAAGATGTAGATTAGTTACCACATTATTAGTTAAAGAATAAGAAAGAAACGAAAAGCTAAGCTGCAGATCTTAACAAGGATGCGCAGCACTGGGCATATTTTCCAAACGACCTATGGTGAAAGTTAACTGAGCATCTATGTGAGTTTTGCTTATTCAAGCAGTACTGTACTGTACTGTAGAGGGTGGCGATATCTTAATTAAAAAATCTATACTACATTACGAAGGAAACACCGCTTTCTGCTGATGATCCTCTACCTGAAAAATTATCATTACGCATCATAGTTTCCTATGAGGACGTTACAAGTACAGCGTCGAAACTACGGGCTGAAATGAACCTTTCGCTAGGGTGATGTTGTGAAAGAATGAAGCATCTGGGCTAATGGTTTACAAATCAGTAAACTACTTAAGCGATGGGACTAATCATCATAATTGATGGTCTGAGCCTGGTTGTAGAGTACGACTGACGGCTCTGCAAAATCTTGACCATTCAAGCCCCGTTAATGAGTCACTTAAATGCAGTCTAAGTATCTAGTACAGGATGTAAAACTGGAGATCATACGCGTCTAGGCTGCATACTGTAAATAAGCAGTAGGAGTTGGATGAAAAGCAGAGTAAAACTTTCTCCAATGCAGGTGCTAACTCAAGGTGGTGAAATCTCCTTTGCGGAACTGTATCCACACAAGGGCATAAAATAGCAGGTGAAGGAAAGGCAAGAGTTTCGTATAAAAGTTACAATACAGAGGAGCATCAACATACTTTGGATCATGTTGAAGCTAAAGCGATATTAAGAAAATATCTTTGTATGAAGGTTGACAGTAAAAAGACATCCCTATCTGGGGACTATGCTAGTAGAAGCATTTGGAATATACATATTACTACGAATGTTCAACAGAAACATACACTCTAATGCACATTTCGATATAGTTAAGTTATATTTAGCATTTAATTATCAGGGAGTACAGAGCATGGCAGGGGATGGTGAATTTATCAGCTAAGCTGTGGTGAGTGATAAGAAAATAAATTTAGTCGAGTAAGTCAAATGGTGTCGACAGGCGAATTGATTGTGTCTGCTTACAGGATAAGATTAAGCTAAATAAATAAATATATTATTATAGGCTAAAGGTGAGCGTACAAAGTTTAGTTATAAAAATAGATAGATACATAGCAAGTTTGAGAGTGTGTAGATTTCCAAGATGACGATAAGGTCAATATTAAACTTAGTAATATTACAAAATTCATCACTAACATTCCTCCGCTGTTCCTAGGATGCTGTGTAATTGATTTATCTTTGAAAATCAGAGATCAGTAAAGTTATTTCAAATGGTGTACAATTGTTTTTTATCCGGACAGCACCCCACAGAGCAGACTAGATGCCGGTAATATTTGTCTCATTGTCAAGGTAGGTAATGGAGAAACTTGGCAATATTTCCTTCAATTGTTTAAAGTCTACTTCAAGGAAGGTGTATCTCCATAATTATAGACTCTTATGAATGTTAGTTATGTAAAAAACATTAGTTGAAAGGATTGCACTTCGTAGCTGTTACAGGAAGTTTGAAATTCGTTCCGTGCTATTTAAGAAACTGTTACGAGTGAGGTATGAATTTGCGTACATTTAGTATTTGTTTCGAGAGAAACTAAAAGTGTGTGCTTCGCATCTGTCACTAATGATCATTATAGTATCGTAATATTCCTACCTGGGACTCGTTTTCCTTTTTAACTTCAATGCTGTTCCCAGAGACTTTAGTTTTAACTGTAAAAGGCATCGCTTTTCTTGACATCAAATTCAAAGTTATCATTAACATAAAACACCGTTTGAAACTCAGCTGTGGCGTTATCCAACAGATGAAATATCTTTAGGTATAAAAGAATGGCAATACTACTGCACTTAACGAAATGTTATAGTGATGAAATCGGGAATATTTCGCTTATCAACAACAGAACCACCATACCAACATCACTGCAGTGAGTGAAGGATTATAGTGCTTAAACCAGGAATATTCGCGTATTAGATATTTATACAAAGCATTCCAAACAAAAATTTCCAATACTCTGAGCATGTTCTAAAACTCAGGGAGTGATTACCAATGCACCAGTGCAAACAATTATGCCTCCGTCCCACAGAGTTAAGCAAGTCTTTCTCTCATTACTATTATTACTTGGAGACTGTCCCCCTCTCTCTGTTTCTATGGCTAGCATCAGTTGCAATCTAGGGTACAAATTTTGCCATAGAGCATGAACCACAGCGTTGACTGTTGTGAGGGTTTCATATACAACGAGGGATATATTGATATAGTGATGGTGCGAGTGCTTGAGAGAAATTCACTCAATATGAAGTCTCTCTCTCTCTCTCTCTCTTCATTCATAGCGACACTAAGGGATTTCCTATGTAGTACTGAACTTCAGAAACCATCTCAAGCTGTCACCGTATATTTTTACGGAAGTGTTCAGCTTTCTTTCTCCAATCACAAGGGCAGAGAGAGTTATTTCCTATAAGCAGTGATACAATTATGCGACCATTTCCAGGTGTTTGAAGATATTCAAGAAAAGTGCTTACCTTTTTCTCCAAAAAACAGTGACAGTGTGAGGTTTGCCCTAAGTAGTGCTGCATAAATGCGACCCTCTCAAGGCCTTGCAGAAGAAGATTTTTCACTAAAGTGTTCAGCTTCCTTTACCTAATCACAGTGACATAAGACGAGCTAAAACGGTGACATTCACATTAACATCCTAGAAACTTTACATAACATTTAAGTTAGTCCGAGCTTATGGTTAGTATGACTTTTATTATACTTCTTATTATTAGACTAGACATAGTTACGTGACGGTGTAACTCGGTATGACGCACACTTTCCATAAGAATTGGTCATAGGGAGTGTATACAAAAATAGATGATTCCTAGTAACAAAATACCCTAAGAGAACTATAAAGAGGAAGTCTCATATATGAGATTGTCTAAAAATTAATTGCTCCTCGGCGAAAATATTCGGATGAATAAGAAAATTTCAGTACTAGAAGATGAAATATGAAGAAATCAATGAAAGTAAATGTTGTAGTAATTGTTATAGTAAATGTAGTAGTAAATGTTGTAGTAATTCAGCAATCAATGGTAACGCAAGTTTTTGTTTTTAGTTACGACTTTTGTAGTTCCAGAAATTTACTAGAAGGTTTCAAAAACAGCCACACTTAACTGGACGGCTTAACAGCGCACTCCAAGAAATACCATTCTCAAAGCAACCACATATGGTCACTTACTCGGTAAACGGCGAACAACCCATGGAAGTTCCGATACATCCGTATACACCGAAACAAATTGAAAGTTTACAATTCAAAATGTTGTGTCGGTGTATTTGCACATGAACAGCAGAAATTCTCAAGTTGATTCATAATTTTTAGTTTCACAAATAAAATAAATTGGTCACATTTATCTTGCTCCGTCCGATACTAGGAGCTCTGTATTATATACTCAGTAGTTGCTCACCAAACCATGCTTGATAGAATTTAACCACAATATTACTATCAATTTCAATCAATCTCTCTACAATTGCTAAAAATATAGGAAAACGGAAGATTATATCATGTCACTAGAACAGTTTCAGAGCTGCCAAGGTGCAATCTCTAACCTTACGACTTAATATCTATCGTTTCAATTTCGGTGCACGAGCTTCTCGTGCCCTAAATTCAAGGCAGCTCTACTCCCATAGAAAACTAATTTTGTCTAAAAGGTCTGCATTGTAATGAGTTTCCTAAATTTAAAAGGAAGAAACAATACAGCGGACTGAACTTCATGTGACTACGGAAACTTGAAAGAAAATGAAATGCCTGCACGTTTGTGATAACTCTGCTAGTTCGTGACACCTCCACAGCTGATTTAGCTCAACAACAAGGGTGTGAAAAAGCATAATTACTCCAAGTTTAGTCTCTTTATGTGATTACAAGCTATTTGCTGCTGGTGATGCCCTAGGGCCTAGGTAGAGTACATTGAAGAATTTTCCTTGTACGTGTCCTGTTAGAAATGTTTGGGCCTCACACCCAATTTACCAATACTGTTTATTATGTACATGAGGGGATATTTGTGAACCTAGTCGCTATTATTCTTTAGACAATCCAATAGGAAGGCAGAGAGCTGGAAAAGTCTTCCAGAACCTCTGCGCAAACTAACGCATGCACATGGAGCAGTTCCCTTGGCTAAGGCGGTCACCGAAGAGTGTCGAACCATTATATTCTACGCAGCCCTAACAGAGTTTTTGCCTGCCCCAGACGTTAATACAACATATCAGCTTTCAGGAAGGTCAAAAATTCTGATGGGAGCATATCGGTGACCACCAGATTGGAAGTACACGGCACCGTTTGCGACACTGCGCTTGAAGTGTCATTAGAGAAGTACAGCTTTGAATTAACGATATTGACTGATCATCTTGCACGGAGAATAACAAGCGTGGTGTGAAATATGTTTTCAAGTAGTAAGTCTGTCGAATAGTGCCATTTCTTGATTAAATTAAAGTTAATATTACCGGAGTGAATCTGCCAGCTCTAAGGTCCTTAATCAAAGAACTTTAATGATAAAGTTCATCGTAAATCAACATGTGTAGTAGTATAAGATTAATTTTTTTTATTTAACGATATTAAGTGATTAACGTACATTAAATAAAGTTTCATGACGAAATCTCATTTCTAGACGGTAAGTCTGTAAATTAGTGTTATACAGTAAGCAAATTTGCTCGAAACACTAGTATGACGCTTCCATAATTACAGGGCATGAGATTGTAATTTAATCCATCGCACAGAGTTTTCAAATTACAGCAAAAGATGCCATGAGTGGCGGTAGCTGCACTGAAGAGCTGCAGGTCTTTCATTTTGGGGGGCATTAAATAAGTACATTTCATTGAGGTTACAGTGTGTGTGTGTGTGTACCCAAGTTAGTTTGGTACCGTAGATACAAATCATTAATAAACAAACTGCGGAAGAACTCATAAAGTGCTGCTACCCTTAGTAGCAGAACAATAAGCAATTCAATTAACTTTGATGAAAGAATTATTGGTCGGAGTTTCAGTAATACAACATAATATGTGTAACATTAAACCTCTAAAACTACTGCAATAGTATTTCATCTTGCAATTTACTGACAGACTACGGTACCTGAAATTTACCGCGATGACACCCAGCTGTTTTGAGTTGAAATTTATAATGCTAGGTTACGAGGCTTGGCGGGTGATGAGATGAGAACAAGACATTCACCACACACATGGGCGGAGACCGTAGACCACGGTGTCTCTGCAGAGCGAGTTGGAGCTCCTGCGATTGGGAACCTGTTGCCTCCCAGTCCTAATCTGCGTCCCATGCTAGATTACCATTACTAGATACCAGCATAACAAACACGTGACATGAGAGCGTCCCCACTTTGAAGTGTTATTATTATTTTTCTTTGCTAGGCGGAGATCTCGCTACAAGATGCCTTAGGAACTCCGACAACAGAAGCCCACTTCCTCATCATACTGGATTATTTTGTCTGGCAGGCTTCCTGAAATCAACACAGCATGCACCCAAAATGGAAGGGTACTTATTCCACGGAGTTTTTCTGCTTGGGATGTTGGGAAAGCCATATACGTGTACGACAATCTTCAACCCCAGCATGCTAAAAATTATATTTTCTAGCAGGCGATAAAAAAAAATCACGCACTCTACATAAGAGGATATCCAGTCTGCACTGACGAAAAAAAAAAAAAAAAACGCCCTCAACCCCCATCATGCTGGCCTCCTTTGTCTTGCTGACTCTCTAAAAACAACACAATATACACTCGTCATGGAAAGATCATCATGCAGCCCGAAGTGTCGCCTGGTCGGCTTGCCCTGCGTACGAGGTTCTTGCAAAATCGAGCTTCAATGGGGTTGCCAACAAAACCTTCACCACCAGAATGTTTAAAACCTCACAACAACCTCACCTCAACGGTACCTTCTTACTACCATGTGAGATAACAAGAACAGCTAAAGTTCAATGCGTAGAAACATGAAAGCTTAGAAGGAAATTTTTGTAGCCAAATCAAAGAAATATTTGATGTCCTAGATTACCCATCAGTTCATATAATATCAATGAGATGAGATCTGCTTTGTTTTCGCATTTTAAGTTAAAATGGACAGATGCACAGCATTATCTGGAAGTAGCTATGTAGTTCAAGTAGAGAGAAAGAAAGAGTAGGGGAATAAAAAAAAAGAGACAAAAAATAGCACTTATCTGCCATACCCTCGTCCTACAACCAAAACTAAGGATTAATTATGATATGTGTGCAAGCTGTACAAAACTTAGAACTAGCGCGAAAGGGCGCACCGTAATTAGGGAATGGATGATCAGATAGTGATTCAGCATAGCAGTAAAAAAGACGAGATGTGGTTAGCACTTTCACAAAAACTATTTCGACTTACACCAAGGGATTCTCTGGGGCAACTTACAGCAAATGATGAGTTCTATTACGCACTACTGATAATTATTTTTTATTATTATACACATATTTACACCTACGGTTGCGCACTTCAGGAAAGGAATGCAGTTCTATAGAACAGAAATGCATATTATTATTATTATTATTCTTACACGCAGTCCGTATCGCAAACATTCTATACGTAATTTATGTCTCTACTCAACAAAAGTCTATGACATTACTAACAATAAACTCTTAGTGTAGCAGCAGGATATCCATGAACAATGTCTTACAGCTAGAGAACAGCCATATTCATTATCTATACATTTAATAAGTACACCATTAACGTAGGAAAGTTATATAATTTACATGTACATTATATACGTATGGCTACAGGTATCCTTTCTAACGGAAGGAAAATATTTGTAGTTTTGTTAAAAAAAATCTTCAAAAATTGAACGTTTATGTATAGATCCAATAAGCATAAAAATTGACGATTACTGTCCGCCTTCTTCTCATTACTTTAAGTAATCATTCTAACATCGTCCATGACTGTGAATTCCAGTTCAACTGAAAACATAAACATGGCTGGGAATCAGGTGAAGTTTCGATTAGGTACATAATCCGTCATGTTGATGTCCACTAGTTTACATCACATTATCACAAATGTAGAGCCGTCTACTCACATGCAGTAAAAAATGCAATGAAATTTGTGGGAATCTAGTGAAGTTGCAAGCGTGTATAACGCGTAAAATCAATGAGTTAGTGTAGTGTCAATCTTTTCCAGAAGGAGAGTCAATGATAGATTTTACAGTTTATCAATGTATCAGCACAGGGGCTGCTGACACAGTAGATATGATTCATAGTACCAGCTTAGGCAAAAGCTTATGTATCTGATTAGCAGACGTGAGAGCGAGCTGCTGCGAGTATGGGAATAACATATTTCTACTCAGTGACTGTTGAGACTGACTTGTTCTTGATGTTACTCACAATTGTTTGCGGTAATGATAACTTCTTTTTCTCATCAGTACAAAGACGACAGAAAGTTGTAATGTGACACATTTGGTTTTATCTAGGTTATTTGTCACGTTAATTTTATCCTGCGTTATAGTATAATATCCCGTGACTAGTTTGTGCATCAACAGTGCTACCAAAGTCTATAGGATTTTATTTTCTTACTGGCGTTAGAGCAATGGTCTCAGCTTTAAGTTTAACCTTATGACAACTTTGGTGCTTTATATCCAGTGAGTAAGATTCTGGCGGGACAATGAACTGTGTCCAGTGGTTTGCCATAAAAATGTTACACAATATCCCAGGTCTAAACTTCTCTTTTTTAATGTAACTTACTAGCGTTACAGTAATTACCTCAGCTCTGTGTTCAACCTCGTGATAATTTTGGTTTTCTTATCCAGAAGGTTTCTGCCCAGACACAATTCAATGTCCAGTTGTCGGTGAATCGACAATGCAGGTCTAGTCTAACTGCTATTTTTATTCGGATTTACCAGCCTGTAAGCAATGGTCCCTGCTCCATATTCATCCACGCTCAGTGTTCCGTTATATTGCGAGTTCGGGAACGCCCTCAGCCGCAGTGTTCGTCGTAATGAAATGAGACACGGCTCATTAGCGAAAGCCTGGAAGTCAGGCACCTTGGTAATAAGGTCTCAGACATCTGGAATTTACCAGCAGACGACGTGTCCCAGGCATGTTGTGCTAGTGGCGAATAAAGGCCCGTGGAAGTGAAATCTCGCTGCAAGTGAAATTACAGAGGGTTGATGGTATTAGTAAAAGTGTGTGAAAGTTACCTACGGTGAGTACAAGTGACGTGTGACATTCCTTGGGGACGATGGTGAGAATGAGTAAAGGCCGGCGGAAGGACGCTATAATGGCATATCAAGTAGCTTGGGGAAGATGGTGAGGAAGGTTAGTGGCTAATAGAAAGATGCAGCAGTGGCTTGTTGTATTGAGTGGGGTTGGCGGTGGTAAAGGCTGGTGGGAGCATGCAGTTGCGACATGCTGTTTTGATTGGGACGACGGTGAGTAAGGACCATATAGTAGCTCCGGGCGAGGGCTAAAGAAATCCATACAAGTAAATTAAATTTATCCAGGAGGTGGTTTTTGGGCAACTAAAACTAAAGAATTAGTACCAATAGGAAAAATCGAATAAAACTGTATTACTGAAAATACTGCTACACTAACAGAAAGAACGTACTTGTAACAGAAATTAACATTAGATGGATGAAACTATTTCAGTATCGAGGGCGATAAAGATGCATTATGCCCACTATGCTGAGGCATCACTGCCCGCACTTTGGGTTAATCTAATCTGGTTTTAACTACGCCGTGTTGGTTCGTTTAACTGGTTTAATGCTTGTGTGCACCAGTGTACGTCGACTGATGTAAAAGTAATGTATTGTACTGGAAGTGAGTAGAACAGAAACGTATCTGGGTAAGATTGTGAATAGTTGCATGGAGTATTGCCGGCCATTTGTAGGTGAGCAGCAAAAATTAATTCTTAACATTGGCCAACGGGTTGATTCGTAAAGGATGAAGCATGTAATTGAATTATTTGTATGCTGAGATAATGCTCTGTTCTGAGGTCCTGATTCACTTTACTGAACATTCTATTAGGATTATTACATATGATTTAAATTCATCAGTACCGTGGCTACCGTACATAGAAGCGTAAACTAAAAGATCGCTGTAGCGAAGACAATGAGACACGAAAAACCAAGATCATGGCATTCCTGGTAGAAGGAAACCTCAGATTAGGTATAAGTTGGCTAGGGGAATAAGTGTGTAATGCATTATTATACATGATGGGTACATCGCACGATAGCTTCACACAGCAGAAACCCCAGCGATTCGTACAACAAACTTCATGCAACTTCAGAGCGAGAAGTAACGAAGATTAAGAAAATGGGTTAGTGTCTCGTGGATGTTAACTTTCTAGTCGCAGGAGACTTGGCTGGTGTGTAGTACAGCTTAACTTAAAGAAGCCAATAAAATTGAAATTTGAAAATATGTGTTCGAACAGTTATCGGATCAAACGATACATCCAGGATAGTTTAGTGTCGTGTGGCAGAAGACTTTGCAAAGTGAGTTATGTTTGATTTTACAGAAATCTAAAAAAAAATCTTGGGAACGTCATTACAAGAATAACAAAAAGTTGAAGATGTTAACTATTGCGTGGCGAATGACTTTGCGAGTGTTGTAGAGTTCAAATTGAAATATTAGAATAAAATATATTAAGCATTCTGAGCGAAGGATTTTGGGTCGAGGGGATGTGGCTTAGGAGGTGACGCGGCTGGCACAGAGAGACGATGATGGTTCCTGAAAACCGTGTTTTGGAGGGTCCTTTTCCATTTATCCTGAGTGTCTCGCAGCTTCAGCAGCCACGCTTGCTGAAATGATAAAGTACGCATTAGCACTAGAAATCTGGCTCCGATTATTAAATATGATTGACTATATTAGAAATGAGCTGCGCTCCGAGAATGTGGTTGATCATAGTAACTTGGTGGCTTCCCGGATAGGAAAAACTGCTCAATGAACTTACTTGACTTCTCTTCGAAAGTTCCGGCAAGCAGTGACGAAATAAAATGATTGGACTTCGTCTGCCTAAACTTCCAAAAAAGCAATTGACCAAGTCTCTCTTCAACGGGTAATGAAAAAATTAAGCCCATCACATCTAGGAAGATTATTTGCGTCGGATTCGAGCAGGGCTCACTGGTCGGTAGCGGCGAGTTAAACTCCAAGGAGTGACGAAGGACTGGACGCCGGTCTCATCTGAAGTTCCACAAGATAGCGTGCTTCGCTCAATCAGGTTCATAAGTTACGTTAATGATCTCATCATCAACAGTAAAATCAGTAAACTTGCAGATGACACTACACTAGACACAGAGCCGTGTCGGCAAGAGACTGACTCGAGCGCCAGTAAGACCTTGACAGCCTCATGGAATGTGCCGCAACGTGACAGATGAGTTTCAATGTTGATAAATATTCGGTAAGCATACTAGACCACAGAACGCCTAAGCCCAGTTGAAAATGAATAGGATAGAGTTAGCAGTCGCCACTCAACAATATGACCTGGAATAAAACCTTCACAAAAAGGCTAAACACTCAGTAATTTGATATACAAGAGTATTAAAATGGCAAGCAGAGTCCTGTGACTCACTACCAGGAATTTTCAATACAAATCTAAAGATTTAATTCTTCTATTCTATTAGATTAGATAGGCGGCAGTAGACGAACCAAGAGGCCCATTCCCAAAGAGACACCGGGACTAACACCCCGGCCCTCTATGAGCTATTGCCATTATGTTAGTAGGATATATAGGACTGGGGAAACGAGAGGAGTAAAAACGGAAGACGAAAGAGAAAAAAAGAGAAAGAGAAAATAAAAAAAAACAGAGGGGGAGAAGAATCTCCGCCATGAATGACCCCAAGCATGATCGATTGCCGCTGATATACGGAGCTTAAATATATAGATGGAGTGGAAGTGAGAAGAAGTCAGCATAAAATGGCCTGCGAGGCTTTGGCCGTTAAGTGCTAGCGACTCGTGGAGGAGGAGTTCTTAGCTGTGGAGAATATCTCTCCCAGTGTATGT
This sequence comes from Parhyale hawaiensis, assembly GCA_001587735.2. Lineage (NCBI taxonomy): Eukaryota > Metazoa > Arthropoda > Malacostraca > Amphipoda > Hyalidae > Parhyale > Parhyale hawaiensis. The sequence continues at coordinate 2,392,570 of LQNS02278102.1, read as the reverse complement.
CAAGACGATTTTTAAACGAGTTGACCGACTATGCAGAAACAACATCGGAAGGTAGTCTATTCCAAATGCTGACTATGAAATAAGGAAAGAACTGCTGACTTACGGTTGTTCTTCGAGCTTTATGCTTCAGTTTTTGACCGTTGTTTCGCGAGCGATTATTAAGGTCGCTTTCAAAGAGTCCCGTTATGGGTACGTCGTTGAAGCCATTCAAGTACTTGAATGTTTCTATTAGTTGCGCTGACACTTGGAGCTGCTTTTCAATTCCGGTCTCCATATCAGTGCAGTGATGCAGATAAATTGAAAAGAATCCAAAGCAGAGGAAAAAATTTACACTTCCGCTGCGAAACTTAACGTACGAGTATCGTCTACTCTTCTCTCATGAACAAAAATAACTCAAGGAGCAGCTAATAGAAACATTTAAGTACTTAATGGTTTCAACGACGTGCCTACAACAGCACTTTTGCTCTAAACGTTCATGAACACTTGCGAAACAACGGGCGGGAACTCAACTAGAGAAGCCTTCTGAAAGCGCGTACCGCCGCCAAGCGAAGTAATTGAAAAGAAAAATTTAAATTGGTCCTGAAACCAGGATTTAATGGTTATCATCACCAAAATTTGGTCATTTGTTTCTTTCGGCAGTTCGTAACATGTAAAGTTATGTTCGGAAAAACACGGAGACAAACATATACTTCAAACACACAAGTGGACAGACAGATCATTAGAGCAAGTTGGTCAATCTTGCATTTCAATATTACTAACAATTCCTGCAAATTTTTTGAAAATTCGAAATTTTTGTGTAATTTTACTGGCAAACAAAAAACAGTCCTAGAGACAGACTAACGGACTGACAGATAAAAATTTGGCCAATTGCTCTTCGTAACATACTCAATAGTTCTTCCAAATTTCATGAAAGTGCGTTCTAATCCATCTGAGTTACATTACCAAGAAAAAAAACAGGCAGACAACTAAGCTAACTAACAAATGGTTGAACAGATATTCATCAAAAGTTAACCATCTGTTCTTCCTATAATACCAAACAATTCTTGAAAATTCCATAAAGATACTTCCATAACTGTTTTAGTTATCTTACTGATAAGTAAACTAAGCGAAAAACAAATTCCGAGAAAGACGTAACCTACTTGGCGAAGGTAAATATCTAGATTGGAAACTTATTCTAAGCTACCAGTTTTTCCGATAAGTCTTAGTGAACATTTAGGGCACATAGACTCCCCTCGAAAGTTGTCTGCGCACAGACAGTCAAGGAGCTAATAAATAACATCGACAAACATTGTGAGCAACACCCTACACAGCTTGGAGCCCTTCTCAAACAGTCAGGAACTCTTCTCTGCCAAAGCTTCAGAGGCCATCCTAATCCATGCCACAACTGACCTAACGTCTCTTGGTCGGCTCACGAAAGTCTACCGCAACTAATCGTGCTAGCATGATCACGTCCTAGGCTTAGCCGAGTTTTTTCTCTTTCCTTCTATCCTTATATATCTAAATGATTTGACGTAACGGTGGTAGCTCATAGAGGGCCTGGGTGTTAGTACCGGCTGATCTGTGGAATGGGAATGTTGGCCCGGCTTCTGCCGGCCGGCTGTCTAACCGAGCGCACCGATAGTACCAGCACTAGAACTTTACTACCTTCCTGGGTTATGGTAGGGCGCAATACCGTTGTTTATACAGGGTATAGCGCTAGACTCTTGGTCACCTTCTCAGGTTATTGATGAACGCATTAAAATGGGCTGTACAATGTATAGCACTAGCAATTAAATTACCTTTCTACGATATGGATGAAAGCAGCAAAGTTACTATAGAGAGTATAGCACGGAACTTTTTGGTTGCATTCCTGAGATTTAGCTGACCGCAAGGACGTTAGTTATGCAGGAGAGCTCTACTAATTTGGCTACGGTCATTGCACGTGTCTGATGGCAAGGAAGGTGATTTTATAGGTAATGTCCAGTGAAGTTATGTCTTTTGTCCAAATGATGGTATACGCCCCAGCAGGCTGTACGTATCCAGACGGACTCTATATAGTTTCAGTGAGCTATACGCTAGCAAAAACTATGTAGAGTGCTACGGATACGTACAGCCCGCTAGGGTGTACACAATCACCTAGACAAAAGACATAACTTTCCCACGGCGCTGCTCGCTTGTAACTAGCTAAGCAACAGGGACAGATAGATGAGGACATACAGACACACACAGACGTACACGCGTCCAATGAACACAACACTCCAGCCACACTCCGCTACGCTACAGCAGGTTGTAATAATAGAGTACTTCTCTATAAGTAATTACTGCCAAGCTTTTAGCTCACATCACTTAGTCAAATGCTATTGTTTGAAGGTCCTGTAGTTCTTTTTGATCAGTCTGTGCAAAGAAAGTATAGGCAGCGACGATCTCTAGTAACCATTGAGGACTACACCACTGCTCCCCCTTCCCCATACAAAAAAAAAAGACTAAAAAACACACACACACACCTACACATGCTGTTTTACTACTCAACCCAAATATCTCTAAAATTCTTGCTTCATATCAAACAAGCTAACGCTATTGTTGGATATCCGATGTCTACCTGTATCTATACAAGCGTCCTCGGTGATAAAAAAAAATTATACGCCACCAAATTTAACGCTCTTTGCAAATCCTATTTGCATGATCGGTACGGGCAATGAAGGCCACAGCAGCGACAGTCTGCCGGCAGCAAGCGATAAACAGAAATATCACACGCCTAAACGACCTCTAATTATTCTATTAGGCTGCTATTCACGTGTCAAGTTTTGACTCCGATTCAATTACCTTCGACTGGGTAAAGAAGATGTGGAATGCGCCGACCTGAGGCAATATACTGAATTTGACAACTCTAAGGCTAAATGCATTAAAATTTTATGAGTTTCGTAGTTCTCGCTCCACATCTTGCAATCACAAGCATCTGCTAGCAGTTACCTTTGTCTGATCAGTATAGGTAACGAAGGTGTAGACAGCGACGATATACTAGAATGTATTCAACCTGACAACTAAAGAACCACACACGCTAATGTTAAAATATATCTATTTATTTATACGTTTCGCGTCATGCTTTTAACGAAATTGATAGGAGGAAATTAGCACTGGCGTTCCATCAGTTCACTGGCAAATAAATGCAGTTTTTATTGACTGCATAATTATCGGAGCAAATTGTAAAAAAATTTTTCAGTGGTCAGCAGGCGGGTAAAGAATACAAGGATTTCTTAGCAGCATATTTGTCCTCTCGAATTTGTATTTTTCTTTGAGCAGAAGAACTTTTGACTTGAAAAAAATTCAGAGTTATATGTTACCATCGAGTATCCTGGATACAGAGCTCAGAACCGTATTTGTTAGGAGTAATATCGACTGCGAGCTATATATAAAAAAAAAAACATTGCTTCTTGGCGTATTACCGAAGGAAAGCTTTGTGCTGCTCAGTTCTTGCCTGCTTATCTGCTACGTTCCATAATTCAAGCTAGCAGTTGCAGTGCATCATACATAAGGTAGTTAATTAGAAAATTATGATCAGGGAAGACGGGTTTCCACAAAGTCTTTGGTGTCATTTTTGACAGCGCGGGCGCTCTAGTTCAATTTATATCTTTTAGTCCTCAGCAGCCTGCCATGCGAGCCTGACTCATGTGCTCGAGGTGCCGAGTTCAAGCGACAAGCCTGTCACGGGATCTTTGTCGCGTCCGGCGCGCTAAGTCGGCAATTGTTTGGTATGTGGAAGCTGGGTGGGGACACCTGCCTGACCAGGAATGTGAGGGTGGGGGGGCTCGGGTCGTTGAACCTTCCGTTTTGGCGTCATAGTTCTTAGCGATCCGTGGTCGGCTGCGGCTCTACTTACTCCTTTGGGGCCAGTTGGCCTATATCTGCTGCACGAACTAGGGCATGTGGGTTTCCCAGGGGAGGGTACAGTCAAAGTTGACTTTGCCTTTGCCTTTCACGATCTAAAACTACTGTTATTAGTTACCTTCGCCTGATCAGTCTGGATCAAGAAGATGTAAACAACGACAAAATGCTAAAATCTATTCAAGTCGACAACTAATTTGAAGAGACAAATGGGTTAAAACACAATTCGTCGCATAGCTGCCAATCTACATTCCACACTCATAAGCTTCTGTTAGCAGTTACCTTCGTCTGATCAGTCTGGGCAAGGAAGGTGTAGACAGCGACGATCTGCTGGAATCTATTCAAGTTGACCATCACAAAGGCTGACTCGAGCTTGGCCGTAACGGCTTCACTGACAGGGACGTCGTGTAGGAAGAATCTGTCCAGAGACAGCGGCTGCTTGTACACGATGTAGCGCATCGCCGCCTCGCCGCTGGAGGGACGAGAACACGAGCTCGGCCAGTTCTCTGACAGTGACGACTTCTGTGGAACGAGGAAATTTGTTAAGTGCGCATCCCAGGAAAGCGCGCAGTACAAGGGCACCTTATTGAAATGCATTGTAGGCTCTGTGCAGAGGTACAAATATAGAACAGGTTACTCAAATCATCCCGAATGCAAGTTCGAAAATAGAGAGGCACAAATAGGTTTCTCTTCAATAAGGACAATTTTGATGGCAACATTACAGTTGTAGAAAATCATCTCGTTGGCGTGGAATTCCAACTTTTCTAGAGATCCCGACAATTTTAGCAGAAACGCAGAAGTCGCAAGAAAACGTCTCGTTCGTGTAAATACTGCTGGATCATCGCTAGAATAACAAAGATTTCAATGGAATAGCAATGCAAGGTTACTTCGATATTTTGGCGGACGAGGTCTAGGTCTCAGATGCTTGCCAACCGACATACGTCACACAACTAAGCTCCGTAAGCAGCAGGAGAGACAGCAGCGACTTATCTCCTCAGTGCCCGTTACTGCTACCTGTTCATTGTAAGGAATTTTTTATTCTTTGGTAGCTTGTTCATCGAATTATTATTTTTTTAGCTTTATAGCCTCAACGTTAGCACACCCGCACTATCCCAATCAGGAAATCATAGGCAACTATTACATATTATCGACACCACCCCCATCGATATCTGATAATTGTCAGTGAATTTCAGATAGGGATCTAGCATTAAATTGCTCATTTACATATAAATTTCTTAAGGCTTAACAGGCACAACGAGCAAACAAGAATTTTGCTCGATAGCCACCGACACTTTACAAAGAAAAATTTCAAAAAATCAGTAGAATAAGACAATTGAACTCTACGCATAATCATAAAAATATAAGATTGGGTGCGCGTTCATCTCTGATAATACGCATACCACCATAGATAGATAAGGTGCATCAAACCAGTGGTAACGAAACTCCTGCAACAATGGAACAATAATATTTATAATCGTTTGTTGCAGCTTCTGTGTGTAATCGATGAATTGTAGATTCAAGAGAGGAAACGAAAAGAACATGTAATTATTACAGCAAAAATACGGAGTTGGAGGTCATAGCGAGAGCACCATTGTGCATGGAGAACGCTACTTTTAAAAAAAGTGAAACAATTATACATTGGCCGTTATCATGACCGGATTGCAATACACATTTTCATTATAGAAGCGAATAGTCTATCTAGGACTACTGCATGACACCATGTGTTGCTTGTCAATGTGTTGTGACGGTCAACTAAAATAATGATTTCTAAGAATCTTGTGGATCTTCGGAAGACGTCCAGGTGACGTTCTGCACATCACCCTACGTGTGTGGAGTCACGCTGCTGGGTGTCTTCTGTGGGACCGCAGTTAGCGACCAAAGAGAGAGAGCTAGCAGCGAAGTATCTCCACAGTGCACGCAACCGCTGACCGCTGGTCTATCTGGTATTCTATTTAAATGGCAATCCAGTAATTTTTTAACTCTATAATTTTGATACCGGTGGCGTTTCGAATATGCCGAGGTACTAAAATTTTTGAGTAAAAATATATAAACTTCAATAACCAACAGTAACTCTATAATATAATGTGTTGTGCACGTTGACATCAATATGTAATGTTTTTTAACAACTTGAAATACATTACTCAGTAGAGCTCTGGCTGACCTGGGTATGAGGGACAGTTCGCGCTCCTGCATCTAAATTAGTAACGCATTAAAATAACTTTCTATATCCTCATAGAAAACGTGATTCATTGAGACCTGCTAATTTTGATCGCTACCTTGAAATACAGTAGACTCCGCTTAAGAGCATTATCCACTTAATATATACGTAATTCGACGACAACCAAACCCATGGAGACATATCTATTACTATGAAAGTTACTCCGCTTTATACCTACGGAAGATCTGGCTTTAGACGACCCGCATAAAAGGCATTATTTAGCTCATAATAATATTAAAAATTGTTCAAAGGACCAGCTGCATGATAATAGTATATTTTCATTGCAGGTATTATATACGCCAACCCACAAATATCCTCACAAATTTCCAGCTTTAGAGAAAATTATCTATCGCGCACGGGAATAGTGAGTCATAGTCATGAAAGAAGAGGAAGTACAAAACAATGCATCATCAGTATCAGTATAAAAAAGGAAGGAAGTAAAATGGACGAGAAAGACAGACGTCCCGAAGACCTAGCTAATGGCTAAGGTAACCTACAAGATCCCTTTGGGATCGAGCAAGGCAACAACAACCCAGGAAAGAAGAGGAAGAACAGAATAAGGCACAATCAGCACGAGTACGAAAATGGAAGGAAGGAAAGTGCACGGCACGAAAGACAGACGTCCTGAAGGAATAGTTAGAGCTGAGGTAACTTACAGGGTTTCCCTGGGGGCGCTGCTCCCCTTAACACTCGATGGCTGAACCAAGCTAACCTAACTCAATGGCTCCAGACTCATCCTATGCCCCCCGATGAGATCGCGCAAGCTTCTCATGACAAGCAAGAGTTGGTAAATTTATATAAATCATCGTATATGTCCCACACTTGGAGCTTTTTGGGAACCACGCCCCAGTGGAACCCATAGCTTATTTTAGCATTACCTTGGTCTTGGGGACATCTTTCTCTCGTGCCCAGCGTGTTTTCTACCTCTTATATTTTAACAGACAGTCATCGTTCCTTTCTTCATCTTCTTTTTTGACTTGTAGTACTCTTGCGCCCCAGGGTTCTAGGTGGGAACCCTCCGTGCATGACTTACAAGTTTCTCTCGTAATGTTAGGTATATAACCAATAACTCCGTGCAGTTCTCATACAGAAGTCTCTTACAGAAAATGGCAGGAATTCACATGGATAACCTGATACCCGATAGACGGTATTTCCTCCTTTCCTTTGAGTCGTCGGCTGCGCGTCTCACCCAGGAGACTTACACTACTCTGTACTTTCTGCTACTGGGCTGCACTATCGCCGTTCACGACGATTCTGCGTTCGCAAAAGCTTTCCTGCGCGCACCACCACTAAAATAAACACTACCTAGCCTAACCTAACCTATCCTAGCCTAGCCTATCCTAGCCTAGCCTAAGCTAACCTAGCCTAAGCTAACCTAGCCTAAGCTAACCTAGCCTAAGCTAACCTAGCCTAAGCTAACCTAGCCTAAGCTAACCTAGCCTAAGCTAACCTAGCCTAAGCTAACTTAGCCTAAGCTAACCTAACCTAAGCTAACCTAACCTAAGCTAACCTAACCTAAGCTAACCTAACCTAAGCTAACCTAACCTAAGCTAACCTAACCTAAGCTAACCTAACCTAAGCTAACCTAACCTAAGCTAACCTAAGCGAACCTAAGCTAACCTAACCTAAGCTAACATAACCTAGCCTAACCTAGTCTAACCCAACCTAACCTAGTCTAACCTAACCTAACCTAGCCTAACCTAATCTAACCTAACCTAGCCTAATCTAATCTAACCTAACCTAGCCTAACCTAACTTAACCTAGCCTAACCTAACCTAAGCTAACCTAACCTGACCTAAGCTAACCTAACCTAAGCTAACATAACCTAGCCTAAGCTAACCTAACCTGACCTAAGCTAACCTAACCTAAGCTAACATAACCTAGCCTAACCTAGTCTAACCCAACCTAACCTAGTCTAACCTAACCTAACCTAACCTAGCCTAATCTAACCTAACCTAACTTAGCCTAGCCTAACCTAACCTAACCTAACCTAGCCTAGCCTAACCTAACCTAACCTAACTTAACCTAGCCTAACCTAACCTAACCTAACCTAGCCTAACCTAACCTAGCCTAACCTAACCTAGCCTAACCTAGCCTTCTAACCTAGCCTTCTAACCTAGCCTTCTAACCTAGCCTAACCTAACTTAACCTAGCCTAACCTAGCCTAACCTAGCCTAACCTAACCTAGCCTAACCTAGCCTAGCCTAACCTAGCCTAGCCTAACCTAGCCTAGCGTAACCTAACCTAGCCTAACCTAACCTAGCGTAACCTAACCTAGCGTAACGTAACCTAACCTAGCATAACCTAACCTAGCGTAACCTAACCTAACCTAGCGTAACCTAACCTAACCTAGCGTAACCTAACCTACCCTAACCTAACTTAATCAGCGATACAGAGAGCAGCGCGGTGCACCAACTTGAACGTCGCTCACACGCACACGATGTGCGTACACAAACACGCACGCAAATCGTCGCCAACGACGATAGCGCTACCTAACGGCTATCAGCACAACTCCGTGCACGTATCACAAGCTTCATCAGGTGCCGAAGCGAAGACCTTCACATGCATTATTCTCGCTTTCAGCAGCTTTTACTCCCGTGGCTCGACAAAACGCAGGTTCAGGTGCAAGACTGCGCATTTTTCTACGAGTAGCCGTCGGGTGGCAATCATTCTTCCATCAGCGCGATGCTGCGGCAGAACAAAGCTTCCTTTAGAAGCCCTAGCGGGACCTTAATTAGTATCGACTTTCTGTGGACTTCAAAAGGTTACCTAAGATGGGTAGGTAACGAGGC